>CM042061.1:60157500-60647500 GCA_023525745.1 Arctium lappa
CCAGCTGTTATTCTTTCCATTCGGATCTCTTAAGCAGCACTAACTATGCTCAGCAGCATTAACTTCTTCTAGCAGCATTAACTACCAAGCAGTACTAACTAGCTAAGCAGTACTAACTTTGTTCAAGCAACACTAACTTTGATCAGCAGTATTAATTACTAGCAGTAGTAATACTCAGCAGTATTAACCTTGAAGTCTTCTAGCAGTATTAACTCTGAACCAGCACATTAACCATACTTGTTAAATTATTCAGTTCCCAACAATCTCCCCCTAACTTGACTTTTAGGAAAAGAAGTCAAGTTCTTCAGAATTAATCTTCAAGATGCTCTTTAAGATGCTTCCAAAACTTCATTGATCTACTCCAATATTAGGATCCAGTCCCATACTCTGATTTATAGTCCTCTGAATAAGATACTTTGCCATTTCTGAATTTGAAATACACCCTAGCTTTTTCTTCAGCATGGCATGAAGCTTCAATCTGCTATGATTGTACACTCTATCCACTAGGAAGTACTCAGTGTGATTTAAATCCAAAGTCACTGCATATACTCCACTAGTTTCATATAGAGTCCAATTATTCACTGTTTGGAAAACATTTCTTATTACCTCCTCTACTTCATTTGGTTTGAACATCATACACAGATACTCCATTACCAGCTTTTTAATTGAAATCACTGGAGCTTTCAGTTCATCTGCATATAACTTCATCCCTATTGCAAACATTTCTTCAATATCAGACCTTGAACAGGTTCTGACAATCTTACTCCAAGTGTTGTACACTTCATATTTCTCATCTTTTCTCTTCAGTCTGATGTACTCCTTGCCATCCACCTCCATGATATCCCAGTGAATGATTTCAGGAGGTTTAACCCCTACAGGTTTAGCTGAAATTGGTTCAGGCACTTTGTCCATCACTACCATGTACATGTTGACATTCTCAGTACTTGCAGTTTCTTGCATTGTAGATAACTCAGGTGCCTCTTCTTCTTCAGCAGCCTTTTCAGCCTCTTCTTCCACTAATCTAAGCTTCTTTGTAGGCTTTTTCCTTGCCATCATCTTGGTTCTTTTTAAAGTCCTTAGACTCTCACCAAGAGTAGCCTCTTTCTTTGGAGTTTCTTGCTCATCTGGAAAAGGCTTTTGTATTACAAGGTCATTGCTCTCCTTCATCCTTTTCTCCATTTCCACCCTTGCAGTATCATTTTCTTGAAGCTTTTTCATTTCTGTATCATATAGTCCTTTGATTTTCTCAAAAGACATCTTTGAAAACATTTCCTTTTTAACTCCTACAGCACCCTTGAGAAAAGTGATCATCTTGTTTCTCTCTTGGGTACCAAGGAATGTCTTTGAGGGTTGTCTCTTCTTCTTGGCACCCATTTTGAATTCTCCAATCTTCCTTAGAGATGTTACTTTCTTTTTAGCCATTTCAGTTGCCAGACTCTGTTGATAGGCTTTATTCAGCTCTGCAGCCATTGATTTTGCTATCTCTCTGTCTTTTTCCACTTGAACATTTTCTGCTTGTTCCAATTCAGCTTGTATCTTTCTTGCTAAAGCTTCATCTGCCTCAATCAACTTTTGTCTTTTCATTGATTTGTCAGATTCTGAATCCACTAGCTTTGCTTTACCCTTTTCTTTGCTTATCACCTTCTCAGACCTGAATTTCCTTGCAACATCACCTCTTTCGTTTATGATAACTCCTTTGGCCTTTGAAGTGACCTTGGGAGTATCATGTTTTGCTTTGATTAGAGTTTCTACAATTTCCAGCTCTGTTAGTACTTCCTTCACTGTTTCTGCTGCTTTGATCATGTCAGCAGTAGTAACCATTTGTGCTTCTCCACTTGTACTAGCAGCATTAATGGTTTCGGCTGCTTGTTCACTTACTGCTGCTTGTTCTGAATTTCCTTCAGTTTCTGCTTCTAGCTCCCCCTCAACACTGTGTTTCTCCCCATTATTCTCCCCCTCAAATACAACTTCCTCTTTTTCTTCTTCCAAGTTATCTTCAGCCTCTGACTCCCCCTTTTTGGGAGCATCTGATAATGGTTCCCTTCTTTTGAGCACAAACTGCCTCCTCTTCTTTTTCTGTAGCAATCTCCTTACCATATTCTTCAGTTTGGAAATCTGAGCTTGTTGAGACAGAACTATTAGTTTCAGCTCTTCAATATCTTTTCCTTGGTTTATCATATCCCTGTTGATGTTTGCCATTGTGTCCATCAATTCAAGATAGTCATATCTGTCCTCACCTTCTCTAGAAGTGTTACCCTCCTTTGAAGGATCATTGGATCTTTTAGTAGTGGAAGTCTTCTGCCTAGCAGAAGCACTATCCACCCCCGTGGTTTTTTGGCACCAGGGACCTTCAAATGATTGCTCATTCAAAGTTGCCATGGGGGATGTCTTATTGATGTTACCACTTTCCTCCTCTGTGCTAGCAGGAGTAGTGGCAGCCTCATCACCCATATGCTCTTCCTCCTCCTTAGAGAGCACCTCCTTGGGGTTGGGAGACACCCCTTTGGTTTCCCTATGAATATTCTCTAAAGGAGAATTCTCCTTTAGAGGGCTTAAAGGCTTGGGGGATGAAGGTACAAGAAGGGAATGAGCCTTCTTTACCTGTTTCCTCTTGTAAGTTTGGGTAATAGGAGAGGTTGGTTTTGTAAGAAGGGACTGGGGAATTGATTTAGAGTGGGAAGGTTGGGATTGGCTAGCAGTGGGTTGGTCTAATGGGGGCCTTGACCCTGCTGCCATACCTTCATTGTTTTGGGACACCACCATCATTGTAGAGAACAATGGGGTGTCAACTCCTTCAGAGTCCCCAGCAGATCTTCTCATATTTGAGAAAACCTTGCCTTTGGGGGGTTTAGGTACATATACCCCAACAGGTTGAGCTATATCCGTCAATTCATGATTAATAACTTCTTGAACAAACCTGGGGTACATGAAGAAACTCTTTTTGTTTCCCATGTTTGATACAAGATCACTGAAAATCATTAGTGAAAAATTGTACCTTCTGGCAGTGGCCAAACAGACCAAATCATAAGCAATGGGACTGCTGAACTCACTCCATCCAGTAGTCTTTTTAGAGATGCAATGCATCAAGGTATGAACAAAAAAACGCCATTGGGGTGAGAATTTAGCTTTTGAAAACTTAAACACACCCAACGGGCCTCCATACCCCATTCTTGCAAGGGAAGAGAACAGTTCATCATTTGGGATAGAAGTTATACCAGAGGCATCGTCTAGACGTAGACTGATGCGAATAACTTCTTCAGTAATTGTTAAGGGTTGGTCACACACCCTTGTCTTGATCATCTGCACACCATTCTCAGCAACAATGGTGGCATTAGCCCAGAACTGCCTTTGATGCTCGATATAGATTGTAGGAGCAACAGTAAGAGCATGAGCAATATGGCTTGTCTTGAGGAAATCCACAATCTGGTGAAATCCTGCAGCTTACTTTGGCTTTTGTAGCATTGCGATCTCATTGTGCTCGTCGATGAATGCCATGGATGCCATTGAACAAGGATGTTCTTGCCTGAAAGACTTGGTACTTGAGAGAAAAAGGTTTAGAGCGCAAGAGAACAGTATGCAAAGAGTCGTTATGAACGTTTGGGCGGGCAAAGGGTATTTATAGTATTCGGGACATAAGCAGTATTAACCTAGAGCAGTATTAACGGACAAGCAGTATTAACCGCGAGCAGTATTAACTGTGAGCAATATTAACTAACTAGCAGTATTAACTGCGAGCAGTATTAACTGCGAGCAGTATTAACTGCGAGCAGTATTAACTGCGAGCAGTATTAACTGCGAGCAGTATTAACTGTGAGCAGTATTAACTACTAGCAGTATTAACCACTAGCATTATTAACCAACTAGCAGTATTAACCGACTAGCAGTATTAACCTTTAGCAGTATTAACCAACTAGCAGTATTAACTGACTAGCAGTATTAACCAACTAGCAGTATTAACTAACTAGCAATATTAACCACTAGCAGTATTAACCATACTTACTCTTTGAAGCTTATGATGAATTGAGTACTGCTATGTATGCCCTGCAAAGGAGGATTAGTAACACCAAGAAACTATAATATTCAGATATTTAACCACTTTTTGAGAGAATGCTTATTCAGAGTTGATCATTCCCACACTTGTTACCAAGAAAGTGAATCTACCCACATCAAAAGCTTTGGTGAATAGATCAGCAAACTGGTTGTCAGTATGAACTTTTACAACTTGAACAAGTTTCTTTTCATTACAGTCTCTTATGAAGTGATACCTGATCTCAATGTGCTTTGTCTTAGAGTGCTTGACAGGATTATTTACAATGCTGATAGCACTGCTATTATCAATAAAGATGGGAGTGTGTAGAAAGGTTACCCCATAGTCCAACATTTGATTCTGAATCCATAAGACCTGAGCACAGCAACTTGCAGCTGCTATGTACTCTGCTTCTGTTGTAGATGTGGACACTGTGGTTTGTTTCTTGCACTGCCATGAAACTAGTCTAGCACCTAAAAACTGACATCCTCCATAAGTAGATTTTCTGTCCAAGTTTGCCCCACCTAGATCACTGTCTGAGTATGCTATTAGGTCAAAGGGTGAGTCATGAGGATACCATAGTCCCAATCTGGGTTGCCCTTTGAGATATCTGAATATCCTCTTAACAACTTGAAAGTGAGATTGCTTTGGCCTAACTTGGAATCTTGCACAAACACAGACTGGAAACATTATATCAGGCCTTGATGCTGTGAGATACATGAGAGAGCCAATCATGGATCTATAATGATGCACATCCATATCCTCCCCCTCAAGATCTGCTGTTATCTGCTTGTGTGTCTCCATAGGTGTGCTAGCAGGTTTTGAATCTGAGAAACCAAACTTGGTTAGAATGTCCTGCACATACTTGGATTGACAGATGAAGATGCCATCTGACTTCTGTTGAACTTGGAGTCCAAGAAAGAAAGTGAGTTCCCCCATGGAACTCATTTTGAATCTTTGATGCATTAGATCCTCAAACTCCTTGCACATGTTGTCTCTTGTAGATCCAAAGATAATGTCATCAACATAGATTTGGACCAGCAAGATATCCTTCTTCTTTCTCTTGATAAATAGAGTCTTATCAATGACTCCTCTTTCAAAGCCATTTTCCAAGAGATAGGATGACAGAGTGTCATACCATGCTCTTGGAGCTTGATGCAGTCCATAAAGAGCTTTCTTCAATTTGTATACCCTGTCTGGATAACTTGGGTTTTCAAACCCTGGTGGTTGACAGACATATACCTCTTCTTCAATTGAGCCATAGAGAAAAGCACTTTTTACATCCATTTGATAGACTTTGAACTTCATGTAAGAAGCATAGGCTAGGAATAATCTGATTGCTTCTATCCTAGCCACTGGTGCAAAAACTTCTTCATAATCTATACCCTCTTCTTGCGTATACCCTTGAGCCACCAGCCTTGCTTTGTTCCTTATGACAATTCCTCTTTCATCTCTCTTGTTTCTAAAGATCCACTTTGTGCCAATTGCTCTGTGACCTTTAGGAAGGTCTACTAGATCCCATACATCTTGTAGCTTGAACTGTAACAGTTCTTCTTGCATTGCTTCTATCCAGCTGGATTCTTTCATTGCATCATGTGCCTTTTTAGGCTCAAGTTGGGATAGAAAGCAAGAAAGCACTGTATGCTGTTGATCATGCATTTCTTGAAGTCTGCTTTGATGTCTAGTCATCATAGGAGAGGATATATCTCCTATTACCAGCTGTGGAGGATGATTCTTTTGAACTCTGGTGTTATGACTAGGTTCTTCATTAAGTCCAGCCTCTAGATTAGAGTCATTCAACTCAACTGAAGTGTTTTCAGCATCCACTTCTGATTCTTTATTTTCTTGAGTATCCTCATCTCTACTTTCTTCTTCACTCTGACTTGGTCCAGTGGATGGTTCCTTTTCACAGTCTTCAAAGGAATTCACTGTGGGTATGGGAAAGATCACAGATCTAGATATACTTTCTTGAACTTGTGAAGTCCCTGATCCTCCACATCCTGAACCTGCATAATCATCACTACTGAAACCAAAGGAGTTAGTTAGTGAATCAATGTCAAATAGCCACTGAGGACCAGTTCTAATAGGATTTGGTGTGTTCTCATTGCATTTGACATTGTCACTTTCTTCAATTATTCTAGAAGATGTATTAAAAACTCTGTAGGCCTTACTTTGAGATAAATACCCAACAAGAAATCCATCATCTGTTTTGCTATCAAACTTACCTAAGTGAGATTTGGTATTGAGAATAGTACAAGGACACCCAAATGGTTTGAAAAATCCAATGAAAGGTTTTCTTTTATTTAAAAGCTCATATGGTGTCTTGTTCTTTGGCTTAACTACTAGAACTCTGTTTTGGACATAACAGGCAGTATTAACTGCTTCAGCCCAGAAGGTAATTGGCAGTTTTGAATCAGCCAACAGAGATCTAGCAGCCTCTATTAGTGTCCTATTTCTCCTTTCAGCAACACCATTCTGTTGAGGAGTCCTAGGAGCACTATATTGTCTCTCAATGCCTTTTTCTTCACAAAAGGTGTTTAGATCCAGATTTTTGAATTCAGTCCCATTATCTGATCTCATGACTTTTACTTTTTGATTAGTTTGGTTTTCAATTCTTAGGATAAAGGATTTGATCAGTCCACTTGTCTCATCCTTAGTCCTTAGAAAATATACCCAAGTAAATCTAGAGTAATCATCAACAATAACCAAGCAGTAAGATTTCTTGCATATACTCATAACATTTGTAGGACCAAACAGATCCATGTGCAATAACTGGAGACAAGAAAAAATTGAATTTATCTCTTTGGTCTTATGAGAAGTTTTATGCTGTTTGCCTTTAAGACAAGCAACACAATGATCATCACATGAAAAGACTTTAGATGGTAAACCTCTTACAAGGTTGTTTTTAACAAGTTTGTTCATAGTCTTAAAATTCATGTGACACATCCTTCTGTGCCAAAGAGAGGATTCATCTACAGAAGCTTTTGAAACAAGACAATTTAGAGATGAATCACTATCAACATTGTCCATATCTAGACAGTAAACATTGTCCTTTCTTGGAGTTCTAAGTAGTATCATGCTTTCATCAACTACCTTGAACCCTGGAGCAAGGATCATACACTCAGTATTTGTAAATAATATACTATGTTGTTTGTCACATACCTGTGATACACTTAACAGGTTGTACTTCAATTGATCAACATAGTAGACATCCTCAAATGTCATCTTACCTTTGGTGACATTACCTTTTCCACTTATCTTACCACCAGTAAGATTATCTCCAAATGCAACATGTCCTCCATTGATATGCTTGAAATCCTGAAGGCATGACATGTTACCTGTCATGTGCCTAGAGCAACCACTATCCACATGTCATATGCTCCTTCCCTTGAGCTGTTGGTTGCCCTGCACATAAGATAGATCAGTTAGTATGAATTAGGAACCCAAGCCAAAGTGGTCTTGGGTATCCCTTTCTCATCAAAATACTTGCATTCTTTCTTGACAAGATTTTTGAATTTTAACTCCTCATTCTTGGAGTACTTTGTCACAATAATAGGCTTGGAAACATTTGTGCTAGAAACAGTACTGGTTTTAAAGTTACTAACTGCCTTAGCAGCACTTGCATGCTTAGCAGTAGTAACTGTGTTGGCAGTATTAACCTTTGAAGAGGTACTAACTGTATTAGCAGCATTAATATTTTCAGCAGTACTAACACAGGTAGCAGCAGTAATACTTCCAGCAGCACTAAACCTGTCAGCAGTACTAACAGTTTTAGTGCTTTTGGGCACCCACATTTTAATGCTTTCTTTTAAAATCTTTTTCTTCATGGGGCCTTTCTTTTCACCCTGTTTCTTTACAGCCTTCCTATTTCCAACAGGTTTTGGCACAAATTTTTGAAAGGTCATCTGTTGATTGATAGGGTTAAAGAAGCAGTATTTAGCCAAATGATTTAACTTGCCACATATGAAGCAAGGTTTTGGTCTATTGATTTTACTCAGATCAACTCCTTGCTTCTGAGCCCATTGATTATTCCAGTTTCTTTGATTTCCTCTTTTTAAACTAGAATTTAGGCTCTTGGCTTTACTGCAATCACACTGTTTACAAGATCCAGGATTCACAACTGTGGTTTGTTTGTAATGAACCTTGTTATCTTTTCCTTTGGTCTTCTCTATCTCCTTGGACTTGATCCAGATTTTCCCACATCCCTCATTGGTGATAATGTTGTTTTCTAATGGGATCTCTTTACTTACATCATTATCTCTATCCTCACTGGCTTCTTTCTCAGTTAAATCCTTAATTACTACTTCATCCAAAGGATCTATCTTAAAGGCTTTCTCAGATAAGTCCTTTTTCTCCTTGGTTTCTAACAAGTCTGAAGTAAGAGAGATATAATTGTTGTTGTAAGGAGGAGGTGGACTGTTGTATCCAATACCAGGCTTCATCTTATCATGAATCTGAGCCTTTAGAAGAGAATCCATTGCTTTTGAAGCATATGAAAACTTTCCTATGTCAAGTTTAACTTTAGACAGTTCCTCCTTCAGCCTATCACTCTCTTCTAAGGATTTAGACAGTTTGGTTTCTAACTCATTCTTTTCCCACTTCCAATAGTTAGTGTCATAGGAGTGTTGAAGTTCATTAGCTTGAAAGCCTTTGATTTGTTCTTCAAATCTTTCTACTATTAACACATAATCTCTTCTATCTTTTTCTAATCTTTTGAGGTCATCACACATACTTTGATTGTGATCCCTGTATCTTTTGACAGTGTCAATGCAAGATTTAGTGCAAATATTAGAAATTACCTCAGAGGGGAGATCTGACACTTCTGCCATAAGAGCTTGATTCTGAATGGCTTCCTCAGCTTGATCGCTCCAGTCAAATCCCATTCCTTGTTGAGAAACAAGGGCTTGAGCAGGATTCTTGTTCTGAGTGTAGCCTCCATTCTGAGCTTGTTGGTGGTTGTTGTTTGGAAAAGCACTCCTGCATTCTCTAGCAAAGTGTCCTTTCATGTGACACTTATAACATTCCACCTTGGTCTTGTCAAAACCAGCTCCATCTTCTCTTCTTTGAAAGAAGTTATTCCTTCCTGTTCTTTTAATGAACTTTTTCACCCTCATGGATAGCATGGCCATCTGCCATTTGATATCCATCTCCTCCAGGTCATCAGGGTGAAGTTGATCCAGATCATCATTGATCAATGAATTGTTACTATGACTGGACAAGAAGGCTTCAAAGATTGTTTCAGTTCCTTTTTCTGAACTTGCTCCACTAGCAGTACTAACTGCTTCAGGAATAGCAGTAGCATCAGTGGCTGCTGAAAGAAGTGCAGAATTGTGGACATAACCAGTAGGCTTCTTCTTGATCTCTACCTCAGTTTCAAAAACTCTTAGATCATTGTATAGATCATCAAGTTCTTTCTCTTCCAGATTGTCACTCTGCCTATATGAGACAGTGTACATAGTCCACTCATCCCCAAGAGATCTGAGGAACTTTCTGTTGATGTCATCTTGATCCATCTTCACTCCTACAGTAGCCAGTTCACCAATGAGCTTGTTGAACCTATCAAAAGTTTGAGTCATAGACTCATTCTTTGAGGAAGTAAAGTTCTCATATTGCTGCTTTAGAACATCTCTTTGATTTCTTTTGATGCTCTTAGTTCCAGCAAATCTTTTCTCTAGAGCATTCCAGAGAATTTGAGCATCAGTGCAGTTGCAAAATTGATGCTGATATTCATTGGGGATGGCCAAGAGCAAAGTGCTCAAGGCCTTCATCTCTGTCTGTCTGATCTTCCTTTCACCATCTGTCTTTGGTGGAGGTCTTTTCCCATCTGGTCCTATCCTTCCAGCTTCAGAAGGACCATTCTCAATGATATCCCACATTGAGTAGTCAGTGAGAAGAATATATTGTCTGATTCTGATCTTCCACATGTCAAACTCACTGGGTTTGAGCATTGGAACCTTGGAGACCAAAGTACTGCTTGATTCTGTAAGATTTTCCATGATAAATAGATGTTTCTGAGAGAGTTTAGCTTTGATACCACTTGTCAGGATCGAATTCTTAACAAGAATTAATTCTCAGAAACAATATCAAAGAAGTTTGCGGAATAACACTTTGATATTCAATGAAACAGTAAATCAACTCACTGTAAGTATGAATAACAAACTATAACCTTGTATTGAATGCTTTGAATTTACAAGATTACACACTCAACCTCAATATTGATGAACAGGCTCACCAATACGAATTCTACTTCTCTAGAATTAGGATCTATGCCTTGAGGTTGTTTTCTCTCTGTCTTTTAATGAATAATTATCAAAAGTATTTCTATCTATTCTATACATTCTATACATATACTAATCAAAAGATAATTACAATAAATAAACAAATCTTCAGTATATCTTCCATGTATATCTCTAAGCTTCCATGTATATCTTCAATCCATCCAGCTGTTATTCTTTCCATTCGGATCTCTTAAGCAGCACTAACTATGCTCAACAGCATTAACTTCTTCTAGCAGGATTAACTACCAAGCAGTACTAACTAGCTAAGCAGTACTAACTTTGTTCAAGCAGCACTAACTTTGACCAGCAGTATTAATTACTAACAGTAGTAATACTCAGCAGTATTAACCTTGAAGTCTTCTAGCAGTATTAACTCTGAACCAGCAGCATTAACCATACTTGTTAAATTATTCAGTTCCCAACAGTAAGTACTTATTAACCGAGTGAGCATGACCAAGAATCTTAACAAATAAGAAGGACAACAATGACCGAATATTTTGCACAATCTGTGCTCTAGTAAAATGGTTTAGAGTCATATTATCAACTTTATTATATAAATTTGCACTAACAGTAGCACATGTAATAACCAAAAAATAATAATAATAATAATAATAATCACCAATTTGCAAGGGCTTGATGTGTAAATGCAAAGAAAGAGAAGGGTTCATATTGTAAAATTTGTAATATGATTCAATGGCCATGAAAGCTAAGCGACGTGAAACCTTCTCTCATTTATCATATGGACTTATCGTTTCCTTTTCCGAGAAACCGACTATGGCTTAGTATAAAATGGGGTTAAGAGTTTGTAATTGTGTGTAAATCGGGTCGATAAGAATACATACTATAAGCAAAGGCAACGGTAGATGCCAAAAAGGAAGTCGATATTATTATACATCGCAGCTAGTTCGGGGACAATTGGTAAGTCTTTCGGACCCCTCGCCTCTAAATTTTGTTTACTAGATCATCTCTTTAGTTGTTCGATGGTTCGGGTGGGTTCCCGTAGGGCAACAGTGGCCAACGGTCACTGCTAGCACCTCTATCGTTCGTCACAATGGTAATCTACGTGACGTCGGGATTGTCAAGCTGACCCTCGTTTCGGTACTAAGAGTTAGAACTTATGGTTCTTGTGGGTCTCGGTCACTATATGTATCAGATGGTCCGACGATTTGCCGCTACGGTGGATTGAAGGGTTGAGAACTCTTTGTGATTTAAGGGTTCTTAGACAAAGATAAACCTAGATATTATGTTTCGGTGGTCACTGTTTTTTGAAATAAAGAAAAAAAAATGGATTTGAAACAATAGGTTTTCTTATATGAAAATGAAGTAGAAGATGAAATTTGGTATATAAGTTGTGTGATAGAACAATGCTTATATACATATACATATATATATATATATATATATATATATATATATATTCTTGCATGCAATAAGGATAAATGAATGTATTATATATAAATAAATTGTAGATTTGTATGCACAGCATAATATGTTGGCGCACATACATATGTATATATATATATATATGTATGTATGTATGCATGTAAATATATATTATATAAATATATGGATGTGTAAGTTGAACTATATATGTTGAAACTAAAACGTCGGCTCATAGATCAGTAAATAGATAGTGTTAAAGGGAGCGATCATTTTTAAGGATGTCATATATTATATAAGAATTAAATTTATGGTCGTGGTTTTGTAGGGGAGACGCTAACCACTTCAAAGATCGTTTTCGGCAACCACTTATATTGTGAGTTATACGTGATCTTTTTATAAATGGTTGCATGTTTTATTAAAAAGTTTGTTGATCTTTTTAAATGTCGTTTATGCGTTAAACGTGAAATGTTTTCATAATATGTGTTTTTGATTTGTGTGGCAATGGGGGGAATATTACGGTGTAAGTCCGTAAGGCGAGCATGCTGTGTGAGCTCGTGTAAGCCGTAAGTGCGAACATGCTGTGTGAGTTCGCCAGGTAAAGTTGTGTGAATAAATCCCTCCCAAAATGCCGTTAACTTTGTGAGTTAAATTATTTTACCGCATGCATGATAAATTATGATGCTTTATGAAATTCGTTGTCTATATTATTCATGCATAAAAACCGTTTAATCACTGGCCCTAGGCTCACCCAAACTCTTTTAAAACTTTTGCAACCCAGACATTTATCAGACCGGAAAGAAAAGTGGAATGAAGAGAAGATCGAAGGACCGATATTTGAAGAAGAATATGTGCAGATCAAGACACTTATACATATAGCAAAAGTATGTTCGTCAAAAATGTAAAGTTAGAGATTTTATTTCCGCTGCAATGTAAGTGATGATCTTGGGATACTATTTTCAATATATTGAGGTATTCGAAAATTTTGGGATGTTACAAGTGGTATCAGAGCATTAGTTTAAGTGAATTAGGTTACTAAGCCTAGTCTTAAACTATGAAAATATAGAAAAAAATGTGTTATTCATGCTTGGTTTTGCAATGCAAGTAATGGTTTAAGTTAGTTTTGTTATGTGAACCTAGTCTTAAACCAAATCGAAGTAGAGAAGTCATGAGATGATTTATGGTCATGTAATTGGGTACCATAACCTTGATAAATATGTGACCATGGTGGTGGAGGAAAAGCATATGATAAAATGATATGGAAATGAAAAGCTATAATTAAAGAGGTGTTGAGGGATAAAGTTTTGGTGATAAATTCCCACTAATGTGTTTGATTAAGAAGAAAATATGTTAATCTTTAGGAATAAACAAAACTCAAGGTATATTTGATATCATGAGTCGATCCAACCTATGTTTGAGTAATATGTGAGGCATTCCCTAGTCAGTTGATAGAGAGAATGATTAAATATGAGACAAGAGATAAGGTTGACAATGTCGTCAAGTACTATAATGAATTCAGGGTGAGAGTCGATGATCTTGGTCGCATGCCTGACCAATTGATGAGTGTATAGTCAGAAGTTGAGTGTCAAGATCATATGTAATAGATATGAGAAAGATCTATGGATTGTCACAAGATTGGTTTCGTAAAACGAATGACACTTGAGGTGTATCAGATGGTATTAGAATGTTGGAGAAAATGGCCTCTAAACAACTGGGATTTCATTATCATGCATGTATGTATGAAAAGTGGTTAGAATGACATATATTTGATGGAAGTGAGCATAGGTTCCTTCGAGCAAGTTATGGAGACAAACATTTGATATATAAAAAGTGTTGTTATGTGGTTAAATATTGACGATTATCCAATGTGTATGGATACTAAGCAATGAAGTGCATGTATGATGAGATAAAAAAACAGTGAGGCGGTGCCAAATATCATAGTTAGAAAGATGCCAGAAATAATGTAAACATGAGATGTATTTATGGAAATAAGTA
Source organism: Arctium lappa (assembly GCA_023525745.1). NCBI lineage: Eukaryota > Viridiplantae > Streptophyta > Magnoliopsida > Asterales > Asteraceae > Arctium > Arctium lappa. The sequence goes on from CM042061.1 coordinate 60,171,181, forward strand.
AGATTTGATACAAAACAGAAGAGAATGAAAAAGTAATGATTTGCAGTTTGAGCCACCAAAAAGAAAAAAAAGAATCAGAGGTGATGAAAGAAATTGTAGCTTAGAAGGCAACGAGAGAAATTGATGTTTATACCGGCATCAAGCAAGGTATGCATGACATATTATGGAAGTAGTGAAAGAATAAATGAATGATGTCGAAGGTAAAACCAAAAGTAAAGCATTTGAACATATGAAAGTGTGAAAGGATTTAAGATAGAAAGATAAGCAAGTACATCATAGACTCTATACTCATCTTAGTATCTATGATTACTAATGTGGGTATGATTTGAAAGCATTAAATTGGAACAAGTTGCTATCATGATCAACCGTCGAATAAAATGCTTGAGTTAGTAGATATGGTGGACTTTTGGCATAAGTAATTACGAAATCAAGTAACTCAAAAAGATGACGTTTTCGATTCGAAAGCAATATCAAAGAGAGAGGTGTGAAAAAAATTACGGATATAGAATGTAACTTTCTGAGCATAAGAAATATGCAGGGTCAATAATTTTCTTAAAGTGGTTGAACGAAAGTAAAACGGAACTATTTTGGCATGCATGAGTTCCCTCGAACCTAGAAGGTAAACTTTGAAGTGAAAAACTTTTAATATATCATGTTCCTATTACTTTTGGAATACCAAGAAAGTGATAAGAGGTAAAAATAAAGTGATGGTGATGTCAAAGGATTAGCTAAAATAGTCGACAATAGAGATATATTAATGCATGACGGTATGGTCACACTCGGCCATAGGAAGATGCAAATTGAAGAAATTAGTAAGGATTGCCTGATTGATGTAGTCAGAAAATAAATATTGGTTAAGTTGATTCCTATGTATTTAGGAAGATTTGATTTATGTTGAAACATATATCAACTATAGAAAATCATACCCATATTGCTTATGTTGATACAAGTTCAGGTACTAATGGACAAATAGTGCATGTCTGCAAGAATTGGAATGTTGGGATCATATGTAAACCCTATGAGAAGATCTAAAGGTTCTCACATGATTTGTTTCTAAAAAAAACGTATCGGTGATCTGTGGTTAATTAATCTTGTTGGAAACTAGGGTTTTATTATCCTCCATGTACATCTCGAGAGTGGTTAGGGGGAGATTTAACTTATTTGATTTGATGAAAGTGACAATTGCTAGTAAGCATGAGTGGCTTTGAGCAAGGTATGAAAGTGAGAAGGCGATTAAAAAAAGTATTATGGTTGTAACGTGTAATAAGTACGAAATATTTGATGGTTAAATGGAAGGTTATCCAAGCATATGCCTTCTAAGCCATAAAATTGCCCAAGTTCATATGTTGTGATATGAAAATCGGGGCAATAATATTATGTCCATGGGTAAAGCTAGAAAGGCACCATGCTAGAATACAACAGAAATGCATGAGATGTTTTTGCATTAAGTATGAGATCAACTTAAGTTTTGATACAAGTTGAAGAGGGTGAAATAATTGAAGATGTGCAGTTAGGATCATCAAGGTTACGAATGACACGTTTTAAAAACGTGAGTCCGGGTGTGTAGACAAAGCGGACAATATCTGGTACGGTTGGTCTAGGATGTTACAGATGGTCATCATCAAGAACCTTGTTTAAGAATGAATAGTAGTTGATAGGTATATGAATTGGGTCATGAGAACCAAATAGTGGCATGGGTGATATAAAAGAGAGTTATGTGATTAGTTGGTAGAACAAGTAACGAAGCCAAGGAATGGTACATATTTGTCAACAAAAGAGAGTTGTGAGTAGACTCTAAGATGAGCTTAATGCATGATATAAGATTTTTTTTTTTGAAAAATGAGTTAAGTTAAACTCGATATAGTCACCGAAGGATGAATTCGAATATGAATTCAGTGAAATACTAAAATAACTCAAGGGTTAGTAGACAACTAGTGACGACCTAGTCAAAGTCAATAATGAGCAATGTGAGGTTCTAGCATATATCACTCAAATGTGAAATGATAAAGGAATGTAAAGAATAATACATCTTGGCTTAAGAAATAAACACTACCATTAAGAAACATCTAGAGTGATGAAAGAAAGTATCGGCACTGGAAATCAACAAGAGAAGACTATGATTAGTTAGAACCCTTCAAATAATGCTTGACATGTTTCAAATGTCGCAAAAGGGCGAAGGAATGAAAGTAGAAGTAAAACTAAAGGTAATATCGTTGAAAGGATAAGAGGTATGAAAGTAAGCACGATAGAAGGATAAGAGATTATCTCGTGAACATCATCATCTCAACATCTATGATTACTAATGTGAGCATGATCTGAAAATGCTAAAATTGGAGCACGATGAATGATGTTTATGTACTTGGAACGACTGAATGTACATCAAGTATTAGGAAGTATGTAATGTAACAATACCATATCGTCAGGCCAAAAAAAAAAGGTAAATGAAGTATGCCATGAAGACCAAGAAGTTATCCTAAAGTATCTCTGATAGGTTAGACAAAGGATTTTTTTTATACAACAATGCTCCAATGTTGGCACTATGATGTATATTGGTGAAAAGGGGAAATGTTATAGTATGCGTGTCGTAGTAATTGAAAATGCATGACTTGAAATTAGCAGCTGTTGTAGTGGGGCTCAAAAGTAAATTGAGGCATTATTTACAGAACGGATTGTGTAGACTAAACTCGATAGCTAAAGACATCATGTGTTAAAAGATAAGCACATATATGCATAAGTGCATGAATATATAAAGGTTTGATGTTGGATGCATACTTGAGTTGTGAAATAATTTCCAAGAAATATGATGAATGTTTGCATGCATGTTGCCATATTTCGTAGATAAGAAGGACAAGATGGTACCTATGTGGGGTAACCTTTAATGAAAATAGGAATAACCACTTAGAGTTGAAAACATTCACCTAAGTTGATGGTTATCAAAGAGTATTCAAAGAGAGGCACTTGAAAAGTTATATGACAGATGTTAAATAGTTTGTCGAACTATCTAAAAAAAAGAGACAGATAGATGGATCGGTAATATACCTTCATTTGTTAGAAAATATTGATCAAGTTAGGAATAGATTGAAGATTGTCAGGATAAGCAAATGTGTTATTTACAAAAATGGAAAAGGAAGTTTAGAGCTTCAGACAATAATTAAAAGTGTTGGTACAATGGAATTTATGACATAATGTAATTTCTAAGGAAGTGTCTGGCCGATGAAAGTGTCGAGGTGACCCTTAAGGATGTAGAGGTGGACAACATTTTGACCAATATTGAAGAAACAAAAGTTATCCTTAATTGAAAAGTAAGGAAACTAAGAAACAAAGAGATTGCTCTCGTGAAAGTTCAATGCATGGAGACATCATAGAGGGTCAGAAGCAATTTGGGAACCCGAGAAGGAGATGAGATTGAAGTACCCTCATTTACTTGCATAAGGCAAATTTCGAGGACGAAATTTTGTTAAGGGGGGGAGTTTGTAATAACCAAAAAATAATAATAATAATAATAATCACCAATTTGCAAGGGCTTGATGTGTAAATGCAAAGAAAGAGAAGGGTTCATATTGTAAAATTTGTAATATGATTCAATGGCCATGAAAGCTAAGCGACGTGAAACCTTCTCTCATTTATCATATGGACTTATCGTTTCCTTTTCCGAGAAACCGACTATGGCTTAGTATAAAATGGGGTTAAGAGTTTGTAATTGTGTGTAAATCGGGTCGATAAGAATACATACTATGAGCAAAGGCAACGATAGATGCCAAAAAAGAAGTCGATATTATTATACATCGCAGCTAGTTAGGGGACAATTGGTAAGTCTTTCGGACCCCTCGCCTCTAAATTTTGTTTACTAAATCATCTCTTTAGTTGTTCGATGGTTCGGGTGGGTTCCCGTAGGGCAACAGTGGCCAACGGTCACTGCTAGCACCTCTATCGTTCGTCACAATGGTAATCTACGTGACGTCGGGATTGTCAAACTGACCCTCGTTTCGGTACTAAGAGTTAGAACTTATGGTTCTTGTGGGTCTCGATCACTATATGTATCAGATGGTCCGACGATTTGCCGCTACGGTGGATTGAAGGGTTGAGAACTCTTTGTGATTTAAGGGTTCTTAGACAAAGATAAACCTAGATATTATGTTTCGGTGGTCACTGTTTTTTGAAATAAAGAAAAAAAAATGGATTTGAAACAATAGGTTTTCTTATATGAAAATGAAGTAGAAGATGAAATTTGGTATATAAGTTGTGTGATAGAACAATGCTTATATACATATACATATATATATATATATATATATATATTCTTGCATGCAATAAGGATAAATGAATGTATTATATATAAATAAATTGTAGATTTGTATGCACAGCATAATATGTTGGCGCACATACATATGTATATATATATATATATATATATGCATGTAAATATATATTATATAAATATATGGATGTGTAAGTTGAACTATATATGTTGAAACTAAAACGTCGGCTCATAGATCAGTAAATAGATAGTGTTAAAGGGAGCGATCATTTTTAAGGATATCATATATTATATAAGAATTAAATTTATGGTCGTGGTTTTGTAGGGGAGACGCTAACCACTTCAAAGATCGTTTTCGGCAACCACTTATATTGTGAGTTATACGTGATCTTTTTATAAATGGTTGCATGTTTTATTAAAAAGTTTGTTGATCTTTTTATATGTCGTTTATGCGTTAAACGTGAAATGTTTTCATAATATGTGTTTTTGATTTGTGTGGCAATGGGGGGGATATTACGGTGTAAGTCCGTAAGGCGAGCATGTTGTGTGAGCTCGTGTAAGCCGTAAGTGCGAACATGCTGTGTGAGTTCGCCAGGTAAAGTTGTGTGAATAAATACCTCCCAAAATGCCGTTAACTTTGTGAGTTAAATTATTTTACCGCATGCATGATAAATTATGATGTTTTGTGAAATTCGTTGTCTATATTATTCATGCATAAAAACCGTGTAATCACTGGCCCTAGGCTCACCCAAACTCTTTTAAAATTTTTGCAACCCAGACATTTATCAGACCGGAAAGAAAAGTGGAATGAAGAGAAGATCGAAGGACCGATATTTGAAGAAGAATATGTGCAGATCAAGACACTTATACATATAGCAAAAGTATGTTCGTCAAAAATGTAAAGTTAGAGATTTTATTTCCGCTGCAATGTAAGTGATGATCTTGGGATACTATTTTCAATATATTGAGGTATTCGAAAATTTTGGGATGTTACAGCACAGAACAACACTGTTCAACTGTTCTCTACAACAAATGCAAATAAATGCATTTGTCTTAAAATAGCATATTTTATCCCATAAGGCCATAAACATTAGACAAAATCTAGAGAACTAGTTAGTATACATAGAAATAATCGGTCTATAAGGAAAAATCATAGACAAACTAATTAGCTAAAGTTATACTTTTAACAACTTACCGAGCTTAATCGGATGTGGGAGTGTAGAGGGTTGCTAATCGCCGATTTGGGAGAGTTCAACGGTGGTGCTGGCCTGGTACAGCGGTGCTACTTCTGCTAATCGCTAATTTAGCTTGCTGCGATGGCCTATGGAGATCGATTTGGGAGAGGCGAGAGATACAGAGTGAGGGTTAGGGTTTCTTTCTTTTAGGCGAGAGACCAATTTTGACTTTGAAATTGAAAAGTGAAAATAGATTTGTTTTGGTGGTGTACTGCAAGCGGCTAACATCAAAATTTTAAAATGATTAAATAATTCTTTAAATATATAAATAAATAATATCATTTTATACTAAATATTAGTTGGTCGGTTTTTATCGGTTGATAATTCGGTCGGTTCGGTTAGGTTGTTATTGGATGTTTAATCGGTTGATAATTCGGTCGATCCAATTAATTGGATATCCGATCATTGTCGGTCGGTTCTAATTGGATCGGTCGGTTCTACTTGGATCGGTTGAGTTTCTGCACACCCCTAATCTCTATAAACTAATCCATCCACGTTGTGATAATTAAATGGCTTTTCTCATCAAATTGTTCTCATATATCCTCTAGCACTACATTAATCAATGTGAGACCCTAGTTATGATGGAAGTGATGTCCTGGGCAAACGACCATGGGTTTCAGAAGTGATTTTCGAGTCGGATGCCAAACACACATTTGGTTCCCAAACTGATCAAAATCTAGAGTGGTTACATTTAGGTATATAAAATCATTCTTCATAATCCTTTCATCAAAATATCCAAAATCCTCAAACCCTAGTTTTGACCTACATTTCCAAAATCAACCAAATGTGAAGTAAATGATTTAAAGATTTTAAGGAACTTGTATATAACATTTTAACATGTATATAGTTTAGAAAAGATGTAGGATGAACTCACATTGCTTGCTTTCGGGTAAAAACCTAAAAAACAAGAAATCTCAACAATGAAGATGAAGTTTCTTTGATCTTGCACTCTAGGTTGAATCTTTTAGCTTAGATGATGATGAAACACCTTGAATTCCAAGAAAAAAGGGTCTTAAATGCTCTAGGGTTCGTATTTAATGAGGAATATTCGAGAGGGGATGTTTTGAGAAGAGGTAGATGGAGTATTAAAGGAACAAAGACTGAAAATTGGATTTTATAATAATTTCCCTTTTGGGCGATAGTGACATGCAATTGTGCCCTGAGCACAATCACTGGGAACAATCGCCCCACATGTACCGAGAGTGGTGAGGCTGAAGCGACCTGACAGCTACTGTGACACTTGGCACAATGGTCGGGCACAACCGCCCGAGATGTATCGAGACTCATCCCTCATTCGCGATGGTGACATGCGACTGTGCCATTGGCACTATTGCCAGGCACAGTCGCACCATATGTACCACGAGTTTCTCCCTATTTCCAGTCGTTTAAGCCTTTTCTTCCCATCGAGTACTTTCTAACACTTTCTAAGTCCTAGATAACAACTAGAACTAAAAAGCATAATGAGATTATATAAATAAAAGTCTTAGATTTATTTCTAAAATTTTGGGTGTTACAATCCTCCCAACCTTGGAATTGATTTCATCCTCGAAATCTTACCTTATTGAAACAAAAAGGGGTATCGTCTCTTCATATCCTCCTCAGCTTCCCAAATCACGTTGGTGTCGGGATGATGCTTTCATTGCACCTTAACCATCATGATCTCCTTGTGCTAAAGCTTCTTTGATTTTCTCTTAAGAATGACATCGGGCTTCTCCACACAATGATTTCCTTCATCCACTCGGATTTCTGAGAAAGGAATGACGCTTTCTTCTTCCGCCAAACATTTTCGTAAGTAATAAATGTGAAAAGTGTTGTGGATTCCATTCATTTCCGATGGCAACTCCAATTGGTAAGCTTAAAGTCCCACCCGTTTTATCACGGTAAACGGTCCAAGGAAATGGGGACTTAGCATTCCGCGCTTTCCGAACCAAATTATTCCTTTCCAATGAGACACTTTAAGCATTACACGATCTCCCACTTGAAATTGCATCGGTCGCCTCTTCTTATTAGCGTAGATTTTATGTCGATCTTGATCCACTTTCAGGTGCTCTCGACTGTGACCTTGTCAGCCATCTCTTGCACGATCTTTGAACCAACAAATTATTTCTCACGTGGTTCAAGCCAACAAACGGGAGTTCTACACTTTCGACTCTATAAAGTTTCAAACGAAGCCATCCCGATACTAGAATGGTAACTATGGTTGTGTGAACTCCATTAACCCTCCTCCTAAACGTCTCTAACACCAACACCCCTCTTCTTTATCTTCATCTTTATTTCCATCTCCAACACTGACGTCTTCTCCAACCTCCCCCACACCTACCACTAGGGCCATCTTCAGCGACATATCCCCCTTCTTCATCTCCATTGATGATACCACCCTCTTCCCCCGTACTGTCATATGACGATACCACCTCCCTCACACATAAGTCCTGAAACAAGTAGGTGGAACAAGCAGGAAGTTGTAAGTCGTTGGATCAAATCTAAAACATTTGGGCATGACGATAGAAGGAGTCAAATGATTATCTTCCTTTGAGTTTCCTTGTTTTAGATATGGTAGAAGGCTTTTGATGGTGGGTCGAGAAGGAAGGGTATGGTTCTTTAATGCTTCGATCAATCATAATGATTTTCTTCATTTATGCAAATAATGAAATGGTGTTATGTTGTATTTGCCTCATTTTTACGAATAGTGAAGCTTAATATTCATTCGATACCTTGTGTTGGTTTTTAGATAAAATTGGATTATTGTTTTAGAACAAATTAGGGTTCTTGTTGATCAAGCACATCCACTTTAACTCTCTACTAATGTTTAGGGTTTAATTTAGAGTTTTTATGTTTTGATTTAGATTTCTTGTTAATCTTGTTCAATGTTTCAATGGTAGTGGCAATCGAAAATGGTAACAAGAGGGGCTGTCGGAATTGTAGCCGGAACCATGAGTTAACTTGTTATCATTGGTTGTACTAGTTAAATATATTATTTAAATAAAAAATTGAAAGAAAATATAAAAAGACGAAAGGGGGATGCTAATGGCACCCTCTAGTATAAAATCATCATTATTTGTTTTTGTCTTTTTGTTGTCTTTTCATATATATATATATATATATATATATATATATATATATATATATATATATATATATATATATATATATTTCTATTTTATTTATTTGTATTATATATATTAGTTGAGTTTTTTTTTTTACTTTTTGGTTTTTTTTAAACAAATAAATATTTATAAATATAAATATTACTAATTTTTTATAATTATATAATTATAAAACATAAAACATAAACATTGCAATTTAACATATAAATAGAACATAAAATAATCTATATTACATTCAATTATTCTAAAATAACATTATCCATAGTAAAATTAACACGTAAAAGTCGCATATACTTCTGTATATACTAGAAAACATGAATACCACCAAGGATAATTTACTCAATCAAATAAAAATTATTTTAAAATCAACCATGGAAGGGACTTTTATCCACTAACTTTAACAAACCAAACTTCAATCATCTTTTCTTAAACCCTAAAATTTAACAAAACAAAAATAAATGCAATTTTTTTTTGATATCATATATTTAATAAAAAAAAGTATCACTTTTATTTATATTTATGGGTAATCGGATTTTTTTTGCATTTAATTAAATTTGACTAACATAAAGATAAATATATTTTACAAAGTTATAATAAAATCAAAAGTTACAGATTTATAAAATCAAATCAAATCAAAAGTTACAAATTTTATAAATTTACAAAATCAAAACACACACACATATATATCATATATATATATATATATAAAGATAATATATATATATATATAACAAATAATAATAATAATAATATATCAAGTGATATGATAGATTATTCCTTAAAAATAATTGCACAATTTGCAAGACATTCAACACCCTTAAAAAAGGGTGCCATTAGCATTGCTCAAAACGAAAATATCTTACACTTAATGGCTAAAAGTTAATGACCATTAGAGGGAATGATCAATTCCAAATGTTTTTTCAAACCACGATGGTAAAAATGAAGTTTTAAATGTTGAGACTAAAACCGTTGAAAAAAAAAGCCATAAGAGACCAAAATGAAATTGTCTCCTTTTTACCAATTTGAAGAAATTCAATTCACGTCACTTTTATGATGAGATTCGTTTAATTGAAAATAAATATTGAAATGATAGTTTAGTATCTGTATTATGGTTTCTAATTGAGAAACCATTGTATCATCTCGGGCTTCTTTCTCTGCAAGTATCAACAATATTTCTTCCTCGGTATTGTCTGCCAATTCATCAATGATAAATTCATTCACTTGTATCAAAAGTTGTTCGATAACGTCGTCGGACATAGTTGGAAGTATGAAATAGCAAGTTGAATGTTTATAAAAGTAAAAGAGAATGTTATATGTTTATATGAGAAATAGGAGGTTGTATATATAGGATATATTTTCTTAAAAAATATTTTACTTCTATTTAATAAATTAGATTAGTTAATAAATATTAAAAAAAGTTTAAATTGAAAATAACATTGAATGAAGGGAACAATGTAAAATTTTAATTGAAAAAAATAGAATTGAGAAGGGTATAAAATAAAATTTTAAGGGAGTAAAATGAAATTTTAGATAAATCCAATAACCCGTAGGTAGGGGGTAAGTCTTCTATTAAAAACTCTTTAATAAGTTCATCAAATCCAATATAAATAACCTTGTACAAATACTTTTTACTTTTCAATAAGTCATTACTGACTTTACCATTAGAGATGCTCTTAGGGGTTGTTTGGCAGTTGCTGAATGGTTTGGTATCGAATGATTAAGAGGTTCTTACGATATAGTACGAAATGAAATATGGTTGTTTTCTAATTGTTCAAAATGAAATTATGGCTCTTAATGGTTAAGACAAAGTCAAGATACAAAATCATTCAGAGGGTTTTGGAACAATTAAAAGACATATTTTTTTTTGTCAAACAAAATTTACTTTTTAACGATTCAGATGTTATCTCTTAATGGAACCATTAAGAGGTAAACAAACAACCCTTAATGACTCTTTTTTAATTTGATTATTTTTCTATCAAAATCAAATAAGACAACGGACAAGACGTTACATCAACGCTTTACAAGTGAGAGCCATCAAACAACTTGCATTTGAAAAAAAAAACATTTATTGACTTTATATATTCGATAAAATATATACAAGATAAGATCATTTAAATATGAGTGAATTACATTTTTGGTCCTTATACTTCTTGAATTATGGATATGGACACAAGACACATGGTTTTTGTGTATTCAATTTTATATGATCAATGGACCTTCTTACTAATAAGGTTACCAAAATCCGTTATATAACGTAATTAATTAAACATGAAGCATTTTGGTTCTTTTATAAATGTTTTTTTATTTTGTTTTATTCTATTAAAATAATAAAACATACAATATATAATATGGAGGTGAGTTTATACGAGAATAACATATATTTAAGAAAACACAAGAACAGTCATGTACATACAAAATCATATATGATTCATTCGACTTTGCGTGCGACTTTAGGTCGCGTCCAAAGCCATCCGCGTTTGTTTTTTTCGGGTTAATTTAAAATAATATATGATTTGTTTTCTTAAATAGTTAGCGTCTTCGTATGTTTGAACCTCTCCTCGTATAATATAATATCATTATATTATATATATATATATATATATATATATATATATATATATATATATATATATATATATATATATATACTAATACTTGAGTATTAAACACTAAAAAGAAACAAGTGTAAAAGACCAAAGTGCCCCTAAACTAACTGGTTTAACGAATTTTTCTAACTATGTAATTAGTAAGAAAGACAATAACCATAAACAATTAAATACCATAGAAACTTAATTTATCCATAATTAATGGTGTATATTAATGTTAAGACATGGTTGTTAGTAGCTTAATAATAACTACTACTTACAAACTTATTCGGTAACTGTTTGACAGTGTCCTAATGATATAAAAAGTGACTTAGAGTATCTCCAACAATTTCTCCAAAATGGAGAAAATGAAGATTTTGAGCAACTTTTTGCTCCAACAGCTTCTCCAAAATGGAGAAAATAGGAGAAAGAATGCAATTTTCTTCAAATTTGGAGATATCCCAAAAAATGATTACCAAGAGAACGAAATTATTTTTTATTATATCCAACCAATGAGAAACTTTGAAATAAAATGTTTAGGTGAGAGAAATAATATTTTATTAAATATGTAGAATATTTTAATGATATAATTAATCAATAATTTATCTTCAAAATGGAGAAACTGTTGGAGATGAATGTAATTTTTTTTGGAGATTTTAACTTTTGGTTCTCCATTTTGGAGAAGCTGTTGAAAATGCTCTTATTCTTTAAGTTTTTAGGAAGAAATTCTTTAAAACAAAAGGCATGATGATGTTTTTTCCAAACCCACCCCTTTCAATTAAAAACACTTTCTTTTATCTATGAAAAAAATATCTCAAACAAAAACTTTATCGTCTATACAAACAAATTTATTCATACATTACTTAATAAAAAACTAACCAAACTAACTCCTTAATCATTATCTATACTATATAATGAAAATTCTAAAACGGTTATTGTACAAACTATTGTACAATTACATTTATCACCCTTAATCTTTTATACAATAACATTTACTACCCTTATAATGTTACATTTATCACCCTTACAATTACTTATTAAATTTATTTTGTATCCCTTACTTTTTTATTTTACATTTTACACCGTTATCATATTAACACAAATAATCGTATATGAACAAAAATGCAATGAAAAAATACGTTCATTTTTTTACAAATTATACCATTATAATCGTCTCGTCAATACCTTCAAAACGAGCCCAATATTGAATATTTTTTAATTTAACCATACTATTAAATATCAGAATATATACGAATTATCTATACTACTAAAACGGTTATTGTACAAACGGTTATTGTACAAACTTTTGTACAATTACATTTACCACCCTTACATTGTTACATTTATCACCCTTATAATTACTTATTTAATTTACTTTATATCTCTTATTTTTTTTCATTTTTCATTTTACACATATTAACACAAATAATTATATATTAACAAAAATGCAATGAAAAAATACGTTCATTTTTCTACAAATTATATCATTATAAGCGTCTCCCCAATATCTTCAAAACGAGCCAAATATTGAATATTTTTTAATTTAACCGTACTATTAAATATCATGAATATCTACGAAATAATTTGTTTTTCTGTCCATACGTTTTTTTTCCACCGTTAGCACGTTAAAAATACCTAATCGTAAAATACGTTTCATTCTTATTATAAATAATATCATTATAATTTTTTTCGTCAATAATTGTAATATAAACTAATTATTGAATATCTTTATGGGTTTAGGTTTCATAAGTTGTGATTTTTAGGTCATGGTTGATTATTGATGAAATGTATATAAGGAAATAACATTAATTGTTCGTTCTTTACTTACATTTCGCTGCATCGCACGGGTATATGCCTAGTATAAATTACATGAACAAAAACAAAATCCTAATTCACTCTTTAAATATCGTTACATGAACACAAAAGCTTAATTTTTTAATTTTTCATAAAACAAACTTTACGATTATCTTAATAATTTAATTAATCTTCTCCAGATGGAAAAGTTATTAGTTGCAGGTTTTTTAGCATGGAAAAAAAAAACAAAAAAAACCCATTAAATTAGGCTGTTTTCTTATAAAATAAAACTAAAAAAACTACTTTAAAAAAAGGTAAAACATTATGTCTTTTGTTTACAATTACAAAAACGAATGGTTACAATTCACTTCTCAAATATAAAATTAAAATCAATTAATATCTTAAAATTATAACTATACTAGAAGTGTACTCACGCAATGTTGTTAGATAAATCACGATTTTAATTTTTCATTTTATTTTCTATTTTTGTCGATTTACATTACGATTTTGGATGGTTGTGAAAGAATGATAATGATTTTTTTATATAAATTTGTTTAATTTAGACTTAATAATATAATGTAATTTATTTTGGTTTAATAATATAATTTTTTTTATAAAATATTCTGTAAGATTTTTTAATTATATTTTAGATTTTTTATATCTAAAATATGCTGAAAGTTATTTTAGGGGAGTTAAAAGTGGGAAATGATTTTAGGGGAGTTAAAATGGTTAGAGATAATGATTGAAAATTAATGAATAACATTAAATGTAGTACATACAGGTTTTATGGTTGTTTTTTAAGTAATCAACATTAAATAGCGGTACATTAAGCTTTAAGACTTGTTTTTAAGAGTTTTTTATGCAATATTTATAATATAGTATAGATATAGATAATATTGAGAAAAAAAGTTTCTAACTCGTAAACAATTGATCAGATCATCTTGGTGTGGGATTAACAGTTGCTTTTCAGAGAAATTACTCGTTCGAAGAACACGGTTTTGAAGTGTGTAGGAAAGATGTCGTCGTTTGCTCTCCTCCTTTTATTTTGGGATCTTCAAACCCTAAAGTTTTATAAAACAACAACAACTGAAAACGCTTTCATCGTCGATATCTTATCATCATCCTTTTCAAGATCTTCAACCTTAATTACTTGCAGAAACAAAACCCAGATCGACCCTTTTGATCATCAACTTTCACCATTAACTCTATATATCTCTTCGTCAAGAACTCAAACCCTAATTCGATCCATCAGTTTGTGTTCAATTCCACGTTTCATTTTTCTCAATCTTTTAACCAGCTAATTCTTAGTTCTCAGGTGAGAGCTCACATTCTGATCAGCTCTACTTCTTCACCAGCTAAACAATGGCAGATTATGATCAGAGTTTTCAATTTGTGAGTTTTTATATATGTTGTTATTTCTCTCCTTTCTTCAGTTTTTGCTTTACAACCCGCTGATGTAATATTCCTCGTCGGAAACTTTTGTAAAAACTGATGACATACATACATACATATATATATATATATATATATATATATATATATGTATGTATAGTGGAAGGATATTTTGCAACCCTTAATAAGGTTGCAACCCTTGCAACCCACATCTTAACCGTTGGATTCATGATCGACGGTTATTTTATTTTTATTTTTATCTTTTTTTAATTAAAAAAATTGGGTCCCATATCTTTTATAACCGCCGATCATGAATCCGACGGTTAAGATGTGGGTTGCAAGGGTTGCGACCTTTTTAAGGGTTGCAAATGAAACCACCCCTGTATATGGGTGCCTTTGATTTGAAAACCAATCAATTCAATTCGTGTAAACTTTGCAAACATGCATACCGTTCAGATGAAGTCGATTTTTGGTTTTTATGCACGTGTACGCATGTTACAAATTACTTGTATGCACACATGCATACCGTTCAGATGAATGGATACCAGTGTATTCCTCAGTTTTTCATTTTTTTAGGGTTTTTTCCTATACCTGAACCTATGTGTATATATATATACAGTTTTCCCTTTACAAACCGGTGATGTAATATTACTGAAACTTTTCTAAAAAGCCGATTATCACCTGCAGAACGCCGGTGGTTGATTACCGATTACTCCGGTGCAGTTTAATTAAACTCGCCGGAGTACTTGGGTCGTCCGGCGACAATTTTACAGAGTGTTCCGGTGATGTGATGCATGTTTCAAGAAAATTAATTAATTCCGTCAACGGCAAAAATTAACATAAACTGCATTTTTGGCCGATCTCCGGTGAGGTCCGTACTATCGTTGATCGGTGACCACTTATTTTTCCGGCAACCCTACTTCCATTATTGCCGTTGACGCCTTCTTCTTATGGTCAACTCGACGACGCCTATAATATGGTTGCCTTTTCATGTTAATTGCAAGTTGCAACCAATAGAACGATAGTCGACGAAATGTATAATTTTTAAAGTGAAAATCAGTTAATTACAAACATTAATTGTAAATTGTAATTTAATGTTTAATGTTTTTATCGTTAAAAGAATTAATAGATGAATTTTATTTTGAAATTGAGCTATAGAATACTTCAAATTTTAATTGTCATCTTGTTATTTTGAATAAAGAAACATAATTATATGTTACCGTGATTCATGTTGTAGCCCAGTGGTAAAGTAAGGGTCAGTGGATGGTATCCCTTACTACCCAGGTTCGAACCCCGTGGTGAGCATCCTGTGACATTCATGATCATGGACCTGCCACATAGTGGTACCCTTAATTGGGATGGGTCGTGATCAACGGGGATTACTCGGGTGACACCCTTAAGTGGTAGTCCGAATACCCCAGGAACGTGTGCATGTGTTAACTTGTCGTTAAAAAAAAATTATATGTTACCAAATGGGATCTTGAAGTTTAATTGGTTTTAATGGAATATCCATAATTATTTGACTTCAATTAGATATAAGGTATAAAACCCAGAAAAATATATTGTTAATTCTAAAATTTATTATGTAATTTAGTTGAAAATCTTTAAAAAAAAATTATTTTATAGAAGACAAAAGAATTATAAATAAAAACAATACTTCATTATCTTTATTATGGTTTTTAAAACATATATTTTGTAGTATTATTAGGGTTTTGCTCATTAATCGAAAAAATAATTTGCAGGACAACGAAGCATCCGCAAGTTCAAAACCAGTAAACTTAAAACTCATATTTACAGACGAAATCGCTTTTCCGGTGTACACCAGAACAAAGATCACCGCAAAATCCGGCGACGGAGGAAATGGTTGCATTAGAATCATGTTAGTTGACGGCAATCAAACACACCAACCACCAGTAACCACCGGGCCAGCAGCCTCCGCAACGGTGAAAATAGTACTTCTTCCGGCAAACTTCGGTGGCGGCTCCACCACCCGAAACGGCGGCGTTTGGACACCTCAAGATTTCCAAAACAACATCATTGTCAACTGGGGAGGAAAGAAAAACCTTCTTTTGGGTAATCTCACTGTTGTTCTTAAAGATGGGGTTGGGACATTGGGCGAAATTCGAATCAAACACGATGGAAAACATCTTAAAAGAGATAGATTCCGATTAGGGGCGATGGTCGTTGGTGGTTTTGATCACGAGGTGAAAGAGGCGATAAGCGATCCATTTGAAGTGAAGGATCGGCGGAACGAATCTAAGGATTCGAGACAGTTGTTGCCGACGGATAAACTGTGGCGATTGAAGAAAATCGGGAAAAGAGGCCCGATCGTTCGGTGTCTCGAGAGCGAAGGTGTATTGACCGTGAGCGATTTTCTCTATATGCATGATTCGAACCCCGGAGGACTCCAAGAGGTAAGTAAAGTTATAATATAATTTCATCACGAAACCGTTAATTTGGATATGATATCTATTGGCAAACTAGATGATAAGTTAGCTATTAATTAAACTGGATGCTTACTAATAAAATAAGTTGTCCATATGGTAGATGATAATATAAATTAGAACAAAAATGAAATTTTGAAAAATTGATTGTAAAAATTTAAGAGGTATAATAGAATTAAAAAAAGAAAAAAACTGTCTATTTTTTTTTTGAACGGCAGAGGGGTTAATAGTTAGTACACACGCACACTACACGTTTCCGAGGTATCCGGAGCATCCAAGGGCAGCCCGACTAATCCACGTCGACACGACCGACTCTATGATTCGGCCCGACCAGCGCACTGGGCTCTTTGAGCACACAAGCTATAGCTGGCCCGGCCCAAGACCCGAAGGCCCAAGACCAAAGTCTGGTACCGCCAAACTCCCCTCCCAGGGCTCAAACTCAGGTTGAGCGCTATGCACTCCCCAAGTCTATTTTGGTTGTAGGATATGATTGGATTTAGAGAGATTTTGAAATTGAATTTAATTTTAATGTGATATTTGGTTTGAATGATTTTTTGAATTTGTTGGGATTTCATTGAAATCTGATAAATATAGGATTTAGAAATCACACAGTGGTGATTGATATTTCATGGGATTTTTGTAGGGTTTATATGTAATAATGTTTTAAATATGTTAAAAACATTTGTTTTATAATAATCGATAGGTAGTTATTTCTAATTTTGTTTTTATAAGTTATTTACAAAAAATAGAATTCAATTTTATTCAAAACAATTCTTCAAACCAAATGCCCCTAACTGAATCAATGTTATTGTAAAAAAAACCTTATAGCTTATTGAAATAGTACTTGAATCAGTGTTTCACTAAAACTGGCTTATATATGTAGGCATGGAAATTGGCCCCGACCCGTCTGTCTCAAACTGGGGATCCCCGTTTGTCTCAAACCGGGGATGGGGACGGGGACGGGTATCGCACTCCCCGCCCTGCCCTGCCCCGTCCTCGTTTTATATTTTAATTAATATTTGATATATTATTTATTTAATCTAAATCGGTAATTCATAATTTCCTATTTCCTAACTAGGTTTATAATATAAAATTGTTATTTTTTGGATGTTAGTATGTATTTTGGATGTCAATCAAAATACAATTACTCGATATGGTTTTGAATCTTACTCGATATCTTTTGGTACGTTTGAAGTTAAGTTTTTTTTTCCGAATTCGGTTGAATTTCTTTTTGTTGTAAGTTATTAATTATTATATAATGTTTTGATTTTTATACTAAATTAAATTTCTTTCGATTTTAGGTTTATTGAAAGTACATGATATTTAAATATGTGCGATATCTCGTATATTTGATTTAAATAGCTTACATAAACGGAAAAAGAAAATCCTCATTTCCCCGTTGGGGATCCCCGTTCCCCGTTGGGGATGGGGATGTGATCATATTCCCCGACGGGGACGGGGATGGGGACGGGGATGAAGAGGGATTGGGGACGGGGATGGGGATTGAGGTCCCCGCCTCATTTCCATGCCTATATATATGGCTAACCAAACAGAGATTTTTGAAGTATAGATGTGCGGTCTCTACGGCAAAAGGTGGGACACGGTGGTACACCACGCGAAGAGATGCCGAATTGAAAATGTGGTATGTTTCATTTCTCGGCCAAAATAACCGTGACAATTCTTTTAAGTTTTAAAACCCTTATCGGTTGCAAATTATGGTATATTTTTTGTAGCTCGATGGTTATGGATCGGTTGGATCATCCACGTCTCAATTATCGAACAACGTGTCGTCATTCTTTGATTCCGATTGTTATATACCGCAGTCGTATCATGAGATCGATATTTCTGTTGAAGATTATGAAAAATGTGGTCTGGTTTATAATTCGCTAGCCGAGGACCTTGGGTTCGAACCATTTCTAGAAGTTGGAACCGATGGTGCGGCGACTAGGGTCAACAATGGCGGGGAAGGGAAGATTGTTTTGGCTAAGAAAAGATGGATGAAAGTGCGTGCTACGTTATGGTTCTCGTTGATGTCTTGCTTGGGTACCATGGGTTCGACCCTGGCCGGCTATGCTGGTTCGAAGGTGGGTGCAACCCTGGTTGATTAAGATGGTTCGATGGTTAGGTGTTGCTTCCCGAATAAAGATTTGTGCGAAGGTTTTGGATTTATTTTAGTTTCAAGTTATCTCTCTCTTATGTGTGGACAAAAGACCGTTTGAGAAGAATAGTTAAGGTGAGAAGACAAAAAGAGATATGGACCTTTAATCACTTTTAATCTCAGACTCACCTCATGAATCACGCTTATACGAGGATTGATCATGTGCGTCTCGGTACATCTCATCTCAGTGCATCTCATTGTAACGTGCATCCAATGGTGGAGATCGTTTCTTATCCTTCTCACTGTAACTTTTTTTTTCAACGGAACTCAACCTTTATATATGTAATAAAATAATTGTTTTATTTATATTTTTTTTACAATTAATATTAATGGGTTTACGAAAGATTTGTGTTTTTTTTTTCTTAATTATAGACAATTTTTATAAGGATTTCAGAATAATCATATTGTATCTGATTTATCATGGAAACCGATCTCGAATCCTGATCTGGTGACCAAGTCGGTTGTCGGTCCTAAAAGGAGTCTCATTGGTGAGTTTGTTTTTGACTTTGGTTTGTCAGTGTGTCATACCAATATATATATATATATATATATAGTGATTATGAAATGTTGTTTGATGTTTCATAAGAAACTTCCACACATTTATCATTTGCAAATCATAACTCCAAGAAAACTTCTACGAGGTTGTGGACATTAATTCCAATATAAGAGCATCTTCAACAGCATTGCTAAATTTTTTCTAAAATAAAGAATGAAAAATCAAAATTTCTAAAAACATTTCTTCTAACTCCAACAGCTTTTCTATTTTAGAAAATCAATCATTATTTATATTATTATAATATTCCATAATTTATCATCCCAATACACTTTTTAAAAAACTTAAAACAAAATGTTAAAAATTGAATCTTATGGGTTGGATTGAATAAAATAATATTTTCTCTCTCCAATTTAGAGATTATAGAGAATTCTCTATATTTAGAGATTTTTCGATCTTTCTCTATTTTAGCAAACCATATAGCAAAGTTGTTGGAGAGGAATAGCAAAGAAAAAGCCAAAAATTTCTATTTTAGCAATGTTGTTGGAGATGCTCTGAATATGTATTGTTCTGATTATTTGACTTTTGAAACTATTGCAACTTTCATATTTCCTGGTTGTTTCACCTTTTGACTTTTTGTATTTGTATGTGTATTTATTGTTTAACTTAAATATATGATGCTTGAATGTTGTATTACTTTTTTGTTTAAGAGTTCTTAAATTTTAAAAGTAAATCAATGCATAAAATGGGTATTTTAATACAGGGTTAATCTAAAAAATAACCTTTTTAAGAGAGGTTTTATCATAAAAAAGCCACTCTTTGCAAAAATATTATAAAATAGTCACCAATTACGCAATAGCCTTTACTAAATGAGCCTAGCGACTTTTTTTTTGTGAGAGCCTTATCGATGTCTCTATAGCCAACGAGAATTCTTTCCCTCCAAACCTTTTATGGAATAGACAGAGCGAATACACTAATGGGAGGCATAAATATGAAGTGGGGTAGGGATAGGGATAGGGACGGGGCGAAAGAAACGTTCCTCGCTACATACAGACACTACCACACCTACTTTTTTTTTTATACACCTTCATCTATTTATTTTTTTGTTTAACTTAAATATATCATGTTTGAATATGTATTATTTTTTGTTCAAAAATTCTTAAAATATAAAACTAAATAAATGAATAAAATGGGTATTTTAATACAGGGTTAATTAATCTGAAAAATAACATTTTAAAGAGGTTTAATCACAGAATAGCCACTTTTTTCAAAAGTATTACAAAGCAATCATCAATTTCGCAACATGGCTTTGTGAAATGAGCCTAGTGACTTTTTTTGTCAGAGCCTAGCGACTTACCTATACCCGATGAAAATTCCATCCCTCCAAACCTTTTGTGGAACAGGGTGAAAGCACGAATGGGAGGCATAAATATGAAGTGGGTAGAGATAGCAGATCGGGACGGGGACAAGGGTCAGATTCCTCGCTCCCTTCAGACACCACCACACCTATATTTTTATATACACCTTTTCATTTTTTTTTCTCTCTTTCATATATGCACGTATCTTATACATAAACCACTATTTAATCTCCTAAAAAACGAAGCTACACATTAGCTTCCTACAAAAAGATCGTTTTGCAAGAAAGGGTCATTTCGTAAAGGTTTTGCGAAATCAATGGCTATTTTGTAATTTTTTTTTTGTAAAAAGTGGCTATTTTATCATAAAAAACTATTAACCATTTTTTATAAATGAAAATTTTAAAAGTTAACTTTTTTTAAAGAGTAAACTATAAATTTGGTCTATGTGATTTGTCAAAATAATATTTTTCATCCTTGTAGCTTTAAAAATACATTGGCCATTATGGTTTATAAAAAAACGTTCGGATTTGGTCACTCTTACTCTTAAAAATTTTGTTAAATGAAGGACAAATTTGTCCTTGTACTGATTTTTTCTTTTACCAAATCAAAAACCACATGAACCAAAATCATAACATTAATGTTGATTGGGTAAAAGACAACAAAAATGCCCTCATTTAACGGAAAATTTTAAGGCTGTTAGAGGAGGGACCAAATCCAAACGTTTTTTGCAAACCACGATGGTCATCTTGTAAGTTGAAATCTATAAGGATGAAAAATGTTATTTTTGACAAACTACAAGGACCAAATTTGTAGTTTACTCTTTTTTAAAAGATTAGTGGGCTTTTTTTATTAATTCAAATTAGAGGTTATTTGGCAGTTACAGAATAGTTTGGTGCAGAACGAATAAGTGATTAGAATGACTAAAATGTTCTTATGATTTAGTACAAAATAAAATATTGTTGTTTGTAATTATTCAGAATGAAATTAGAACGTTGAATGGTTAAGAGAAGCCCAAGATACAAATCATTCACATGGTTATAGAACCATTAACAAACAAACCTTTTTTTTGTTTTTTGCCAAATAAGATTCACTGTTTAGCGATTTAAATGTTGTCTTCAAATGAAACTATTAAGAGGTAAACAAACACCCCCTAAAACGAGAAAAAATGTGGGGTTTAAAATGAAAATATGGTAAATTACAGGGGGGGGGGATAACGATAACTTAGTTATTTTACAATTTCAGGACTCCGATTTCGAATCGAAGCTGTCAACTCAACACAGTCGGAAGCTCTGCAACTTCACCATTGAACTTCGGGAAATTGGCTCAAATAGCCACATTACATTGACATATTGGTCTCCTAGCCATTTCTCTACCTTATTGACGAAAATAGACCTAGGTCCGCAATGGCGGACCTGCAGGTCCGCTACCTCCAGAAAAAGACAAAAAAAATTGTCGGTCCAAGTCAGGTCCGCAACGGGTAGGTCCGCCACCCGACCCAGGTCCGCCATTTCGTCACGTGTCACGATCTCACTCAACGACAGCAGAGGTCGATGGCGGAGGTAGAGGACCTGCAGGTCCGCCATTGCGGACCTAGGTCTATTTTGGTAAATGTTGGAGAGAAGTGGCTAGGAGACCAATATGCCAATGTAATGTGGCTATTTAAGCCAATTTCCCTTGAACTTCGTTGTCTTTCCTTCTCAGGTCTCTCTCTCTCTCTCTCTCTCTCTCTCTCTATCCTTCGATTTCTTCCATTCAATTTCTCGTTTCTTTTCCTACATTTGTTTGATTTTGATTAATTTAGGTTTACGATTGCAATTTCGACGTCAAATTCAAGTCGAGATCCGATCTCGTTAAAAGGCTGTAAGTTGTTGTTTAACTTATGTGATTTAGTTTCCATGTCGCATTGATTTGTATCGATTTGTCCAATCATGGATTATACATATGTAAATGGATAAAAGGAGTCCAGGAAATCGAGGCTAATAATTGAATCAAAATATCTGATTGAATAGGGTTTTCTTTTTTGAATTTCAATTTCTCTAGCCAAATTGCGAGGAACTTACTCATGATTTCAAATTTCTTTGCATTGTATGGCAATTACGTCAGCTTTATAAGACCTTACAAACTTACAATTATGGTAAAGTGTTGCAATAAGTTGATTTAAGAATGCATTTAAAATAAAGTGTATTATTATTTTTCTTTCAAAATGTCCTATATTCTTTTCACAGATCACTTGAGTTTAGAATATATTTTCTTTCAAACAATGTCATATAAAAAACTAATAGAACTCTTTGCATAAAAATGTCTTTATAAGCTTGTTAGAACATCTAAATATGCTATATCAACTTACTGCAACACTTTTATATAAGATGTAAAATGGTTTCATCCTATAAATATAAGTTCCATAAAGTAAGACATTTAGACATAGTTAGCATCACATGAAGTTGATATTGTTGTAGTTATATCGTATTACTCTCCAAAAAAGTAAGAAAAAAGTGTTCCAACTTCGGACACATATTGGGGAGAAATTATCCAAATATAACCGATGTGGAACTCCAATACACTGTTTTTCAAAAGGTGTGTTGAATTTTTAGAATTGTGTTTTCTCTCAATAATCCAAGTTGTTGTATCAGAGACTTGTCATCTCTTTTGACAATCTTCAGCTTTTTTATGTGTTTGTGTTGTTTTTCCACTGTGTCTACAACTTAACCTGAAGTTTCTTTAATTTGCTTCATAGCATCTGTTAATGTATATAGAGGCCCAGGCCCATGTTAGGGCCCAAGCCCATTTAGTTTACGTATATATTTGTTGTATTTTGTAGATTAGGTTAATATCTCTCTCATAATTTTTCCTTTCAGTATTGTAAGTTTTCTCTCATTCAATACATCGAGGTTTCAAACCTTCGGCATATTCATCGTGTTCTTCATTCATGTCCATCTTCTAACATGGTATCAGAGCTGTAAGGTTTGTTCATCGATTCACTGCTCATCTCGTTTTTTTACTGTTCTTCGTTCTCTCTTGTCGTCTTCAGAATTGTTATTGGTCAATCGATCAATCTGAATCGATCAATCGATCGATCTGTTTGGAAACCCTAGCCGTAACAACCCTTCGGTCGAACTTCTTCGGTCGAATTCAACTCTTCGGTCGAACTCCTTCGGTCCAATTCAACCCGTCGGTCGAACTTCTTCGGTCCAACTCAACCCTTCGGTCGAACTTCTTCGGTCGAACTCAACCCTTCGGTCGAACTCAACCCTTCGGTCGATCACTCCCTTCGGTCGAACATTTCTCTGGTCGAGCGTTCCTCCGATCAAACATTAATCCGGTCGAACATTAATCCGGTCAAACACCTCCTTCGGTCGAACTCACCTTCGGTCTTTAATACTGTTTCTTAGTATCCTTTCATTATTTCATGGCTACCAATTTCAGTCACTCAAATCCTATCTCCGTTGTTTTCAATGGTAGCAACTATATTCTTTGGCATCACCATATGACAATTCTGCTAAAGTCTTATGGTCTTTACACCTATGTTACTGGCGCATCCAAAGCTCCAGTTCAAGAAACAGCTGAGAATGTTGTTGACTTTGCCAAACGAATGAACGAGTGGGATATTAATAATGCTCGTATCTTGGGCTTCATTAATGCCTCCACTACTCCTGAGATCAACCAACAGTTCCTTGGTTATATTACAGCCAAAAGTCTCTGGGATTTTCTCGCCAAGCGGTATACATCATCTGGTTTATCTCATCAGTATCAACTGTGGACCACTTTTCAGAACAAACGTCAACTTCCTGATCAATCCATCAACTCTTATATCTCTGAAATGCAGTCTCTCAGAGATCATATAAGTCTTGAAGCACCACAGATATTCGATGAAACCGCTCAACAGTTCACCGCTTACTTCAACCAGCTGCATCTGATCACCATTTTGATGGGCTTGACTGATAAATTTGAGAATGTTCGTGCTTCCCTTCTTCATAGACAGCCTTTACCTACTCTTGAAGAAGCAATATCTGAATTGCTAAGTGAAGAAACTCGTCTTCACATGCGTTCACCAGTGCCTGCTACTGATAGTGTTCTCTACACGTCTCATCCTAAGCCAAAAGGCAAATGAACCAATAACAATCATTCCAGATCATTGGGAAAGACGAACACATCCGAATGTTCATTCTGTCATTCTCCGGCTCACCTTCTTCTTGATTGTCCTATCCGTAAGTGCCGTAAGTGTGGCATCACGCATCCGCGCCACTATGAGACTGACTGTCCGAAGAACTCAAAGCATACTAGCTCTCAGAATCGGACTCATGTTGTTGCTGGGTCTACCATTGCTGATACTGAGGCTTCTCCAGCCTCCTCACCTGACCTAATGGAACTAATGCGTCGCAATCAGGAACTTATGGAACAGATCATGTCTGGTGCTATGGGTATGAACTCTCCACACTCAGCTGCATCAGGTAATGTATGGCTTTTTGATTTTGGGTGTTGCAATCATATGACACCTTGCCCTGATGGTTTCGCTTCTAAGAAACCACCTTAGCAGTTTACGTCAGTAAGAACTGCTGACAACACGGGTCTACCGGTATCTTTTAGTGGAAATGTTTCCACTCCTCTTATACAATTACCGGGTGTTCTAAATGTTCCAAAGCTATCTCTGAGCTTAGTTTCGATTGCTCAACTTCTTGAATCTAATTTGATCATTTTATTTCATTCTTCTGGTTGTGTTGTACAGGATCCAAAGACCAAACAGATCCTTGGACTCGGCCGTAAAGTTGGACGAATGATTGAAGTGGTCTACCTGCGTCTTCCTTTACCCTCTTCAAGTTTTGTTGCCTCGGTTTCTAGCACTTCTTCCATTGAGTTGTGGCATGCCCGACTGGGTCACTTATCTCTAGCCAAAATAAAGTCATTAGCTCATTTAGGTGTGTTAGGAAATTGTGTATCAACTGACAATCTTTCTTGTTTATCTTGCAAACTTGGCAAACATCATGCTTTACCTTTTGAATTGAATGAATCTAATTCTGCTTCTTCTTTTGATATTATTCATTCTGATGTATGGGGACCAGCACCACATCCATCTATGGGTGGTGCTCGATATTTTGTTATTTTTATTGATGACCACACTCGTTTCACATGGATATATCTTATGAATCATCGTTCGGAATTACCTCAAATCTATATTATGTTTGCTCGGATGATTCACACTCAGTTCTCAAAATCTATAAAGATTCTTCGAGCTGATAATGCTATGGAATACAAAGAGTCATCTCTTCTCTCCTTTCTTCACTCCCAGGGGACTCTCTCTCAGTACTCCTGCCCTGACACTTCTCCTCAAAATGGTCGTGCTGAACGCAAACACCGTCATATTCTTGATACAGTTCGCACTCTTCTCATCTCTGCGAAATGTCTAGAACGCTTTTGGGGTGAAGCTGCTTTTACTGCCATTTATACTATCAATCGTCACCCTACTCCCATCCTTCATAATAAGTATCCTTATGAGGCTCTTTATGAGGTCACTCCTGCCTATGAACTTCTAAAAGTTTGGGGTAGTGCTTGCTTTGTTCAACTGCAATCTCATGAACATAACAAACTTGAACCTCGCTCCAGACTGTGTTGTTTTCTTAGATATGGTATTGAGCACAAGGGCTATCGCTGTTGGGATCCTATCTCCCAACGTCTTCGTATTTCTCGACATGTTACCTTCTGGGAACATGTTTCTTTCTCTTCTATATCCAAGTTTCGTGAGTCTCCTAATCTCACACCTCCGTTTTTCACTGATGCTTCTGTCTCATTGGACTCACTTCAATCTGACATTATATCACCTCCACCTATTGTTCTAACTCCTTTTGAGTCAGCCTCTCCTAGCTTTCCTGATCATCACCAATCATCTGTTCCTTCCGCATAGCCAACATCTGAGGTACCTGCTGAGTCTTTGGCTCCTGAAACTTCTCACTATTAGAATGTTAGACGATCAGAACGGGTAAGAAAAGTTCCTTCTCATCTTCGTGATTATCATGTTTATGCTACTCTGCTATCAAATCACGAACCTACTTCCTATAAGGAAGCCTCTTCTAACTCTGATTGGCAGAAAGCTATGGATGAGGAACTTCAGGCTCTTGACAAAGCTCAAACTTGGGATTCTGTCCCTCTTCCACCAGGCAAGAAACCCATTGGCTCCAAATGGGTGTTCAAAATCAAAACCAAATCGGATGGTTCTATTGATCGGTACAAAGCTCGGCTTGTGGCCAAGGGTTTCAATCAAGAATATGGTATTGATTATGAGGAGACTTTTGCACCGGTTGCTCGCGTCACATCTGTTCGCAGTCTTCTTGCCATTGCTGCTACCAAACAATGGCCTCTTTTTCAGATGGATGTTAAGAATGCCTTTTTGAACGGACACTTATCTGAGGAAGTCTACATGACACCTCCTCCAGGTGTTCGTCTTCCACAAGGTCATGTTTATCGACTTCGAAAGGCTCTTTATGGCCTCAAGCAAGCTCCGCGAGCTTGGTTTGAGAAATTCAGTTCCACTGTCACCTCTTTGGGCTTCTCACCCAGCAACTATGATTCAGGACTGTTTACTCGGACCACTGAAGCTGGCACAATCTTACTTCTCTTGTATGTGGATGACATGATTATTACTGGTAGTGACTCTACATGCATAGCCAATCTGAAGTCATCTCTCAGCTCCTGTTTTGAGATGAAGGATCTGGGTTCTTTACACTATTTTCTTGGTCTTGAGGTGCTCTCTGATCCATCGGGTCTTTATCTGTGTCAAGCTAAGTATACCTCAGATCTTTTGTCAAAAGCTGGGATTACTGACAACAAAACAACATCCACTCCTCTTGAACACAACCTTCATCTGGCTCCAAATGCTGGTCCACCTCTACGTGATCCTACTCTATATCGCCAGTTAGTGGGGTCACTTGTCTATCTGACAGTGACTCGACCTGATATTGCCTATGTTGTTCATACTGTTAGTCAGTTCATGTCTGCACCTTGTTCTGATCACTATGCTGTTGTCCTGCACATTCTTCGATATTTAAAAGGGACTATGTTTCATGGTCCTCATTTTGCATCCACCTCATCGTTGATTTTGCGAGGTTTTTCTGATGCTGATTGGGACAGTGACATGATTGATCGTCGCTCCACTACTGGCTATTGCTTCTTTCTTGGTGACTCTCTTATATCCTGGCGAAGCAAGAAACAATCTCTGACAGCTCGATCCAGCACTAAAGCTGAATATCGAGCACTAGCTGACACAACTCAAGAACTTGTGTGGTTACGCTGGCTTCTTTCTGACATGGGGGCTCCTCAACAGTCTCCAACTTTATTGTGGTGTGATAACAACAGTGCCATTCAGATTGCCCACAATGATGTCTTCCATGAGCGCACGAATCACATTGAAATTGATTGTCACTTTGTTCGTCAACATGTGACTCGTAAGACTATTCAGCTGCTTCCTATTTCGACTCTTGATCAACCGGCTGATATTTTTACTAAAACTCATTTAGCAGGACGGTTTCGTGATCTTGTTTCCAAACTCCATCTGGCTCATTCTTCTCCCGATTGAGTTTGAGGGGGGATGTTAATGTATATAGAGGCCCAGACCCATGTTAGGGCCCAAGCCCATTTAGTTTACGTATATATTTGTTGTATTATGTAGATTAGGTTAATATCTCTCTCATAATTTTTTCTTTCAGTATTGTAAGTTTTCTCTCATTCAATACATCGAGGTTTCAAACCTTCGGCATATTCATCGTGTTCTTCATTCATATCCATCTTCTAACAGCATCTTATTCTAATAAGTGCAGATTATGATACTACTGCTATTTTCTATTAGGGAGCGTATGGTTTGATGGAATGGTTTTAAGGGATTTGGATTTCGTAGAAGGATTTGGAATTGGAGGGATAAGGAATCAGAAGTTTTTGATGTGTTTGGTTTGTAGGATTTGGAGTGGAATTGAATTTCATTCTTTATAAATAATTTATAAAAACGAATTGTAAATAATTATAAAAATAAATAAAATTACCTTTTTATTAATTGATTATTACAAAGCAAATGTTTTTAACATATTTTAATACATTACATACAAATCCTACTAAATCCCGTGAAATACCAACCAACCTCGTGGGATTTCAACGAAATTCCAGAATTTCAATCTAGGAAATCCTTCAAATCAAACATGGGATTGTAATGGAATTCAATTCCAAATCCCTCCGAATCCAACCCCGTGTTTGGTTTAAAGGAAAGTCCCGAATTGAAATCCCACAAAAATTGGATTTAGAAATCCCATGGTAATAGTTGGTATTTAACAAGATTTCATAGGATTTGTTTGTAATGATGTTTTAAAAATATGTTAAAAATACTTGTTTTGTAATAATCAATTAATAAAAAGGTATTTTAATTATTTATAATTTATCTATAGAGAATGGAATTCAATTCCAATCCAAATTCTACAAACCAAACACATCAAACACCTTTCAATTCCATATCCTTCCACGAAATCCTAATCCCTCAAAAATATTTTGTTAAACCAAGCGGCTCCCTCCTAGAATTTAGCAAGAATTAATGTGTATTACAAGTAGCAATCATAGTACTCCCACATACATAAGCCATTGATGGCAAAAATGCACACGTGTAAAATGTGGCACAATAATGGCGCAAGTATACACCACGTATTGCGTTCGCTTCTCAAGTAATATAATGGTAAGGACCAAATATCGTATCCACAGGGATTGGACTTAACTAAGAATCAGAGATTTCTACGAACTTCCGGTGCAAAGTTAGACTTATAAAGTTGATGGGTTGATTTTTAGCGAAATATTAAATATTAAATAAACAAGATAATAAAAAGCGGGTACGGGTGTAAATTTTCCCCGAGAGTAATTTAATAACTTAAATGGTTAACAAAACCGGTCGCAATGGACCCCACACGATTTCCTCCTCTCGAAGCGACGTCGTGTCGGTTGCGATAACGATTTTATTATAAAATTACCACACTTGCTATCTTTCGGTTTACCAATCTTACTAAGTAGATCTCGAAGATCTTAGCCCCGCCAGTATGGAGAGATGCACATATCTCTATGACACACCAACTCGACCGACATCTGGACCTTAGTTTGATTATGCAAAAATCCATATCTCTATGCGATTATTAAAGATTCTCTCAAACCTTCTTGCATCACCCAAGCCGTATTCGGATCCGCCCCTCTCGAGGTCTAAGATCTAATATTAACACACACAAGTGATCGGATTGTCCGCGTTGAGATGAAGCTTCAACTTGGATGACTAAACCGAGAAGTTAGCCGAATGCGGTAACACCCAAGTATTACATTTTAACCTCTCGGGTTAGCTTACACCCGCACCCAAAGGGGGGTTTAGTTACTCATAATATTAAAAGACATAATAAATAAAAAGAAGAAGTGCATAAACTTAAATTTCAATAAACGTAAACGTACCACTATGGCCACAATGTCACCACAGTGGTGAACAGAAAATAAAGAAAGCTAAGGAAAGTTACTACTAGAGATACAATGAAAAACTTAAACTACTAACACTTTGTTGGGAGATGAATCAATGGCTGGTGAATGTATGCTTCAAGGCTAAGAACCCTTTGAATTTATAGTGGAGAAGATGAGTTGGGAAGAAAGGGACATGAGAGGGTGAAAGAGACCTCTCATGGATGTCCTCTTCCTTCCTTTGGCACCATTATGTTTGTCTTCTTCTTGAGTCTTCTTTCATGTAAGGGTCAGCCTTGACTTCAACAAGCCTTCCTCCAACTTGCACCAAAATGGCTTCAAAAATCTGCAGAAAATCGCAGGTGCAGTACTCGCCACAGTGGCGACACTGTGGCCACAGTGGCGTACGAAAATTTCACGAAAAATCGCCGTTTTTGATCTCATTAGTTATTTAGAAAATCTTGGAACATTTTAGACCAAAGAAATGAGAAAAGCTCAAATGGGTACGAAAAAGGTTATCAAATGGGTTAAAATGAGTGACGAATAACTTTAAAAATTGAGGGATATCAGCCATCCTGAAGCAATTACCAATCTAAACAAATTGGTTACAGTGAGAGCTTTATAAATCAAACATGTATATTGGCAACTCTTAGTGTGATGAAGCTGACCTTTGGTCTACCTTCTTGTACCATCTTGTGAGCATATCTTTTACATTTTGCAGATTCTCATTGCTACTACTTGATTTGGAGTTATTTATCGTCATTTGTAAAAGCTAAAAACACATATCAGAGACACCCATATAACCAATGGTTTAGATGAGGGCAGTTGATAGACCTGCCTCTAAGTGGGATATACTGGACTCGTTTGGTTTGATTAATTGGCATACATGCTACAACATCTTGTTCATATTTTTTTCCAGGAATTTCAAGCAATTATTGAAATTATTCCCTTTTTTAATCTTTGTTTCCTGACTTTAGTTTAAAGAAAACCTTTTGTTACACTCTTTGACATATCCATGCAATTTATGATTTATGTGGACATCTATGCATTCTGTAGTGTGAAAGTTCCATGTGCCTACTTCTAAACACACACTCTTTGTTATGCATTTGTTTTAGAATGCTGCTATGAGATCCATGTTAGAGCTGTAATGCGAGAAGAAGCACATAAAAAGCATGATATCGAAGGGTCTTTGGGCTAGTGGTATCCGAGCATCTGGTGACCTCCCAGGAGGTCAGGGGTTCAAACATCACCAAAGGTGAGGAGGGTGTGAGTTTATTTATTGCATTTGTCGTATATAAATATTATATACTTCCAAAAAAGGCCTGATGAAAGTGATTATTTTTCTTTTCATGCATCTCAATTCAAAAAGATGTCAATGAATTGGGCAATATGCATTGTTGTTTATTTTTCGGTTAAAAAAGGAAGATAAATACTCTTCACTTTAAAGCAAGTGATTTTTAGAGATCTCATGATTTTTTTTAAGTCAACCAAAAGCCCAACTTCTTGAATCTTGTTCATTCTTATATGCAGCAAACAATTTCTTGTTTGCAACTCTTTCTATTTGTATTGCTAATGCTTACACATGCCTAGCTTTTCAAATCTTAGCGTATCTGCTTTTTTCACTTTTACACACTTCTTACTAGCACAGACATTTCTCAGAAACAATCGTGCTGCTCTTTAGGGTAGAGGTTAGGTCAGCATACATCTTACCCTCCCAAGACCCCACCTTCGGATGGGATATACATATATTGGGCTCATTTCGTTTCATTTGGTGTGGTGTGTGGTTTAGAGTTAACTCCTATATCACTAAGGTACTACTATTCATCATACATTTAGAGTTAAGCTTTCCATTATTAGTTTATGCAAGTTTTTGGACTAGATGTTAGGTATGTGTACATCCCACCCCAAACCCTATAGGATATACTGAGTTAGTTTGGTTTGGTTTCTGTAAATCTTCATCAACAAATATAAATTGTCCTAGAAATCATTTTAGTACCTTGAGTAAGACACTTTCAAGTTAAAGAACCAAGAGGATGAATAATGTTAAAATAAACCCATATCACATGAATGATTGTAGCAATTTTACTTTGTGAAACAACCATTTTTAGACATTATATATCCTTTGTTTTCATGGTGGTTTCGTTTTCTTCTTTCTTCTTAAACAAGACTGCTGCTTTTGGCCTTCTTGAAAGTGGCATTCGTATTGCATATGCGTTTGGTATGTGGATATGACTGGATTGAATATGAGTGGACAAACGAGAGTGAGGCAGGTTAAAGAATTGTGAAAAGTTCTAGGATTTTAATTTGACATCGATAGTTTAGTAATTTACTAATTTTGTCTCATATTTCTGATGTTTAATAAGAATTATGCAATATTTTGGTTTGTTCTTGTTGTAGTTCAATTGGGTTAAAATCCAAGTTACTTCTTACTCGAGAATGTATCGAATTTGATGGCAATTCAACATGGAGTTATAGAAAATATGGAATTTGATTTTGGTAAGTTGTTTATTGGTGAGATTTCTGGGGAAATCAATGAGGATCAATTGAAAGAGTATCTTAGTAGTTATGGTTAAAATACTCCTTCAATCGACCCTCGGTTTCCCATGGAATCCCACCAATGAACATCTTACCAAAAAAAAATCATCTTTTCTGTAACCCCATGTTGAATTGCTATCAAATTCGATATAATCTCAACTAACAAGTAACTTGTATGCTAACCCAATTGAACTACAACAAGAACAAATCAAAAGACCCAATTGAACTACAACAAGAACAAATCAAAAGATATCATAATTCTTATTAAAAATGCATATTTGTCTCACTCTAGAACATCATAATTTTTCTTCCCCATGATGATTGTGAAACGGGACGTTTCAGAGGGTAGTGTATACTTCTTTTTCCCCCTTTATTAGAGTGTATATATAACGGTGAGAAGTGGATATGATCGTTGGATGAGAAATTGGCCGCACATTAGGATGAGATGCACCAGATCAATTCCCTTCTAAGCCGCAATTTATGGGAGGGCTTGAGACTAAAAGAGATCAACGGTTCAGATCCACTTCTTACGCTTCTCAACGTTAACTTAACTTCTCACGATCCTTCGCATATATATATATATATATATATATATATATATATAGGGTCCCATTCATTTGCTAACCAATCTATTGGTGCTAACCGTGCTAACCGATTTTCGGCCAATCAGAATGCTCCTAGAGATTAGATAATGTCTTTGATTATATTAAATTTACAAGGGTAATAATGGAATTATATAAAAATCACCTATTTTTATGCAATCACCTATTTTTATGCATACCATATTTATATCACAATTTGTTATGGTAATGATATACCTCATTAAATACAATATTTTGAAATTCAAATTTGTTCAAGATTATCTTAAATCTTAAATTATCATTTACATATTTTTTTTACCTTTATGATCTATCATTCCCATATGTTCAATTGATCATTTTTTTAGAACATGCTCATATGCTCAAATCCTAATCACCAATTTTTTCAGTACGTACATATGCACACTACGTAAGATATGCTCATATGCACAAATACAAATAATTAAATTTTCTTCCATATGCACAAATGCATAACAATGCATACATGCACTTACAAAATTCAATTAAACATGCTCATATGCACAGATTCCATCCACAAATCCATCGCAACGCCTATATGCACAAATGCATAACAATGCATATATGCACTTATAAAATTCAATTAAACATGCTCATATGCACAGAGGTCGATTTCGATAATCAATTCAATTCATCTCCTTACCACATAAACTTCATCGAGAATGATGAATTTTTTACAAAAAGTAAACCCTAACATCAACATAAACCCTAAACCCCCAAATCTAAGAACTAGTAAACTTAGTCACCGCCTTCGTTCCTTCAGACACGGCATGCTTCGCCAACTCACCGGGAAGCACCAATCGGACAGCCGTTTGAATCTCCCGTGACGTAATCGTCGGTTTCTTGTTGTACCTCGCAAGCTGCAAAGATTTCTGTGCAAGCTTCTCGAAGATGCCGTTAATGAAGGAGTTCATGACCCCCATGGCCTTGCTGGAGATCCCGATGTCGGGATGAACCTGCTTCAAAACCTTGAAGATGTAGATCTTGTAAGTCTCAACGCTCTTCTTGTTTCTCTTTTTCTTCTTGTCAGCTGCACCGGCGCCGGCTTCTTTTGGCAGCTTCTTACCGTCTTTTGGCTTCTTCTCGACGGGGGCTTTTCGGCTACGACGGACTTCTTTTCCTCGGTTGGCTTCTTCTTGGCGGAGGCGGCGGTGGTGTTCTTCCGTTTCCGGCGGGCGAATTGGGAGGTTTTGGGTGAGGTGGTGGTGGGGAGGGTGGAGAAGATGAAACTGTTGAGAAATTTGTGGAGAAATTTGGGGTAATTTAAAATTACCCTAATTTTTAGCTTATTTCTTTTGTGTTTATTTAATGAATGGATATGCAGATTTACAATTTTGATCCTATGCGATTATGCACATTAATTTCATAACATTTTTATTTTTTTTTATAAAATTAAAATTGTCATTAATTGTTAACCATTGATCTAAATAATCAACGGTCTAGATGGGTTAGCATGGTTAGCACCAATAGTTTGGTTAGCAAATGAATGACCTCTCTCTCTCTCTCTCTCTCTCTCTCTCTCTATATATATATATATATATATATATATATATATATATATATATATACTACATTAATAAGCATTTAGACAAAAAGTCTTAATTACAAGTCCTTAAGCATGATGTACAACAATTTTATGCATAAAATTTAAAAAACTCTTAATTACAAGTAAGAGTGCATAATGTACAAGTGAAGAATGCAACCTTTGTAAACTTCCCCTTTTTATGTTTACTACTTTTTTGCTTTACCTCACTTGAAAGTAAAAGGTTCCAGCCTTCTCCCTTTACAGACTTCTTCAAAATCTTCTTTTTACCTTCCACTTCCAGCTTTCTTCCTCCCTATTTACAGCTCTCACCTGAAATCGATCAGAGGTCTCTGCATTTTAAGGAGGTTTTGGAATGCTTTCTTCCTGCTTCAGATTCTTCAGACCCATCTTCATGATTTCTCCTCCCCAAATCGATCTGATGTATCAAATGGATTTGATGTATCCTAACCTCAAACTCCCTCCTCCCTCCATATATATTCGTGTGTTCAAAAGTTCGATGCATAGACACCATTTACACATTTGGTATTTTTCTTTCCTTTTATGTTTCTTTAGTGTTTCTAATGTCGATTCACAAACACCCTTTACACATTTGGTATTTTTTGCTGCATAAATCTGTTTTTATTCAACTGCACCTGTGTGTGTGTGTGCAGGTTCATTGAAAAATCATGGCTACCTCTGTTTTTGTTGTTGTTGCAGTGAAGGTCCAGCTTCTAATTCCGATCAGTCTCTAACAACCAAATAGTTCACATAGTCCAGCTTCCAATTCTGATCAGGTTCATCATAAATATGTTTTCTGAATTGTTTTCTTCTCAACTGATTCTTCAGAAGTAATGGTCAAAACGAAGTTCAAAAAATGCAGGACCAGTTGTATGAATGTTTATTTCTTTACCCAACATCCATGTGTATCAAATGAGGTAATAAAAAAAATAATTTTTATGTAAAAATATTGTAAAGATGAGTATCAACATATGAATGAAGGACAATGGACTACAATCGTACTCACTAAAGTAAGTGACTCTTACCGTAAATGCTTATCGGGTAAAGTTTGGGTAAACGTCTTCCTTAGAAGCTTTCTTTTATTTTTATTTCTGACTGTCACAAATGTAGTTCTCTTCTAGGATTGAAAGTCGATCATTAAATAGGAGATGGATACGAGTGAAAGTTCCGGTGGTGTCGAATCTATAGGAGGTCTCAACTGCAAGTACATTCACTTTTGTTGAAGAATCTACTAATATATTTATAAACACTTTTGTTGTAAAATTACACATGGCTTTTATATACTGTTGATGTTGTTTAAGAGTGAACTAATTACTTCTTCACATTATTAATTTATTCACTTGACGACCATGATAAGAACCGATAATCTTATTCGGTAAGAGGCATGGCCGAAGATTCTTACCCAGCAAGTAATGGTGATGACTCTTACCTGATTAGTGCTTAGCGGGTAAGATTGTTGGTCACTATGTCATTTTAATGGTTGAAAATCTTCCCTGATAAGGTAAGTGACAGTAGTGACGGGTCATTTAGGGATATGACCTTAAATAAGTTTTTAGTTAAGATTTGATCGTTATCTATACAACCTTAAATATCAAAACGCTTAAAAACAAGTAATGAAGCATAAAGTACAACAATTTTATGCAAGAAAATTAAAATAACTATGAATTACAACTTGTGAATCATGAAGTACAAGCTAATGTTAGCATTAATAAAAACCCCTCCATCCTTATAATCACTTTTACTGGGTATAAGATTATTTGCCCTTGGCATGTTCATCTATTAATGTAAATGACTCGATAAACACTTATTGGGTAAGCATTTACTAAACGACCCTTTTTTGAATTTAGGGTAAAATTGTCTGTGACCGCTTCTTCCTGAATGGTACTAAAGTTCACTTATCACTTGATCGTGAATGTTCTGAAATTTCTGAATTTGTGACTTTTAATGTGTGGGTGGACATTGTGGTAAATTTATTATCATGTTATATATAGAAAGTTTGTGTTTTCAACCATGTTTACTCTATGTGATTTGATCTTTTCTACCTTGTTTTAGGTTTCTCGGGTGATCGAATACGAGCTCCTAAAAACCAAGAGCTTTATATTCATCTGGTTAATCTGGTCATTTTGGTCAAGGGCTAAGTTATTGGTTAAAATTTGTGATTCACCCGTGCTGCATCGTACTGCATCGTACGGATACACAACTAATATATATATATATATCTCCAAAAGTAGGGCCTACATTTGCCTCAGGTAGTCTATCTGGCACAACTACTACTATGCATGTTCCTTTTTTTCTTTTTATTTTAAGAGTAAACTACGATTTTTGTCCCTGTGGTTTGATGGTAATAACGATTTTCGTCCCTGGTTTTTAAAAACTGTTTTTTTCATTCTCATGGTTTGTAGTTTGTTTCCTTTTTCGTCCCTCTGACTAACTTTGTTAAAGAATTCAGTTAAATCAAGGGGTTTCTTGTCATTTTACCCTTTTATTTTTATTTTTATTTTTTATATTATAAACATACATATATGATTACAGCCCCACACCCACCAGTATTCCCTCTTCATTTCTCTCATCACTTCCGATTTCTCATCACCACCATCCATCCTCCTCCCTGCAATGCAAGCAACAATAGTAAAACCGTGTTGTTTACTCCATCCATCATCATCCATTTATAATGGCGACGATGGATGTATGTCTTTTGGTTTCACATCTGCTGGGTTTTCTGATCATGACTGCCATTGCCTAATTTTTACACTTTTCCAGTCATCGTCTTTGTGTCATCTCCTCGTATAGCTTTATCAAAACCTTCATTTCTACTAGTTAGTCGTATGAAGGAGATTTAGATTAAAAGGGACTGATGAAGTGTTGTGAACTGTGAAGAGGTTTGATGGGAAGAAAATGGGTTCTTTTTACTGTAAAAGGTGTAATTTTCACTATGCAAAACCAAAAACGAAATCGAATAGAAAGGTTGAACATCGATGGCCCTAAACAAATAGATAGCCAAAACCAAAGACAAAATCGGGAGAAAGTTGTGAGAAAGTCGACGATATTTTTTGGAGAGTGCGTCCAAATGAACTAAATTAGAAACTGCTTTAAAACTGTTTAGCACATTGGGCGACTTTGCAATGGGTAAAATCGCACGGAAGTCGCTCGACTTCCCAAAGAAATGCAAACCAGTGTCAAACGCGAGCAGGTCGCGAGTTTGGCCTCATAACAGTCGTCTTCTACACTATTTATGAAGCCTACATTTTTTATTTTTCATGAAGCATCTCCTTTGCTTGACTTTTGATTCCAACTCATATTCCACCGTGATGTTGTTAATTGGTATAATTTTTTGGGTTTTTTTTTTCGATTTTGAAATAAAGAAATGAGAACATGAGAAAACCGTCGGAGCCGTTGTTGATTTCTAAAACTATGGGATGGGGAAGATGATGAGTTGGGTATGGCCGGTGTAGGTTAGGGAGGACTTGCACTTGCAGGGGTGGGGTAGGTTAGGGTGGAGTCACATGGGTGGTGGGTAGATTTGGTTAGATTTTGTTTTATTTTTGTATGATTTACTCTTGTTTGCACAATAAAACATTATTTTAAGTAAAGAAAAAAAGAAAGTTGTAAAAAGTTTGAAAGACCAAATTACCCCCTAGTTTAACGGGGCTTTTTAACGTTGTTAGTATTAGGGACGAAAAAAGAAACATAATGTAAACCACAGGGATGAAAAAAGCAAAATTTAAAGACCAAGGACGAAAATAGATATAAATAACAAACCATAGGGACAAAAATCGTAGTTTACTCTTATTTTAATTTCTGAAAAATTATAATTTTATAATTAGATTCTTTTTATGCCAAAATGATGACCATTTGCAGGTCAAAAGTTACAGCAATTGTGTTTAGGTTGGTTTCCACTGTCTTCTTATTTTATTTAATAATTGAAAATTGGAAAATGAAACAAGATATGTTCTCACTTTTATGGATTGTTGAATAATTAATATGTGGTACATCACTCGCTGAGTTGTATAAGTTTTGATCTCCTCGGTTTTCTCCTAGAGAGACGGGCTTAAACGAGAACAATGACCAAATAACAGAATATCTGAACGGTTAGATCATGTATGATTTTACGTTAAACTCGTTATGTAAGTTTTAACTATGTTCTCATTTGATCATCGATATCACTCGCGGTTCATTTAGAAACCTTAAATATTTTAGGAACTCAGGAACCATACTTTTTGTGAGTATCCATGATGAATAATGTGATAAAGTTTCATGACAAATGACGTGACAGATATTCATGAATAATATTAATCATAAAATACTCAGAAAATAGGTGCTTCATGAGTTTGTTCTTAAGATATTTAAGGCCCCTATATATACGTATGTATCTTGAGTGATGAGTCAATATGCATGGATACATAATGTATATGCGTATATACTCATACACTATAATTATGGATACCGAAATTAGTGTCATTTATGAAGACACGACTCTAAAGTGATATGTGGCGGAGCCAGAATTTTAGGTGAGCGGGTGCACAAATGTAGAGCTAATTTTTTTTAAGTAAACATACAAGTTCAGTAAAACGATAAAACAAGTTACCTTCTACAATTGTTCCCGACAAAGCCACATCTTTTGAAAGTGGTTAATTACATCATCATTTTTTACATTGTGCAACTTTAAGTGATGTCGTGTGTCACTTGTATTAACGATTTGTCGTCAGAAGGAATGTTGTGCACGACACCTCCATACGACGCCATCGTCAACTAATTTGATGTCTCGGAGACCCGTAGATCCAACATGTGTTTGTTGAACAAGTCTAAGAGAGAAGTGGATCGATAGTTCACTCAATACATTCGCTCGAGAGATAGACCTGGCACACGTGTCGTGTCGAGTTCGTGTCGGATTCAAAGTTAAACGGGTTGAAAGTGTATAATCCTAACCCATCTCGTTTAAATGAAACAATGAATTATGATTGAACATTACTCAATTAGTGAGTCCTAACTAATCATAAAGATATGGTAATGTTTAAGATCTCAATAATTGTTTAAATAATTTTAAACACAAATGTTTTAAAAAGCTATTATTTAGTTGTAAACGATTAATAAATAAATAAATCATATCAACTGAATTATTTTGTATACAAAAATATATTAAATGATATTTCACCTTCATAATCGAGAACTATACGAGTGGCTTTATTTTCTCTTTCATCTTCTGAAGCATTGCCGCATTTGCTCGAATCTTTGAACGAGCATCTTCCATAAATTCTCTATAATTAAGAAATCAAAAGTCATGATTTCCAAAAAAAAGAAGTGATATATTTCAACAACTTATCCATTTTAAAAATTATGATATTAATTATATTATTAAAATATTTAATGTAGTTAATAAATATTACTATTTTTCTATTAAACATTTAATTTCAAGTATTTCTATTGGTATAAGGAATTAAAAATCGTTACTCTTTCCAAACTATATTTTTGGAGAGTTCCTTAAATTTAGATAATTTCATCTAGGGGTGTTCATCTAAACCGTATAAACCGCCCACACCGCAAAGTGCGTTTAGAACTGTTGGGTCATCTGAAGATTTGAAGATGACCTCCTGATCTTCCATCTTATATCATTCTACTTAGAATATGTTTGAGGTTCTTTTAGCAGCTTGGTTTCTATACAAATGTTCGGTGAAGTCGAAGATCAGCCGAAGAAGACAAAGAAGGAGTACATCTCTCAAAGCGGATTAAAGATAGTCTCCTCAGCCTAAAGCCAAGCATGCCCAAGTGATCAACACCATCGGCCAGGATGGTGTCAATCACATATCTTCAGGATTGTGAAGATGTTCTCACATCTTCGGGAAAATCCAAAGATCTCACATCTTCGGGAAAATCCGAAGATCTCGTATATTCGGGAAAATCCGAAGATCTCACATCTTCGGGAAAATCCGAAGATCTCTCAAGCCTTCGGCAGCCGATGACCTCTCCCTAGAAGCTGAAGATGTTCTCACATCTTCAGGAACCGAAGATGCCTGAAGATTTCCTTCTAACACATTATACTTATCTGACAAAGTATATTTGTGATATCTTGCATTGACGTGGACCTCATCTGAAGATCAGATAAAGTAAGCTTTGTCTCCTACACCATTTTAAGGAAAGGTCTACACCATCATGCAGGTCAACACTTCAAGCCAAAACCCCTCAAGACAAAAGGTACATCATGTACATTGCTGAAGACCTGTGTTCATCCTTTGCTCAACAGGTGTCCCATGCATTTAATGCATGAGGCACTATATATATGGAGGATGGTTCAACATGCAAGATTACCAACTCTCAAGCATTCAAGCTCTCTAAGTGCACTGACATTCTCTCTCTAAGAAGTTCTTATTGTTTTCTAAGTGTTTTACAATTGTTCTTCATTTCTCTTTGTGTAAGATTGTTTGAATAGATTTCATCTATTCTCTTCCTCAACAATCAAAAGTTTTCTATGTGTAATTCTTGATTTCAAATCAATAAGAATTAATTAAGTGAAAAACTGTGTGTATTGTATTCACCCCCCCCCCTTCTACAATACTTCTTTTATTTACTTACTGTTATTTGGGACCAACAAGAACTTCCGTGGAGCGGTTTGCATTTTTACCAAACCGCACTATACGGTGCGGTTTTGAGTTATCAAACCGCGGTTCAAACCGCACCGCACCGCACATTATATATATGTATATATTTTTAATGTTATATATTACACACACATATATGTATATATAGAATAATTGCAATATTTATATAATATGTATTTGTGAAT
This sequence comes from Arctium lappa, assembly GCA_023525745.1. Taxonomy (NCBI): domain Eukaryota; kingdom Viridiplantae; phylum Streptophyta; class Magnoliopsida; order Asterales; family Asteraceae; genus Arctium; species Arctium lappa. The sequence goes on from CM042061.1 coordinate 60,212,928, forward strand.
CGGACGTATTGAATATTTTTATTTTTGGGACCACGATCACATTATCATTGATTTTAAAATGAATTTTTGATCTTATAATTATTGAATTGTAGGTGTAAAGTGCGTAAGGTACAAACCGCATAAAACCGCACTGCAAAATGCGGTGCGGTGCGGTTTGAGGTATATGCGGTGCGGTTTGCGGTTTTGCCCCAAACCGCACCGCAAACACCCCTAATTTCATCATCTCTATTCTCTCGTATGCTTTCACCATTGTGTGAGTTCTTTTAAATAGGTATCGTTCTTGTTTGAATCCAACTATAAAAGTGTGTATATATATATATATAACAGTTTGAAATAATATCTACTTATAAGAAACGGTTTTGTAAAAATAGAAATCCTCTATGATATAAATATATATTATTCTTTGTGTGTGAGAACACTTGAAAGTTCGAATATGGAATGCTTTTGTAAAACTCAATACTTTTTGGTCACATCATAAATTCCCTCCTTAAAACTCGAGGACAAGTACACATGAAAGGGCAATACAGTAAAATCACACAAATTCCATCTTATATATATAATTCGTTTCAAAGTATCTTCAATAACTTCTTTAAAATAGAAAAAAAAATGAGTTTTTATTTTCTAAAATGCTCCAACAACTTTTTTATCCTATTAGAGAAACATGGGGAAAACTCTTTGTTTGGTTTGCGGGATTGGAATGGATTTGGAGGGATTTGGATTTCAAATTCATTCCAATCCTGCGTTTGGTTTGTAGGAAAGGATTTCGTTGACCGGATTTCAAATCCGTTGACCATTTTAAAATCCCTCATATGATGGATTTGGAAATCCTTGGCTTTGGGCCTGGATTTGAAATCCAAATCCAACGGATTCTAAAGCGTGATCCAGACCAATGTTTTAAAAACCGGTTTTTTGATTGAACCGGTGTGGTAACCGGGTCACGGTTCAACCGGTTCAAACCGGTTTCAAGAATTTATTTGTATTTTTCATTTTCATGCATATATATATATATAACCAAAATATTGATGTCCACAAGTTAAAGCATTAAAAAAACACATAACAACAAGTTTTATATCAATCCAAAAACATTAAATAAACACACATAAGCATAAGTTTTTCATCAATTCAAATACATCCAAACGAAATATAACGATCAAACCTAATCATGGATCTTGAGACATTGGAGTGTTGGTTTTTAACGCTAATACGTATTGTCTATTGGACTATTCGTTTTTAACTTTTGTTACCGGTTCGATACCGGTTCGTTATGACCGGTTCAACCGGTTTTTTAATAGAACCGGCCGGTTCAATCTGGTCATAAAATGGTATAAACCGGTCTCTTCACCGGTTCGACCGGCCGGGTCGACCCGGTTTTTAAAACATTGATCCAGACGTCAAATTGTATCGATCCAAATCTGACCTTTACCAATAAAAATAAATTATTTATAAAACAAAAAAATAATTATAAAAAAACTCAATCCAAATCCTACAAACCAAACAAGATTTGTAAATGAATGAATTTGAAATTCATTCCAAATCCTACAAACCAAACACATGAAGGGATTTCAAATCCCCCCAAATCTAAATTCCTCCAAATCCAAATTCCTCCTTGAAATCCAATCTATTCCATTCCAATCCCGCAAACCAAACGCGCCGTAGAGAATTTTCTAAAATTTGATAGGAGGTCAAATAAATTGTTTTTTATTCATTTCTACCAGTAACATTAAACTATCATTATAATTAATGTTGAAATCTCTAAAATAGAGACTCTATTGGAGTGAAATGTAATTTTATTCTATAAAGAACCTGTTAGAGATGTTGAATTCTCTACAATCTCTAAGGGCATCTCCAACCCAACCACTATAAAAATAACACTATAAACATTAAAAATGGTGGTTCCTTGAACACAAAAAATTCAACTCCAACTAAACACTAAGGAGGTGTTTGGTTCATGAATTTTGAAGTAATTGTAATATATAATTTCTTTGACCAAATTTTAATTCATTTGTTTGGTTCACATATTGATCATGATGGAATCCTTTGAATTTCAATGAATTCCACAAATCAAGGAATTCATCATTCCTTAGTTAAAGTGAAAGAATTGGATTCCATCCAATTCCTACCAACAAAACACGTGGTCAAATTCCATCAAATTTTATTCTAATCCATTCAAAGTCAAATTCCTTCAATGGATTCCAATTCCATCAAATTCCATTATGCGAACCAAACGCCCCCTAAGGGAGTATTTGGTTCATGGATTTTGAAGGAATTGGGAGGAATTGGAATGGATAATTCCTTTGACCATATTCCAAATCTCATGTTTGGTTCACATAATGAAAATGATGGAATCATTTGAATTCCACAAGTTGAGGAATTCACCATTCTTGGCTTAAGTGAAAGAATTAAATTTCGTCCAATTCCTACCAACCAAACACGTGGTCAAATTCCATTCCAAATCATTCAAAGTCAAATTTCTTCAATTGATTCCAATTCCATCAAATTCTATTCTGCGAACCAAACGTCCACTAAGGTGACTGATAGCGGAAAATCGTATAGGTCCACAAAGTGGCCACCTGTGTTGTCACAATGGTGGTGCAAGTGCACACCGGACACTATAATCGCTATAAGTAATAAAGTGGTAAAAATACCGAGATCGTATTCACAGGGACCAGACTTCAAAGTTTCGAGTAGTAAGTCGAGAATACAATGGTTTCAATTAGAGAAGAAGAAAATATGAACTAAGACCATCGCCAATATGAACAACTGCCAGCCCGAACCACCGTCGACCACCGCCCGATTTGAACCACTGCCAACCACCGCCGACCACATCCGATTTGAACCACCACCGGCCACCACCAATCTAAACCACCGTTACAAATAAAATATTTTTAATGGCTATTTTATTAAGGCGTTTTTTGTTTAAAAAAATTAAAATTGTCAAAAAGGGTATTTTGGTTATTTGTCAACATTTAATTCTAATTCCAAAGCTACATTTTATGAACCAAACAGACATATTCTAATTCATTTAACAGATTCCGTTCCAATTCTGTCAACCAAACAGGTGGTCAAACCTGACAATATTTCATTCCAATTCCTTAAAAGTCAAATTACTTTGACAAATTTCATTCCATCCAAAACCATTATGCGAACTAAACGCCACCTAAAAAAACACTAAAACATTTTTAAAATTATAATAATAATAAAATAATATTATCTAATGTATTAAACTATTAATCTTTATATAAAATGTATAAAAGTTGAATAAAATATTATTATTTAGTTTTAGAGACATATTTTATTAGGGGTTGTTTGTTTACCTCTTAATAGTTTCATTAAGAGGCAAAATCTAAATCGTTAAGAGATGAATCTTGTTTGGCCAAAAAAAAGTTTATATCACTTAATGATTCTAAAACCCTCTGAATGGTTTTGTATCATGGACGTCCTTTAACCATGCAGCACCCTGATTTCATTCTGAACAATTACCAAATAACCATATTTTATTTATGCATTACATCATAAGAGTCTCTTAATCATTCTGATCACTTAATCATTCTGTATCAAAATCATTCAGCAACTGTGAATCATCCCCTCTTTAAATACATAGGTTATCTTTGTTGCCCTTTATTTTTTTTTTTTAATGTTTAATGTTGGCTTGAAGAAGAAAAGACCTCTATTTTTATGTTTTTTTGTGTTGAATTGGAGTCGGTTCGAGGAGAGGAATTTTCTTTAAAAAAAAAAAGAAACCATTTAATTTTAATATTTTCCTACTAAAGTATAGAGAACTGTTGGAGATGCACGTAATTACAAATATAACCCCACAATTGACAGCTACAGAACAGTGTTTGACTCCCTCTACTCTACACCTCCACCCGGCCCTTTTCTGACCATCTTGCTGTAAAACCCCCGCCCTCTAATTAGACTCCACCAACAACACCAACATTCTCACAAACCTTGTTTTCTTTTTCTGATCGATCACCGATTTCAATTTGCTTTTTGGGGTTTTCTTGATTCGATCGCTTTTGGGTCTTTAATTTTGTTTGAATCTTTGAAGGTTTGTTATACATAAAGACGATCAAAGAATGGCTTCGTATGGAGGAACTACACAGAAGTGTAAGGCTTGTGAGAAGACTGTTTACTTGGTGGATGAACTCACTGTTGATAATAGAGTTTATCACAGGGCTTGTTTCAGATGTCACCATTGCAAGGGCACCCTAAAGGTTGTTTTTTTTGTTTCTTTTTTGATGATTATGTCATGATCCAGTCTTTATTTGTTTGAATTATGCTTTTGTTTTTACCAGATGTTGGTTTTTTGTTTTGATTCTTGAATTATAATCAGTGTTTTTGCTGTTTTTTATCTGGGTTTTTGTGATTATTATTGAGTTGGAGAGTTGTGGTTTGGTTTGCATGATGGAAGTTTCTTGATAATTAGAGAGAGGGGGGGGGTTAGTTTTAATGAATCTTTTTTGCTGTTTTTTGATCTGGGTTATTTGTGATTATTGATTTAGAGTGAATCTTTTTAGCTGTTTTTGATCTGGGTTCTTTGTGATTATTGATTTAGAGTGACCAAAGTTGATAATTTAATGGATTTTTTAGTTTTAATGAATCTTTTTAGCTGTTTTTGATCTGGGTTCTTTGTGATTATTGATTTAAAGTAACCAAAAGTTGATGGATTTTTTAGTTTTAATGAATCCTTTTAGCTGTTTTTGATCTGGGTTATTTGTGATTATTGATTTAGAATAACCAAAGTTGATGTTTTTTGTTTGCCTGATTGAAGTTTCTTGATAATTCGATGGGTTTTTTTAGTTTTAATGAATCTTTTAGCTGCTTTGTGATTCTTGATTAAGAGTAGCCAAAGTTGATGTTTTTTGTTGCCTGATTGAAGTTTCTTGATAATTCGATGGATTTTTTTAGTTTTAATGAATCTTTTTTGCTGTTTTTGATCTGTGTTCTTTGTGATTCTTGATTTATATTAACCAAAGTTGATGTTTTTTGTTTGCTTGATAGAAGTTTCTTGATAAATTCTATGGATTTTTTAGTTTTAATGAATCTTTTTAGCTGTTTTTGATCTGGGTTTTTGTGATTATTGATTTAAAGTAACCAAAGTTGATGCTTTCGCTCGTCTGCTAGAGATTTCGTAACAATTTGAGGGTTCTTTTAGTTCTCATCAATCTTTCTCCCATTTATGATCTGGTTTTGTGTAATTATTGATATAATAAAGTGACCATAACTCGATATCTTGTTCGTCTGATACAGATTTCTCGACAATTCGAGAGTTGTTTTTTGGTTTTCATGAATATTTTCGCTATTTATGATCTTGGTTTTGTGTAATTATTGATTTTAAACAACTAGAAACATAACTTATTAATTCATCTTGAAAATTTGAGGCGTTCTTCGGTTCATAACTATGAATTCGATCTTTTCATTTAGTTAAAGATTCAGATATAGTTGTTCGTGGCTCGTTAAGCATCAAACAAACATCCCCGAAGATTCAAATATCTGCTTGTAGTTCGTGTTGTACAATATTCTTGATATATTATGAAAGAAAAAAAAACATTTTTTGTATTTATGTCTTTTAATTTGTTTTTTGCAGTTGAGTAATTACAGTTCTTTTGAAGGAGTGTTATACTGTCAACCTCACTTTGATCAACTCTTCAAAATGACTGGCAGTTTGGATAAGAGTTTTGAAGGTTAGTCGATTTTATTTATACCATGAAAACCGCAACTTTGATTATCATCTTAGTCCCTTTTCGGGCTCTTTTGGAGAGTAATCGTACAGGGTTCCGTGTATTATCACATCGTATCAGAGCCAAGGTCTACCACTTTAGATGCTCGACACTTTGCGACAATCTCGAACACTTTCGAATAATTTTAGGCGTGTTGGAGTCCCACATGAGCTAGACTTGGACACCTCTTTTCAAGAGCTCTTTTGGAGAGTAATCTAATGGGGTTCTGAGGTCTTGTAGAGATGCATAAAGCTCGGGCCTTTTTCGGGCCTGGACCCTGGTCTTCCAAACCCGTTTTTCAACAAACAAACAAAAAAACCCCGTAAATACTAGAGCCAGTGAAACGGTAGCTACTAAAGCGTAAACTGCTCGTTTTTCCTTCCCCGCGAGTAATACATAATAATTAATATTAATGAGGGCATAATTGGAAAGTCACAAAAAGCTCCTCATAAGCTCCTCCAAGTAGCTTATCAAAAAACTTGCTTATGTCTATTCAAACATGTACCCAAAAAATAAGCTAGCTTTTTTAGAGGAATAGACGTTAGTAACGTTGCTACTAATTATCTCTTCGTCATGTAGGTACCCCGAAAACTGCTAGAGTTGATAGATCTGATCAGGTACTTCATAATCAAGGCTGTGACCCCACATTGTGTAGGACTTACGGGGTTCGTTTGGTTTGGTTTGGTTTTATATATGCGAATGCTCATCGTTTATAAACTTTCAGGGTCAATCTAACAGCAGAGTATCAAGTATGTTCGGTGGAACACAAGATAAGTGTGTAACGTGCAAGAAAACCGTCTACCCGCTTGAAAAGGTACACTACACGAAACTAGAATTTGCACAAAGTCGTTGAGATAAACCGAAAGTTGCACTAAATTGGAGATTTAAACAATCAGATACTTAAAAGTTAGTGTCTGTTCTTAATGAGTTTAATGAGAGTCACAACTTATTCAGTCAGTTGTATATGACTGTTTGGTAGCGACTTAATAATATTAGAAAGTTGCTTATTCAGTAAGCTTTACGAGAAGCTTTACGAGAGAGCTTTTAACACACTTCTTCCATCTAAGAAAAACCCTTTGCAAATAAAAAACAGACAAATTGATCCACACAGACAACTATATCCATACGGGTGCGCAGTGGCGGATCCAGGATTTTTCCCTGGTGGGGGCACCTTTAAGATACACTGAAGGCTCGCAAAGTAGTATGATATATTTTTAGCTTAATTCCAGCGTTTAGAGGCAATTTTGAAGTTTTATTGATTGATTTCAAGGGATTTCTAAGTGTTTTTGGTGATTTTGAGTGACTTATTCAGTTTTTTGGTTGATTTCGAGAGTTTTTTTTTGGTTTTTTGATTGATTTCGATATACGTTTTTTGGTTGATGTGGTCCCATACGAAAAATCAGGGGGGGTCTATGGTAGAAATTAAAAAAAAAATGTTTTTAACCTTGAAAATTTGGTATTTTGACTTTTTGAGTGGGGTCCCTTCCCCCCTCCTTTTTAACACTACATCCGCCCCTGCGGGTGCGTTTGGTATACAGGACAGAACATAGATCACTATTCCATGTTTGGCAAAACTTTTATATGGAACAGACAGAAACAGAGTGGAATAAAACAATGTGGAATAGACTTTTGTTTTGTCGGTATAACCTCAAAATAAAACTTAATTCTCTTCTAAAACATCAAATACGTTTTCCTCTTTACATTTTATTTATTCTTTCAATTTTATTTATTGTATTTTAATGCTCTTTAAACTTTCACTTTACTGTAAAAATATTATTTTTATATGATTTCTATATTTTGATTAATTTATGTAAATCATTAAATATTAATAGTAAAAAAGTAATATAGAAAAGATATAAAATAAAAATTGGAAACTACATAAACTTTTTTTTGTGTGTCATTTTAGTCATCTTAGACAAACTTTCTAATAATATATTTTGTAATAAAAATATTTATTTCATTATAATTTAATAAATTACATAATTAATCAAAATATATAAACTACTTATTAAGGGTAAATTGATCATTTTATCTGTTCTGTCCCGTGTCCCGTCCAGTTGTGTCTTTTTTTTTTTGGAAGGGTGATCCTAGGCGATGCTAGACTAATCCTTTGACAAATTATGACTGTAAGACATCGGTCCTAATTAAATCTCAGTGGCCACAATTGTTGTGTACGTCTGGATTCGAACCTTGGCCAGATGGATATTCCACCATATCCCCCAGGGCTTAACCAGTACAGTCCTGTCTTACCAAACACTAAACAGATGTTATGTCGTGTCATAGAAATGTTCTATTCTATCTTGTCTGCATATCAAACGCACCATACAGTACTTAATAGAAAATCAACCAAACAGTACATAAATACGCATTTTATATCCGAAAGATCTTACCTTCGACCGTCTTGATGATCGTTTTTTCAGGTGGGTGTCGATGGAGACGCATACCACAAGGCCTGTTTCAAATGCAGCTTCGGAGGGTGTGTGATAAGTCCGTCAAACTACGTGGCTCACGAGCATCAGCTTTACTGTAAGCACCATCACGCGCAGCTCTTCATGGCAAAGGGAAATTTCAGCCAATTCGACAAGCAACATGATCAAGATAGCAAGGTACGCAACGGGGTGACTGAGAACACAGCGGAAGTTTGATGATAACGAAGATCAGATTCAACGTGGGGTTTCCGAAAGAAAGAAAAAGGTTCGGGCTTTTTTCGTGTACGCAGAATCTTGAAAGATGCTGAGCTGAGCTTTTGGGATCGACTTTTTTTTTCTTACATATGTTGTTCAAAGAAAGATTGTTACGAACGTTTTGACTGCGTGTGTTGGCTTGAATAACTTGTTGTTTTCGGAATAAGTATGTGGTTTTGGGGGTCGTAAGTTGTAACATGTTGTATAAACGATCGAGAATGTGTGGTGGTTGTGATTATTTGAGGCTTTGGAGTGGTTTTTTTGATGTTGTCTTTGTTATTTCGTTGTTCGTTTTTGCTTTGATATATCGATGATTTGGGAAACCCGACTCGGTGTGTTGATCGATGAATCATCGAAAGAGTCGAGTCGGGCCTTATTTGATGATCAAAATGGCCATCCTTTTTGCTGTTTTGCTAAAAGGGGAATATAATATTTAAGGTAGGGGTGTCCATCCAATCAGCACAAATTGTGCACATTGCATCGTAAAACATGGTTTAGAATTTTTACGGTGTGATTTGTGGTTTGTATTTTTACCAAATCATATTATGCGGTTTGCGGTTTTAAGTTACCAAACCGTACCTTACCGCATATTTTATATATTTTCTCATTTTTTAATTTGTTGTTTTTACTTCTTAGACTATTTTTAAATATACAATATGTATTTGGGAATCGGATGTATTGAAGCTTTTTATTTTTTTGGATTAATGTCACTTTATCGTTGATTTTATAATGTATTTTTAAACTTAAAATTTTGAATTGTAGGCATAAGGTGCGATAGGGACAAACCGCATAAACCGAACCGCAACGCCCTGCATTTTGCGGGGTAGTTTGGTGCAGTTTAAGGTTTATGATTGAATATTTCTGTTAGGCAATTCATCAAACACCTTTGTCGCAATCCATGAGCCAACTAAATGTTCGTCTGTATCAGCTGTTAAAACACGCACGATCACTGAGCCAAACTAAGCAAATTCACGCCCAAATCATATTTAGATCATTAGGTGGAAGCAATAATCTCATCGGAGAATTAATTCGATCATACAGAACTCACGGAAAACTTAAATCTGTACGGAAGGTATTCAGTGAATACCCATCTTTACCACCCACGTTTTTATGGAATCTCGTCATTCAAGCTTATTCCAAAACGTCGTTTACCGAAGAGTCACTCCATCTTTTCAAAGAGATGCTTCTGTTTGGTGGGCGCCATTCTTTAGCAGTTCCAGATGATTACACCTTTACATTCACCATTACAGCTTGTTCACGCCATCGAACATTGTTGGCTTTTGGTCAAAACTGTCATACAATGGTGATTAAACATGGGTATGATTCGGATGTTTGTGTGGGCAATGCTTTAGTGAGTATGTATGTTGTGTATTCAAGAACGGTTTCTGCTCAGAAAGTGTTCGATGAAATGCCTCAACGAGATACAATCACCTGGACAAGTTTGGTTAAAGGGTATGCGACGAATGGGAACATGTCGCAAGCTGAGAAAGTGTTCGTGAAAATGCCCGAAAGAAATGAGGTATCGTGGGCGGTGATGATCGCTGGTTACGTCAGGCACGAGATGTATAACCATGCTTTAAGGTGTTTTAACGACATGTTGGCTGAAGGTAATCTCGAGCCTAATGAAGCAATCTTCGTTAGCGTGCTATCGGCTTGTGCTCATCTTGGTCAAATAAGCCAAGGAAAATGGATACATTTTTACATAGACAAAAACCGCGTTCCAAAAAGCTCGAACATTGCAACTGCTCTAATCGATATGTACGCGAAATGCGGGAAAATAGATTGCGCGAAACAAGTATTCGATGAAACCAACAGACGAGATCTTCTGACGTGGACGAGCTTGATTTCAGGATTATCGATGCACGGGCTTGGTAAAGAAGCACTCCATATGTTTGATGAAATGCTCGCGAAAGGCATCAAACCAGACAACATCACGCTCGTTAGCGTTCTTAATGCGTGTAGCCATTCGGGCCAAGTCGAAGAAGGGATTTCTATCTTTTACAACATGGAGCGTTCATGGGGGATTTCACCGAAGATCGAGCATTTCGGATGCTTGATAGACCTTCTGAGTCGTGCCGGCCGCCTTGAAGATGCATTCAAAGCCATCAAAACAATGGATATCAAACCCGATGCTGTAATCTGGCGAGCCCTCTTGAGTGCTTGTAGAGTACATGGAAATGCAAGTCTCGCAGAGGGAATCATCCAACATGTTAGCAGAGCAGGTGACGGTGGTGGTGGAGGCCATCTCCTGCTTTCGAATCTGTACGCATCTTTGGGCCAATGGGAGAACGTGCGACGAATAAGGGAATCCAAGGTCGAGAACGGGGACGTTTCGACCCCGGGTTGTAGTTATATCGAGATCGATGGTGTCGTACATGAATTTCTAGCTGCCGATAAGCTACATCCGTTGATCGCGGCGATAAATTCGAAGCTAAATGAGGTTATGAAGAGGATTAGTTTAGATGGAGGTTATGTTCCTATAACAAAGAATGTGTTGTTTGATTTGAGTGAAGAGGAGAAAGAGGTAGCAATATCTTGGCACAGTGAGAAATTGGCTGTGGCATATGGATTGATGAGGACTTTAGAGGGTACTCAACTTCAAGTTGTGAAGAATTTGAGAATATGTGAAGATTGTCACTCTGCTATGAAGTCGATCTCGTTCGTTTTCAAGCGGGAGATTGTCGTGAGGGATCATTCACGGTTCCATACATTTAGAGACGGACGATGTTCATGTGCCGATTACTGGTAAGAAATAGGGTATCGTGATGAATCGATGAAATCAGACTTGGATAGAATTTTGGATCGTGTACAAAACACTTTCCGTAAGTAATATCTTGATCATATTATTGTCTTTGGTTTCACGAAATTTACTCCGCGGGGATGGTCCAAATTTTCACTCTGGTTTTTAGGTAGAAAACGAGAGTAAAACATAGAGATCTTGTTCTGTTTGTATGTAAAAACGAGATTGAAATCTTTTAATTAGTGTTGACATCTGTCAGTGCTCACTTACTTATTAGCGGTTTGTTTGTTAGCAGCTTAATGGGACTCGCAACTTATTCGGTCAGCTATCCAAGATTGTTTGATAGTGGTTTAATGATATAAAAAGTGGCTTATTCAATCTCTTGTAAATCTCAATTACACTAAATGGCCAATGACATTAAAATCACCAAAATAAAATAAACTAGGGTTCTTGCTTCTATAGTTCTATGTTCTCCATCTTGTTTGTGTTTCACTTGTGTGAGAAATTTCCACATTAAAAATCACCAAAAATTAGGAACAATATTTGAATAGGTATGCACATTAGGAATCAAGATTTCTATTACAAAAGTTGGGAGACAAATGTTCTTAAGAAAGTGGAAACAAGCAACAAAACTTAACTCTTTCTGCTTCAGATCCATCTTAGATCTTAACCCCATTAGATTTACAGCAATCAAAGACACTATTAATTGGCAAATGTTCTAAGAATCATTCTGGTGACATATGATTCACAAGTGGGGAACTAAATTGGGCACAAGATTAGATACATATTTGACTAAAAAGAACAACATCCGTTTTTGGGAATCACACGGCCGGGAAGTATTTGTTGAGATTGAACGGCAGTGCGTAGAACTCTTCGCTTCTTGAGTCGGTGTGGAACGAACGGAACTTATCCCACCAATGCTTGCCTCTGTCTTTTCTTACCGAGCTATCGTTCCTGTGAAGCGTGTTATCCAGAAAATACGCCACAATTCCCGCCACGAAAGCTTCAGACGAGAACGGAACGTTGACCATGTTGTTGAACTACAAAATAGCAACATGAGATCTAAGGTTAGAGTCCTACATTTACTAGACTTAATGAGACTCATAGCTTATTCAGTCCGCTACACATGATCGTTTGGCATGATTGTTTGGCAGTGGCTGAATGATATAGAAAGTGGCTTATTAACCACAAGGGTTGTGGGACAGTGGTTGAGTCCCTAGGGGATGTGGTGGAATATCCCATTTGCCCAAGGCAATTCCAGGCGTACACAACAGTTGTGGCCACTAAGTTTATCAGGGTTGATTTTTTGCAGTCACAATTTGCCAGGATTAGTACGGGCATAACCTGCGACACCCTTCCAAAAAAAAGTGGATTGTTCAATAAGCTTCTAGGAGGGAGCTTTATGTAGAAGCCAAGTTTTTTCCAAACCTGTCCCTTCCCAGTAAAAAAACATGTTTCTTCCATCTATGAAAAAACCCTCCCAAACAAAAACCTTCCAAATCTATAAAGACAGATTAATCCATACAGACAACTTTATTGTTGTCTATTCATTAAGGACTATTTCTCCTCGATATATGTTAGAACCTCCCTTCTGTCATCGTAGACATTTTTTTGGAGAGTAATCTAACGGGGCTTTCCACGTATTCTCACATGATCGAAATCCAATAATTATGGCTTTAACGTCTACTATTTGACTTTCTAAAGTCAAACCGGTATGGATTCACGGTAGTAGTTAGAAAGTTTCAAGATGGTTATATATCTTTCTTGAAATCTTTATAATTCATCAAAATACAGAAATATCGGTATTTAGGTATCTAGGAAAAAGACCGAAGTTTAGTAAATATTGAGAGTTTATTTTAGCACATACCCATCTTCCAGAAGTATGGACAGGACCATAACCGTTGATAGCTTCGTATTCATTGAAATATTGGGGCACAGACAAGCCCAAAAAGATCGAAAAGCCTAGTATGAACTTCGTTCTGAAGCTGTTAAGGTTGCAGAATTGAAGAAAACTCAAACCCGATGAACCTAGAAACATGAAAAGGACGTGGTCAACCTCGAATTCTACCAACAAAGTGATGTAAAACGAGGAAACGATTGATGGATCGAGGGTATTTATGTAAACTTACCAACATAAGCAAAGAAAAGGCAATACAGAGCAGCAACAATCGGTGCAGGAATCGAAGCAAAAACCGCTCCAAATTTACCTGCATGATCATTTGAAACGTTGGCAAATAAGAACAATTTTTAGATCTTTAGAAGATGAAGATCAATCGATGATTTACAGCTTGAAAATGATGAATTTAAAGGTGAAATCCAGAAACAACATACCAAGCACCGAAAAGAAAATCATGAACCCCGCCGAGATCTGTACAACTCTTCGACTGCCGACACGAGTCACGGCCAAGAGACCAGCGTTCTCACTGCAATACACCCAAGTAACTTAGGCCGCATTTGGCGGGGACTTTTTCCACTTTTTTTCCAATTATACCCCTTGTATGTTTTCAATTAATCTTTCAACATGTCCTTTTAGGTCATTTTACATTAGTATCTAACTTATAAGCTAGTTTATTAGTCATCAGCTAGCTTATCGGCCAACAGCTAGTTTATCAGAAAATGAAGCTTTATTAAGAAAAATGGTGATTGTGAAGCAAAAAAGGGTAGGGTTCGTCACTCACATGGATACCGAAGATCCCGTCACAGTTCCAAACAAGCCAGACAACAAAATGCCAATTCCCTATCGACGAAGACAAATATATACTTCAGTCCATGTTCACATTTGAATAGTCCGAGCGGGTAATGTTCAAATGGTTTCTAATGTCACGAATCTTTTTTGTTAAATTACGTTAATTACCTGCCAACCGATACCGCGGCTTAGAATTGACGGAGGCAATGGGGTTGCACTTGCATACCTTGAAACCGCAATGAAGCCGCCAGTGGACTGATCATATGATTGAAACATGTAAAAGATATATAAATGAGTTTATAACTAGACAACGGATTCGACAACAGGGGGAAATCAATCGAGAACCGTGAGAACCGATGAATCATGTATAGTTTCACATGTGAAACAATACAATACAATATTGTTTCACGTGAGAAGAAATAATATCACCTTGAATCCTAGCCTTAGATGAAACTCATTGAAGGGTTGAGATTGATTCTCACAGTTCTAAGGTTCTGATTTGATATTTCCCCGTGGACCCATAGTTAACTACATGGATCTTGATATCGATCTAGTTGACCAATAAGAATTAATGGAAAACAATAACAAACCTCAACAAGTGCAACAAAAGCGGTCATCATCATGGCAAAAGCTTCACCGGCATCAAATGAGGGTGCTCCCCATTGAAAGGGATACGGAACTCTTATCCTGAAAATTATGAAAAAAATCGTTATAAAACATCAAGAAACCGAGAACCAAATAGATAGCGACTTATGAGACCCCAAAAGTTCAGTATTTATAAGAACGCATTTTTTGGCACCTATAATATCAGAGTAAAATAAGTTTTGGTCATTGTGTTATAGATTCAGGATCATATGAGAAATTTTCATTTCCGTGAGAAGGCGAAGAAATGTAAAGATATCTTTATATTGTGTGAATGTTACGTTATATTGTGTGAAAGGTTGTAACCTTCATATAGTATAAAGGTACCTTCACCTGTTCTCACTTTCTCATGAAAAGGGGTTGTTCTTATAGGAACCAAAACCCTATGTTACATATATATATATATATATATATATAGGGGTTGTTTAATTTGCAACCTTTACAAAGGTTCCAACCCTTGCAACCCACATCTTAACCGTCGGATTCAAATCGGCGGTTATAAATAGATGTGGGGCCCAATATTTTTAATTAAAAAAATAGAAAAAGAAAAATTAAATAACCGTCGATTATGAATCCGACGGTTAAGATGTGGGTTGCAACCTTTTTAAGGGTTGCAAAATATCCTTCCACTATATATATATATATATATATATAGAGAGAGAGAGAGAGAGAGGTGTTCAGGGGAAAACCCCAAAAAAATTAAAAACCGAGGAACACCCTGGTAACCATTCATTTAGACGGTATGTACATGTGAATACAAGTAATTGAAGTTGTTTCTTGGTTTTTATGCACGTGTGCATGTTAAGCACATATGCATACCGGACAAATTGCTTACAAATTACTTGTATGCACATGTGCATACCGTCCGGATGGACGGTTACCAGGGTGTTCCTCGGTTTTTCATTTTTTTGCGGTTTTCCTGAACCTGACCCTATATATATATGTGTGTGTGTGTGTGTATGTTAGATATAGCAATTTGGGATTTATAAATACATGGACACGGTTACTCATGAAAATGAATGACATCTACTAACCACGGAGCAGCGTCAATTAGTCCGGAACGATCAGTACGACAACTTATTTGCGTCTTTGGTGCCGTATGATTGTAGGCCCCACCAACGGTAAGCAGGTGGGCGTAAATCCAAACGATTGTAATGGAGATCAGAACAGAAAATTTATCAAAGATGGCCTTTCCTGAATGTATCACATGAGACAGATACTGCACATAATCAAAGAAACCAAATTCTTGAAGTTAATAGTCGATAGACTTTGTTTCTATCTTTACAAGTTGGAAGTTCTATCTATTTATCTCATCTACCATTCGATGTTTTACTTTTGTTAGATACGAAGATATGGTTGTGGGTCCCATTTTTTCGACTATAATGAAACCCACAAATATATATATATATATATATATATATATATATATATATACAATGCAAGGGAAAGTTCATTTTTGGAACCATAAATATTTTGAGAACATTGGGAACCAACTATTATTTGAATTATTCATGATGAATATACTTAGATATTCATAAGTAATATTCATCATGAATATCATGCATTTTCATTATTCATGATATTGCTAATGAATAGTTTGTTCTCAAAATATTTACAGCATGCCCCATGTAACGTAAATATTACCTGAGACAAGATAACTACGATGAAGAGTTGAGGCAGCCCAATTTCAATGCATCTCGCAACCTACAAAGACCAACTCAAATTTAATTCACGGTCGTGAGGGAGAAGGATTTCTTGATTTTTTTAAGGATAGAAGTGTATATATATATATACTCACCCCGGGGAATCCAAATTCATAGAGCCCGAAACCAGCAAGACTGACCAAAGGAGCAGCCGAAAGCGGACTCAAGAATCTATGACGATATTTCAAAAAGAATGTAACTTTTAGCCAATGCGAAAATTATGCCATTTTCGGTGAAAGCATACCCAATTGGAAATTGGAGTGAAGAAGGATGATGAAAGATAACTGTTTTAACATTTAACTCCATCCGTCCCAAAATAAATGTCCACAATGAAAAAGGCACATAGTTTTAGAAATGACAATTTTACCCTTAGTACCAGAGGGATATGAATTTTTCCATCTCATAATTAGCGGTATAATTAGAAACTGTGCACTTACTTTTGAAAGTTGACACTTATTTTGGGACAAACTAAATAGAAATATGGACACTTATTTTGGACGGATGGTTGCAAATAAGAAGCCTTGATGCAACCGATTAATTAAAAGGTTTGCTGAATTTCAAACCAACCTTGAAACGTTCCGCCAAAGACCACTAAACCCCAAAACAATTTGAAGTGTTGAAGCAACAATCAAAGCACCCTGGATTGCACGCATTGTCTTCTCGAATTTCTGAGCAATGGATACGAATTAACACAATGTTAATGCATGATATTTCAAGATTTCGTTTCTTGTTCATGGCTCATCCCCATTCATCCATCACCATCAAAATAAAACCAAACCAAACCAAACAAACCCAGTAGTATATCCCACCTGGAGGCCCAGGTGGGGTACTTTATCCCACCTGGCCTCCAGGTGGGGTAGTAGGTGGGATACTGTATCCCACCTGGAGGCCCAGATGGGGTACTGTATCCCACCTGGAGGCCAGGTGGGGTAGTAGGTGGGATACTGTATCCCACCCGGAGGTGGGGTCTAAGGAGGGTAGGATATATAGAGACATAACCACCACAAAGAGCTGGCAGTTGTTTTGTTTCCATGAAGACCCTCAGCTTGTGAAAAGTGTAGCAAAGATAGAAAGACCGTTATGATAAATTCTTGAAAACCCGGTTAAAAGTTAGGATCACCATCAAGATGCATTTCGGTATCCAAACACCCAATTCAAGATTCCAAGAAATCTAAAATGACAAACCTTTATAGGGTCCGGATCGCTCCATCGACTAGACAAAATGATGGAGATCGTAGGTGCAACAAAAGTATACGAACCCCCGATCACAACCGGTAACCTAGTCCCAAACATAGTCTGCAACAAAGTGTTCCACCCAGCGACGAAAAGTAGAGTTTGGATGACTTTCGCTTTCTCCTCCTGAAAAAAATTAATTAACGTAGTTACCATCAATTACAAGAAACATGAACAGATACCCATGTGTTTCAATTGTGATGTCTTACATTTCCGCCTCCCATTTGAGGAACAAGCGCGGTAGGAATAATAACCGTCGTGCCAAGCATTACCAAATAATGCTGAAAACCGAGTAGAATAGCCTCAGCTGCAGAAAATATGCAAAGATTCAAATCAATAAGAAAAGATACCACTTTTTATTTCAAGAATTTTACTAGATACGGGACTACAACTACCGTTGATAAAAATATATCCAAACTACGGTAATTATGCCTCATATATCACGACACCGTTGTTAGCGTAAAGTTTGGAAAAGCGGCTCTTCTTTCAGGGTATTCCTCAAGAGATAAATTCGGATACGCAAATAGAAAATCCCAAAATACGACCTTTTTGTCACAAAGTATCGAAAGAAATCAACTAGAATCTTGGGGCTTTACAAAAGTAGCAACTTTTAAGTAAAGGGTTTGTTTAGTGAGATCAAATGGCAGGAAAAAAGAGCTCAAAAAGACATAAACTTCCATCTTATGAAAACCGCAGCTTTTCCTTTATTTAGCGGATTAATCACTAAAATAGCCAATTCGGAGACGGGGTCGTCACAAAATAGCCAGTTTTCCCGGATTTTGCTACAAAATAGCCACGAAGTTCGCAAAATGTCTTTGCAAATTCCCCTTAATTTGTAGCATACTAAGGGGTTGTTTGTTTTTTTTAAAAAACCTCTTAATGACTCTTAAGTCTGAATCGTTCAGACCTTTTTACACACCATCTCTTATTAATCATAACTAAAATAAGACTTCAGACTTTAGACCTTTTAAAAAACAAACGGCACCTAAGTGAATCTTGTGGCCCAAAATCGGGAAAAGTTAACTATTTTGTAGCGAACTATCGAGCTCAAATTACATATATACCCATGTGTTTCGTTACAAAAGACACGAATCCTAATCGCTTTCAAGCCACAAGCTTCACTTAATTTGCCACCATTAAAGGGTATTTTAGACCAACAATGAAAAATATCCAAATGGGATTGCAAAAAGATGGAAAACACAAACCTTATTACTACATACAAAAATGCAGATTCATTCAGCCAGATTCAACAAAATAATACAAACACACTTCAATCAACAAAGTGTTCCAATTGAAACATTTTCACAACCCAAAATCAAATTACATAAATAAAACAAAAAGATAAACAAGTGGTCAAAAAAAAAAACATAACATAACATAACACAATCTTAATTTCCACAAAGATTCTAAAGCAAAAAAAAGGGTATAAATAAAAATAAAACTATAAAAGTGTAAAGAACAAAATCAAAAACCATGAATATACTTGTACAAGAATCAAAATGAATTAGTATTTAGTACCAAGTTTCTAAACATTAAAAGAATCTTTAAACAAAACCCTAAAAAACAACAACCTAATCTTGAACCACTTTCCATAAAAATAATCTAACAAATTTTCTTTTTTCACAAAAACTTCTTAAAAAAGAAACATAAACATGAACAAGAATATGTATATATATATATATATATACACATATATAAACAAGAAACTTACGCCATGGGGGTGGACTTGTAATGCAATAAGTAACACCAAGAAGCTGATCTTTTGGTGGGTGTGGTGCAGGTTCATCGGATTTTCCTCCGCCACCACCTCCGGCCATCGGAATTTTCCGGTGAAATTACGATATTACCCCTAAATCTGCAAAGATGAAGAAAACCCAGATCGGAAATGGTGAATTAATTGATGCTTTAATGGAATAAATGTGGGAAATAGTAAGGAAATGAGATTTGGGAGGAGTTTAAGAAAGGTAAAAAGAAAATGGTATGATTTTGATGAAGAAAACCTGAAGAAAAAATGACAAAGATTTTGAGTGAAGAAGCAAACCCACATGGAGTATAGTAGTAGTAATGGAGTCACACCCACTACAGGTGTGTAAATTTGTTTGAATGGAGAAACGACAAAGTGGGTAAATAATGCAAGTGTGTGTGTGTGTTTTCCAGTTGATCAAATTGGCAGTGATAATTTCAAGATTTGGAAATTGTTTAAAGTTGTTATTTGGGAACTTTTCGATTTAATTGATTGAAATAGATAAGATTTCGTAATAGCATTGAAAATTTGGCTTAAATAGCCACATTACTCTATGCCAATTACATTTTCTAGCCATTTCTCTTCTAGATTGACCAAAATAGACCTAGGTCCGCAATGGCGGACTTGTAGGTCATCTACCTCCGCCATGGCGGAGCTGTCGTTGAGTAAGATCATGACATGTGACGAAATGGCGGACCTACCGACCCGACCCGTTGCGGACCCGGCTTGGATCGACAATTTTTTTTGTCTTTTTCTGCATAGGTCTATTTTGGTAAATTAGGGAGAGAAATGGCTAGGTAATATGGCTATTTCAGCCAATTTCCCTTTAATAAAGTGTAAATTGCAAGAAAAGATAGAGTAGTACATTCGTTTTGGTATCTAAGATTAAAACTTTTAAACATTTAATTACATGGATGACCTGTTTAACCCTTAATCGGCTACTATTCTCATATAGCAAATGACATGACATCCAAGTCCGTGTCTGACTTGGGTGCCATGTCATACGCCATGTTAGTACGGTAAGTTGTTAATGGTTAAATAGGTCACTCAGTTACTTAAATGTTTGAAAGTTTTCAACTTAGGTATCAAAATGGATGTTTTAAAGGTATGTTACTCAAAATAGAAATCAAGATAAAATACATTATATTTTCATGTAATTTGCCCTTTAACAAATTGTTAAATCTACTTTTTGTGAAGTGTTAAATTAACATTTTCATAAATTGCTACTTGTGAAATGCTGACATAGTAATTAGCACTTTAGCAAGTTTCATAAGTAGCAATTTAGCAACCTTAAATCATCTCTAACAGGTTCTTTATAATTTCTCTAAAATAGAGAACCAAAAATTAAAAGTTTTAAAAAGACTTACATTTAACTTTGACATGTTCTTTATTTTAGAGATTACTAGAAGTGTACTCGTGCAATGCCGCTAGATACATCACGATTTTAATGTTTCATTTTATTTTTTATTTTTTTATTATATATTTAATTATGCTAAAAGTTATTTTAGGGGAGTTAAATTGGGAAATGATTTTAGGAGAGTTAAAATGGTTAGAGATAATTATTGAAAATTAATAAATAACATTAAATGTAGTACATACAGCTTTAATGGTTGTTTTTTAAGTAATTAGCATTAAATAGCGGTACATTAAGCTTTAAGACTTGTTTTTAAGAGTTTTTTATACCATCTTTATAATATAGTATAGATAACACAAATTATATTATTATAGTATTCTTTAATTTATCATCCCAATACATTTATAAAAAAAACTTTATATAAATGATAAAAATTCAATCTCATTCGTGGATTTGAATAAAAGAATCATTTCTCTCTCTCACCATCGAGTTTTAGATAATTCTTTAAACTTAGAAAATTTTCAAGTTTTTCTTCTATTATAGAGAACAAGATAGCAAAGTTGTTGGAGTTTATAGAACAAAAACTCATTTTTTTATATATATTTTAGAGAAGTTGTTAGAAATGCTCTTAGCAAGTTGCGTAAGTGGCACTTGCACGTCATCATTTAGCAAGTATCACTATAACAACTTCCGAAATTATTACTTTTATTAATGTTATAAAAGTAGATTTCACACGTTGTTAAACCGTTATTTGCTAGATCTTTACTATTTTGGTCAATTACGAGAAAAAACGACTATAAAATCAGTTGAAAGGTTAGAAATAACTATTTGGGACAATTTCTCTTTAAAAAAAATAATCTTCAATTCAATTTAAAAGAAAAAGAAACTTTTTTTAGATTCAAAGATCAAATGTAAAATTTCTTTTTCATTCATACAAAGCTCATTTAGTTCAAGAAAGCTACTTTTCACCAACATCTTGATTTCCAATAAGCAAATTTCAAGTGGGTATACCATGAGATTTAAGTTCATCTTCTAAACATTTATAAATAATTAAATAAAAGGTCATTTGATTTATATGAACTTAATTACCATAATTTTAAAAATCTAAGATGTTTAAAAGTATATAACACATGGTTATAAAAGAACAAATTAAGATGGATGACTAAAATAAAGAAAATAACAAGCCTCCATCAAGAAAATTTTCAAAAAGTCTTGAACTTTATGATGATTTGTCAAACAAAAGGTGAAGAAAAAGCAATTATCATAGTGTATATCTTTTGTTAAAAAAAAAGTACCTTTTTAATCGATAATTATTAATGAAACACCCGAAAGAAAAATATAAATCAAGACACAGTATATTTGAGTAAATTGTTGATTACTGGCAACCCCAAATGGTTCAACACAGAACATTTCCCTGGACACCACATATGAGAAGGTATTTCGTGAGTTGATTCAACAACCAAGATAAACAAAGGGATTAAAGTCTGTATCTAATGGGATTGGGATCTAAATCTATTATCTATTTGAATAAAGTCATCCCATCTCTTTGACAATTGAGTTGAAGACAATCAAAATACTAACATACTTCTAATAAAATTATTTACCATATAGTAATAAAATTTTAGGTTTTTCATTGAACATGAAATGAATCCCAATCAAATAATGGAAACATGTGAAGATAAAATACAATGAAAATATGTTTCTCTCTCATCGTTTTTTTCTTTTATTCACAAAAACATGAGGAATCTTGGAACCGACAGAATTAATTAAATTCTCCCCCTCTTGAAAATATTATTAATTAAAACATAAAAATAAATTCTAAATTATTGTTTTTAAATTTACACCTAACAAAATAATTTTATTCAGGGTTTGGTCAAAATATAAAATTCAATATTTTTATTTATTTAAATATCACTTTTGCAAGTAGGGTTTTTTTATGTGAATAGTTTTTCTATCATTAAAGTAGAGGTATAATATATATATATATATATATATATATATATATATTTTATTTTTATGCTACAAAAAAACTTTACATTTTAAATATCTTGTAAGTTTTGTTTCTACCATTTATAGATAGTGATTGTTCAAAAATATTGATAGTAAATGTAGGAAACCGACTAAAAGCAGTATTCTACTTTAATATCGACATCTTTTGGTTCACCTTGAACATCATGGTACGTATGCATTGTTTGGCAAACTAGCTTATAAGCTAGCTGATAGCTAATAAGCTAGTTTTTCAAAACGTTACTATAAGTAGCTTTTCAATAAGTTAGCTTATGGTCATCCAAACATGTACTAGAAAAAAAAAATAGCTTATAAGCTAGTTTTTTTTGCCAAATATAGCCTAACTAGTAACTCAATAGTTCATTTTTTAAACGCAATAAGATTTATTTTATTATAAATATTGTAAAAAGGACGAAAATTGATTACTTGCTTGACAAATAGTGATTGGTACACAAGAAAATATTCCAAATAGATATCATTAAACACCTTTTGTTTACAAAACGATGTAATTAGATTTATGAAACATAATTACAATTATTATTGTTATTATTATTATTATATACTAGAAGTGTACTCGCGCAATGCAACTGGATACATCACGATTTTAATGTTTTATTTTATTTTCTGTTTTTTGTCGATTTACATTACAATTTTGGATGGTTGTGAGAGAGTGATAATGATTTTTTTATATAAATTTGTTTAATTTAGACTTAATAATATAATGTAATTTATTTTGGTTTAATAATATAATTTTTTTATAAAATATTCTGTAAGATTTTTTAATTATATTTTAAATTTTTTATATCTAAAATATGCTGAGAGTTATTTTAGGAGAGTTAAAGTGGGAAATGATTTTAGAGGAGTTAAAATGGTTAGAGATGATGATTGAAAATAAATGAATAGCATTAAATGTAGTACATACAGCTTTTATTGTTGTTTTTTAAGTAATTAGCATTAAATAGCGGTACATTAAATTTTAAGACTTGTTTTTAATAGTTTTTTATGTCATGTTTATAATATAGTATAGATATAGATAATGTTACAAATTTCAACACAAATGCCATCATCTTTATTATCTTAGATGTGCATTTTCAAAATAATTATAATAATATAAAAACAAAAGTTAAATAATTGTTCTGTTATAACCAACATTCTGTTTATAATTTGACAATATCATATCTGTTCATATTCTAATGAATTTATTTTGAGAAGTTTTATTTTGAAAGAAAAATATACTATATTTTTAATGCACGTATATTATTAATTTGTAAATAATAAAATTTTTAATGTTAATTAAATTTTCTTATTCGAAATGTTTTTTCGTAAATGTTATTATAGAGTCCTTTGAAAATAAATTAATAATAAACCAAAATATATTTTATTTTTATTATTTTAAAATAAAAAATATATTTAATTTATATGTTGAAAAATGGTATAGAAATATAGAGGCAATAATTATAAAGCAATAAAGCAAGGGGAGCCCTATTTTCAACAAAGGGATGCATTGGATTTGCAAAACAATACCCCATAAACACACTTTTTCCAATAACTATAATTTAAAGGACACCCCGACACATTCTTTTGTGGACTTTCACCATGTTTGACAAACTAGCTTATAGATGATAAAAAAATTACATTTGTTAAAAACTAGTTTATAAGCATTTAAATTACCAAAAAGAACATTAATTATTTATTTATAATTAAAAGTTAATATATAGTTATAAATATTAATGAGAGACATAATTGGAATAATCATAAAAAACTTCTCATAAGCTACTCCAAGTAGTTTATCCAAAAGCTAACTTATTGTCATCCAAACATGTACCCAAAAAATAAGCTAGCTTATTTTTGCCAAACTGACGCAACGGAGGTTTGCGGAAGAATCGACAAGCGTCTAAACCCTTTTACGGTTGAGAATTACGACGCGTAAGCCTCGAAAACTCAAGAGAATACTCTCTAAAAAGCTAAACTTTTATTAATTGATACTTGATTGATTAACAAATAAACCTAGCTATCCTATTTATAATCTAATTTAAGAAAAAAATAATTCCGAAATTAGAAAAACAAATTAAGATAATTACTAGCTAACATAATTATTTAATTAAACTAAACATAATAAGGAAAGCAAAGGAATTATAATGTCACGTGGATGATTTCGTGGATGAGAATTGGGGTCATGTGATGATAGCTTGGAAAACAACAGTGTGCAATGCGATTTAGTATGTAGGTGGAAGTCACTTGATAACTCGCGATAGACACTGTGATGCGGGTGTCATGCGGCTCAAGTCGTTTGGCACTCGCATGCGTTTATGTTTTCGGTTTTCAATCCGCTCTTCAATCTCTATCGCAACTCTCTCTATATTTGGTGCTTTATTTTTACCTTTCTTTCGATGCCAAATCCCGAGCCTCTTTCGAGCTCGTTTTTCTTTTCGTTCCTGTTTTCCTCTTTTCCAACTACTTTCGAAAGTTCTTATTAACTCCCGAATTCTCCCTGTATCACAAACAATGCATGTTTAATACAATTTACACCATTTTCTTCAATTATTCTATTATTTATTACTAATTTCGTTTCAAAACAATACAATAAAAATGATATATAATTTAAAATACTTATAATTATTTTATTTTTTGGTTGACTAAATAATAATTTTACTCTCAGTTAATTACAGTTCTTAAATATTTGTACATTAATTTATATACAAATATTTTAATTTGTATGTTGAAAAATGGTATAGAAAGCTCTAAAATGTCTCATCACATGTGATTCTTTTAAGACAAGTTTCGTGTGGGACCGGTCAAGGTTACTCGTAATTAACCTTTTGCTTAAATTAATATTTATTTTTTATGGTGAAAAATAGTTTGGATAATATTTATACTATATTATAAAAAACGGATAAAAAACTCTTAAATATAAATTATTAGGCATAAGGTACCATCATTTTATACAATATTTTAAAAATCTCTTAATTTACAAGTATCAAAACACACGATACATATTACTACTGCAGACTTCTAACACCCACCAATTTGGTATGTGTAGAGCCTTCATTTTATTCAGACATTTTCATGTATCACTATTAATTAATATATTATATTACTATAAATTTGTTTTAATTATATTATTAAATATGTAATTGATTATTTTTTTCTAGATGACATTAAAATATATAAGATAATCATTGAATTCTAACAAAATACTTATTTTTTTTATATAAAAAAACATTATATTATTAAGACTAAATTAAACAAATTTATAAAAAAAACATTATCACTTTCTCAAAAAACTATCCAAAATCGTACTGTAAATCAACAAAAAAACAAAAAATAAAATGAAACATTAAAATCGTGATAAATCTCGATGTATTGCGCGAGTACGCTTATAGTAGATTATTATTTTAGCTTTATATCAGGATTAAATGTTGAATAAAACGTTACTATTAAATGAACTTTGTGAAAGAAAAAAAATTGATTGACAATTATCAGTTTATGAATTAATTAAATAAATATTATTTGATCTACTAATATATAACTTTATTATTGGCAATGTAAACCATAACATGCTAAAAATATATATTTAGGAGAAAAAGAATTTAAGTATTTAGAAAAAAGAGATACAGCTAGCAGCCTACGTCGGCAGTCAATTTGTTCATACCTAGTCAAAATGTCGTATAGGATTTTAGGTGGTAAATTTCATAAAAAAATTATCCTGGTAAAGGGAAAAACAAATGGAACAATAATATGGAGAGAATAACAATAAGACAGAGAGAAGAAGTCTCTATTCTCATTAATCATAAGTCCTTTAAATAGGGAGGAGTTACAAGTAGATAGTTAGAAGATATTTCAGTTCTAATCTAACTCTGATATATTTATCTCTATCTCTATCGTCATATCCTTTAGACGATGACACACTTATCCTACAACACTCCCCCTTGTGCCGAGTTAAAGGAGTGGTGGTGTACAGTTGTTGTCTCGTTAAAACCTTACGCCAAAATAAAACCCAGTGGGAAAAAATAAAAATATGACGAAGGAAATAGTACAACACACCAGTTTCCTTTGCAATACATAGACTTTTCCTTCAGTCTAGTTTTATCTTAGATTCGTACTTTAATCATGAGAGTTAGAAAAACATGATGGTATAAACAGTTGTCTCACTAAAACCTTACACCAAGGAACAAAACCCAATGGGAAAAATAAAACCTTGGTTGAAGGAAAAAGCACAACATACCAATATCACAAATATAGTAGACTCCCCCTTTGTCTACTACTCCCCCTGATTCGTGCATTAATCAAGAGAATTTGGAAAACATTTCCATTTACTTTCTACACGTTTTCCAATATATGGTTTTAGGTAATGACTTGGTAAAATATGTCACATTCTTTTGACACCTTACTTGATTCACTTGAATCTAAAGGAGAGTCTTTTATTGATGATTGTATAGAAACTTAAGCAGAATATGCTTTGTGTTATTACCCCTGATGTATCTTATGTTCATTTCTTCGATACATGATACATTATTTCCATATATGCAAGTAGGATACTGGATGAACCCAGAATTACTAACTCCTATAATATATGTAATGATAGTCCTTAATCATATACATTGTTTTATTATCTCATGGAGAGTAATATTCTTGAATTAATTCAAGGAGGTAGTTACAAAGGATTGCTTAGTTTACTTCCAAGCAATCGACGTGTTCCTTGTGGTAATTCTTTATTCAGTTTGGGAACATCATTTGTATGGGTCAGACAGATACCTAATATCAGCAAACACATACCAAGACATTATTTGGTGTTTTTCTATAAGAGCTAGCTAGTACTTTTGCTGCTTACATTCTAAGTAGGTATTGAAGTTCCATTATCAATCCCATTTTTCTTTCTATAGGGAAAGTATAAACCATGTCAATGGTTCCAAAAGATTAATTTAATATCATTCCAATGATTTTGCGTTGGCGCTGAGCTAAATCTAGCTAACAAGTTCACTGAGAAATACAATATATGGTCAAGTGTATTAGGTTAAGTACGATAATGCGCATATTGTACTTAGATAGAGAATTCCAGCTCCCAGCATCTTTTGTCATCATCCTTTAGACGAAATAGATCTTTCCTTATATCCGACACTTCGACCGATCATGGGAGTGATAACCGGATGCGCTTTGTCCATATTAAATTGTCTGATTATTTTCTGGACATATGCGATCGGTGAATTAATATTTCACAAACTCGGTGTCCTAGCTCAAATATCTAGACAAAACCAAATTTTCCCAAGATCTTTCCTCTCAAAATCAAATTTCAAGTAGCTTGTGGTTCCTCTCATTTCATCAACAGTGCCTATTATTGTAACACCCTAAAAATCAGAGTAAATTAAAACATGGAAAAGCTGACAAATATGATGAAAGTAAATTCATTAACTTCCCATAAGTGGGATCAGTCCTTTAGACTATACAATCCTATACCAGGATTTCATCAAAAGAATGGGACTTAACAATGCCCAACATCAATACTAAAATATCTCCAAAAAAAAAACCTCGAGACTCAAAACTCGTCTCTCCAAAAACCCCGGCACCCACCGCTAATGGAAACCTGTTATACACATCATTTGAGAAAAAGTGTCAGACTTTAAAGCCTGGTGAGAACATACAGTTTATAAGCTCAAAAGATAAAACATCAGTTCCAAAAATACATTTCCAAAGAGATTAAGTTTACAATTTAGGTCTTTGCCACACACGGGCTTTTTCGTTATAAACATGCCATAAAGGACCGAAAACAAAACATTTTACCAAGGAGAGTGGCGTAACACAAAGTTAGGCCAACAATCCGAGTTACGAGCTAAACCAATTGGAGTCCGCGGATACGAATCACAAAGTCCGTGCTACAATGTGAGATCAAGCCCCAAGCGCAAAACCAAGGTATACTCCTTCGCTAGGATCACTATGAACCATGGCTAGTATCCGGCCTCACATAACCGTACCAAGTTGCCCTCTAGGAACAAGTGAATCCATAGCTACAACTTTGGGGAATGTATCATCCCAGCAATACAGTCTACTCAAAACCTAGGGATCCACTAGTAATGGTAAGGACTCGTCACAACAACATATGTGACTAACCATAAATAAATATATGGTACAAGTACATTTTATAAACAAAATGCTACTCCCAGTTCAACTTCTGGTAAAAATGAAAATCATTAAAATGAGTTCATAAACATTCTTTTCAAATGACCACATAATGTGTAAGTAAAACATCATTTTACTTCAATAAGGCGGAACCCGTCATTTTGGTCAAGTCTGACCGGGAACCCCGAGAATCACCAAAAACTTCATTTATAATAAAATGTAGAGAATATAAAATCATACCGTAGAAATACTTTAGATTTCGCAAATAAGAGTTTTGACATGTATAAAGTTTGTAAAATGGTAGTAGGAACTCACCGATAGGGTTTTGGAATAAAACCTAGAAAACCAGATAATGATCACGACGAAGAGGTGAAGCTTAAAACACCGACCCCTTGCTAGAAACACCGAAAACTAGCAACCAAACGAGACTTCGAAGATCAAAGAATAAAAGAGAGAGAGAGAGAGAGAGAAAGAGAGAGAAAGATATTTAGATTTTGTGATTAAGTGTTTTTGGGAAACTGAACCATATAAGACGGTCTATGCAACTTCGCGGGTTATGCCGTGACTTCAACTCGCGGCATAACTCGCCCGTGTCCCAAAACCCTAATCATCCAGTGGGTTACGCGGGTTGTGCCGCGACCTCTAGTCGCGGTGTAACTCGCGTAGTTCCCCAAAATCCCATATCCACAGTGAGTTACGCGGGTTGTGCCGCGACTTCAACTCGCGGTGTAACTCGCGTAATCCACTGTTCCTCCCCAAACTTCACAAAACCAAACTTCAACCAAACAAACTCGGAGCTAACGACGAAAGCTTAACATAAGAATAGCAAGGTTACACAACGGAAATCCGGGGTGTTACAATTCTCCCAAACTTGGGAATGATTTCGTCCCTGAAATCCTAACTATTCGAAAAGATGAGGATATCTTCGCTTCATATCCTCCTCGGCTTCCCACGTCACATTCGCTCCCTGGTGATGCTTCCACTGCACCTTGACCAAGGTGACTTCTTTATGACGCAACTTCTTAGACTTTCTCTCTAAGATGGCGTCGGGTTCTTCCACACAACGGTTACCTTCGTCTACCCTTAACTCTGAAAGGGGGATGACGCTGTCTTCCACCGCCAAACATTTCCGGAGGTAGCAAACATGAAACGTGTTGTATATTCTACTCAACTCCGGTGGCAGTTCCAACTGGTAGGCTTGCAAACCCACCCGTTTAAGCACTTTGAAAGGTCCGAGGAAACGGGGACTCAACTTCCCACGTTTTCCGAACCGTATTATTCCCTTCCAAGGCGATACCTTAAGCATAACGCGGTCGCCTACTTGGAATTCTATCGGCCACCTCTTCTTATCGGCATAGCTCTTCTGACGATCTTGAGCCGCTTTCATTCTTTCACGAATGCCCTTGACCTTATCAGCAGTCTCTTGCACGATTTAAGGTCCGGTAAACTGCTTTTCTCCTGCTTCAAGCCAGCACACGGGAGTCCGACACTTCCGCCCATATAAAGCCTCAAAGAGGGCCATACCGATACTCGAGTGATAGCTATTGTTGTAGGCAAACTCCACCAAAGGCAGGTGAGTGTCCCAACTACCCCCGAAATCGATGACACAATACCTCAACATGTCTTCCAAGGTTTGGATCGTTCGTTCGCTCTGCCCGTCGGTTTGCGGATGGTAAGTCGTACTCAACTTCACTCGAGTACCAAGCTCTTTTTGAAATCCATCCCAGAAGTTCGAAGTGAACCGACTGTCGCGATCCGACACGATCGACAATGGTATGTCGTGCCTCGAGACCACCTCATCGATATAAAGCTTTGCTAAGTTATCCATCAGTAGAGTCTCGCGCATAGCCAAGAAGTGAGCGCTCTTTGTCAATCTATCAACTATTACCCAAATGGTATCGTGACCTCGAAGAGTTTTAGGCAACTTCGTCACGAAGTCCATGGTGATATGCTCCCATTTCCACTCGGGAATCTCTAAAGACTGAAGACTCCTGTACGGTCGCTGATGCTCGGCTTTAACTTGCGAACACGTCACACAACGCTCAACGTAACGTGCCACATCAAGCTTCATTACCGGCCACCAATAGTGCAACTTCAAGTCCCTGTACATCTTTGTACTTCCCGGATGAATGGAATACTTGGACTTGTGTGCATCTTCCAACAATAGCTCACGGTTACCCCCAATCTTGGGCACCCACACACGACCACTGAACAGTTTCACTCCACGGGTATCTTCCGTTAAGAGCAAACGCTGCTTAGTCATGACTTCATCCTTTAGATTCTCTTCTAACAGTGCTTCCATCTGTGATGTTTTAATCTTCTCCACAAGGCTAGACACTAGCTCGATTCTCGAATGGGTAGCTCGAATACTTCCGCTATAGTCCTTCCAACTTAGCGCATCGGCCACCACGTTCGCCTTACCTGGATGGTAAAGCAATTCACAGTCGTAATCTTTCAGCAACTCGAGCCACCTCCTTTGCCTCATATTCAGCTCTTTCTGACCAAAGACATATTTTGGGCTCTTGTAATCTGTATATAGAGTACATTTTGTGCCGTATAGGTAATGTCGCCAAAGCTTCAAGGCGAACACCACCGCTGCTAACTCCAGATCATGAGTTGGATAATTCTGCTCGTGTATTTTGAGCTGCCTCGAGGCATAAACGATTACCTTGCCTCGTTGCATCAACACACAACCCAATCCCATCTCTCATGATGGATGTTATACGGATGTCATAACATCCATCATGAGAGAGTAAGTCTCCTCGTGGTCAATCCAGGGCGTTGTGAGAAACCTTGCGCCAAAGGAGAGTCTCATACATTATGACTTAATTATTCTCATTACGCTTTAGGACAAATGATTTATCTATGTATTACAGGCTTTACACTTGGTGGGTTAGCACTACTAAACCAAATACCTGTTCATTTGTCAAATAATATGATTCTCCTGGATTGCTTATTTAGGCCAGTTTGCTCTTTGTTTATATTTTCCAACTGAGCATGGTTCGATGTCAATGTGCTCTATCACCTCATAAACAATAATATATACGAAATATATCATCAATAATTATATATGATTTGTCCATCGACTCATATGTGCTCTCATTGTTCACTTGAGATTAATATTCATCTCTAGAATCAATATTAACTTCGGAGCGTCCTCCAGTGATGATTCATAGACATAGTTTAATCAGAGACAATCTCGTGAGAGGTTGATGACAAATAGTTGTGCCTTACTCTTCTCTTCCTTTAGATGTGTAACACCCTCAAAACTGAAAATAGCAACTAATTTAAAATTTTCTAAATACATCAATAATTGATTCATCTTCAATCACAAGCTAAGATTTAACCTCAATACACACAATCATTCTATACATAAAGTCTATGATACGGACGGGTGCTACTAAAACCCAACAAAAGTCACTATCTCCAAACTGCGGAAGACTTCACCAAATACTTACATTCGCGAAAGACTAAGCACATCTCTTCATAGAATTGCTAGAACCAACCCCCACCTGGAACCTGATGCACATGCCGACAAATAAAAAGGTTAGGCTTAACGCCTAGTGAGCTCAAGAGTTTTCAACATATAAAAATTAACCGTTTAAAAGAAGAAATGCGGTTAAAATCATAATCTTTCAATTCGTTATGTCTTACATACGGAAACGACTCATTTTCCAATAATATGCAATTTAGACAAAGAACACCAATTTAAACGTTTTCCAATCTAAACTACTTCAAGGACGAAGATACCAAAATAAACCTCCCATTCATAAATTTGGTTTAACACAAAACTCACTCAAAACGTGGGTAGAAATTGAACTATCCATTTATGAAAATACAGTTAAAACTTTATATTCCAAAACACCCAAAACACGGGTGGGGCATATTACTCAACCCATAAACCAAGGATAAAACCCAATTATACAAACGCCACCGAAACTTGGATAATAAAACTCAATACCCAAAAACAACACCTTTCGGTGACGGGGGATACCCGAATTCCATCGAAAGTGACGGGCACACAAAGTTAAGCCACTTATCAATGTTATATGAGCATCACTTAGGGATAAAACACTCGTTAACATCAACCTTTCCGGGTCTATAGCTAACAAACCAACAAGCTCAACAACTCCATGTCTATTGCCTGGATAATCACCAAGTTCAACAACTCCATGTTTGTACCTTGGGAATCTTCGTGCACTCATCAAGTTCAACCCCTCCAGGTCTTTACCTTGGAATCCCAAAACATCCCAGTTAAGCTCGTTCACAAGAAAGTTGCAATTATTGATCATAAGACCTCATGCCAATTTCAAGTTACAATACGGGGATAAAGTCCCCAACTAAACCAACCGACTGACTCATATGCCTATGGATCCAATGCATTACAGTCTAAAACGTTACATGACTCAAACGAATGGACTAACGCATTCAAAACATGTAACTCTCAAATAAGATGCAACTAAGTACACCATACGTCCAAGGCTCTTCAATGAGCTACCCAAAACCGAACAAATGTTCCAAAGACTCCACTGAGTACAAATCAAGCCCTAGAGGCTAAATAGATGTTTGGCCAAAACATGCGAGCCAAAATAGTTATATAAATCAAAATACACATTTTCCCAAAACCTTTAATCCTCAGATTACCATTGGCCTTCGGCCCCAAACCCCAAAAAGGTTTTCCATTTCTAAAATGTTCCCCATAGCCGGGAATGACCCAAACCCAAAGGACTCACGTATCCGTACCTCACAAAACATCCCATTTCATGAACGAATGCATAAAACCCGAGAGACACTTAAAAGTGCATTTTTGACCAAATACTTCTTTATGCAATAATTCATCAAAACCCCGTTCATTTATGACACTTTTAACGAAATGTCCAAAAATCACAAAGATGTGTGCTATATAAGTTTATAAAGTTGATACCTTCAAAATAATCGAACTTATCAGCAGTTAACAATTTCATGTAAGATGCAAAACACTTTAAAATAAACATTTTGGCATGTACATCGTTTTCACAAATCAACTTGAACTCACCTTGCTAGATTTGGGCTAAATCTAGATTTTCCCCCAACTAGAGCTCCTTTGAAGAACACTTGGATTCTCAAGACAAAACTTCCAAAACCTAAATCCATACATATTCAACCATAAATAAACATAATCAACCACAAAGAATCGTTTCCCAAACCATGAGCATGAATACCTCAACTAAAACCGAAACCCTAACTTCCATAACTTAAGAGAATAGAAGATTACCTTAACCCAAGCTTGAATCCATCAACCAAAACACTTCTAGTTCACCAAAATGGTCACAAATCTCCAATCTATGAAAGGAAGCACAAAGGGTGGATGAAACCCTAGAAAACTTTGGGGAAGAAGATGAATAGTGAGAAATGAGAAGCTTACCACCACCAAATACTCTAGTATACTCCAATATACTTCCAATCTCTTTCCATATCCTTGAAAATCTCTAAAAAACGAAACCGTAGCAACTTGAATCGCCCAAATCGGAGTTGAAATGAGAGAGTTATGAAGAAATGAAGTTTGGGGCTGAAAATCGCGATTTTAACACCCTGAAACACCCAGGCGATTATGCCAGTCTATAGTGACCATGTCACAATCGCCGGGCACTATAGCCCAGCGCTTACCGAAACTGTTTTGGCCATAACTTCTTCGTTATAGCTCTGTTTTCGCTCCGGAAAGAACCGTTGGACTCGTAATTGAATCCTTCATCCATCTAGACTATAAAATCCAGGATTCAAGTCCAAAATTAAATATATTATTTTTCCTCGATATATCGGTTTCTGTATTAACTTGAAATGATATCTTTCAAGAATCGGGGTGTTACAAGATGAGTATCTATCGAACCAAGTAGCCTCCCCCATTTCCGTTTGGGAGCTACGACCTCAACCACACCTCCACTATGTGTGATTGCAACACACTTTCCAATGGCGTTGTGCCCCTGTTGGGGACTTTTTAACCTTGCAAGTATATTTGCAGCTCGTATATGTGATCTTGTCACTTTTGGAATATTAAACGTGTCAGGTATCGAGTCTGATTCGTTTGACTTCAATATTACGTTGTGAAGTTTTGGGGATCGAAATGAGACAGAGTGGGAATATTCAATGACACTTCCTGTCGTTCCTATGGAAAATCCTTTTTCCTATCTCCCCCTAACGACGGGAAGACTGTCTCATGAAAGTGACAACCCGCAAATCTAGCGGTAAAGAGATCACTAGTCAAATATTATAATTAGCGGATAATTGTTGGGGATTCATATCCAACATATACCAAATCGTCTTTAAGGACCCATTTTGATGCGCTGTGGGGGCGCAATTGGCACATATAATCAAACATGCGTAAATGTAAAGTATCAGGCTTATATCCAGTTACCAACTGGTACGCATGAGCAAGTAGTGGGTCTAAAAACGAAAAAAACTGCATATAATAATTGCATAACCCCAGGTAGATGTGGGTAAATTGGTGCGCATTACTAATACCCTAGATGTCATCATATTCTTTTGATAACAACTTCTATGAGACCGTTTTATATATACACATAGGGTATAGGAAACTTTACATTGATCCTAATACATATGCAATTAACATCAAATCCTTATGATGTAAATTCTCCAACATTCAAAGTCATGTAGACTTGATAAAATAATCAGGGTGGTGAGACCTTAAACGTATAGCTAGTGCTAGGAGTGCAGTATTTCATGTGGACAATAATACGACATGCGTTTATCGTGTCGAAACCAGAACCATAAAGTACTTTAATGGCCCGCATTCTGGATGTTTATGTCCATAAATATCACCTTGTATTCGTTGTAACAATGGGATATTTTTGTATTATGTCCTTAGCTTTAGGATGGTCTCAATCCTGTCTTGGCTAAGGAGTAGGTTATATACAAAAGTTTTAGTTATTCGAGAGGGCATATAGCAATGTTGTTTCTTATGCTACAGAAGTCAACAGTTGCAATTTTCCTCATTCTGCCTTTTACTCGAAAGAGAATGTGTCTATGTGTATTTTGCAATACACGGATCACTATGTCATAACCACGGTGTCCCACATGGTCATGCCAAAACATATATGTGTTATTGCCCCCAAAAGTTCTTTATTGGTGACAAAATATGTTCCGATGACCCAATAATCTACTAGTTTGACACATTAGTTTCCATGATATATGTTTACTTTCATATATTCATTAGAACTTATGTATATATGCTCATTTCCATTTGATACGAATATCTTTACAAGGTTCCTATTAATTTTGTACCAACAAGAGAGTGACAGTCCATCGTCTAAGTAATTTGGTTGGATGTATTATAAAACAAGTATTAGCCTATCTTTTTTTCAAGGGTGTGATAGGTCAAAAAAATCAATTCTCCTCGATACATTCCTACACGGAACGGAGAATATTGAAATTTTTTTTGTATTTGTTTTGATGTATTTCTTTACATCTATAATGGTTACATATTCGATTTTACTTTAGCAAAGAAATTAATTTTTGGTACTTGAAATTAATTTCAAAGAAACATATGCATAATCAATATTAAATATTAAAACAAATATGTTATATTTCATTTTCAACGTGTTCCCTTTTTTTATAGAAGCACTTTTCAGTGCATATCTTATTTGATTGTCCATTATCACCTGGGTAGTAGTTGTATCCTACTCCAGGTGTTGAAAAATTCTTCTTAACTCTTACCAATACCCTGACCCTTTCTAGGGTCTCGTCCACATGGTGCAGAAATGTCATATGTGTGAAATGGTTTTTAACTCACAATCATTTAAGGTTGTTTCCACCTCTAACACTTTCATTATTGATATCGGGAATTTTCTTTATCCCGACATATGTGGTGTTATTCGAAAGAACATTGTTGTGTCTCTCAACCACTTGCAGTAGGTTGATGAGTTTGTCTAAATGTTACATTCCAACTTATATTGGTTCATTAATATTTACTTATATATGAAATGTGGAAATGATATTAGGAATCATGTCATCTTCTGTGAGCTCCTTGCCACAGAGATTGAGACGCGTTTTGGATATAACATTTTTTTGTTGAAATCAGTTACCTTTTTGTAATCGAGTAAGTGGGTTTCATTCCATTGTACGATTAGTTCGGGAAGTACATATTCATAAGTACTCCCGATTATCCCTTTTGGAACATCCCACATTTCTTTGGGGGTTTCTAGTAAAGGTATCCTATGAAACTTAGGATTCATATGTCGTCTCAAAACATGAGGGTATTTGTTTGTACCTTTTCAAGAGGTTGATTTTAGAGTCAATGGGGAGTTGATAGACTTTAGATATTTTCTTGTACCTTTTCAAAAGAAGGTTTATGTACTCATTTATGATACTCATATTCTTTTGAGTTTATGACGTTGATTTTGAGATGAGTTGTTTCAACCATTTACATATATAAATAATAATATATGATTTTCTTTTTGATAAGGAAATGGATTTTGGTTATGAAATTTCATTATCATAACAATATTGGATTTTTGTATGCTTTAATTTTATTGATAATACTTCATCAATATTTCAATTTGCAAAAAAAAAATCACTCAATCTACTGGATTTACAGGTAGTAGGGGAATCACATGGATTTCTTAAATCCCTACAAACCTTAGGGCTATTTACACCCGTTTGACAAAATCCAATCAATATTTTGCGATTTATTTAATTTTTGATAACATTGATGATTATAGGGCTTTTGGCATGAGGCCAAAATTAACTATGAGTTTGACATGTGAAACCAATTTTAATATTTTAATATCTTAATAGTAAAAAAAAAATTGTAGCTTTTGGTAAATATCAAAATATATGAGCTTGGAAGTGTAACTTCCAAAAATTAATTATATAGTTTAAAATTATGAGTAGGAACTCACAATCAAGATAAATGTTTGAATTTAACATTTTCATGTTATTTTTGAACCTTTTGGCAAAATAACAGAAGTTATGGGGGTTGAAATTGTAAATTTCAAAGATAATTTATAAGATTGAGGCTAACGAGTAGGACTCATAACTAAGATAAACATCTGAATTATACTAACAATTATTAATTAGGACTAGTTGTCTACCCGCACGATGCAGCGCGGGTGAATCACAATTCTGAAGCAAATAACTATTCTGACACCAATATTTTTTGTTCGTATTATTCTCATTTTCTCCCAATTTTTTTATAGGTTAATATGATTTAATTGCAAAGCAGTTACTACCATAAAATATGTTTATTAATAAGGTATCTAGGAAAATAATCACCAAAGTGCCAAGTTTTCAAATCCATATATGCACAACTCGTAAAAAAATTTAAAATTCATGACTAACCAAAACAAACATTACAATCATATGTAAAAATACACATTCGTAGATCCATAATATGATAAGACACGAAAAGCGTCAATTTGTAAGCATGTCCTGCAAAAAAACATAATTATTTAAAATATAAACATATTGTACCATATGTGTAATAACAGTTAGTAGTTGTTTGCTCTTTTTAAAATACATCTTAATAGATCTTAAGTCTGAATCATTTAGACCTTTTGACATTTAGACTGTTTGCTTTTTTCCACTTTTCAGAACCTCTTAATGACTCTTAAATACATCTTAAATAAGAAGTAATGACCTTTCTTAAAATCTCTTGTCCCGCCTCATTTCATATGCACCCCTTTCTCTCAAGACGCCTCCAGACGTTACAAAAAGAAAACAGTCTTATTGATTCAAATTCAAGACTTCCGCGCCATCTCTTATTAATCAAAAGTGAATTAAAACTTCAAATTTCAAACCTCTTAAAAAACAAACGTCACCTTAGTTGATTGTACCTTATTCATCACGTAAAAAAAAACTCGAAAAATACCAACTTTGATGGATTCATTAACACCATAAAATAAAAAATTAACTTAAACCACATTTCAAAAAACATCAAATTTATGAACTATACATTAATAAATAATTATTAATTTATTTATTTAACAAATACTTCTTTAAATAAAAACGACAAATTTATAATCAGTTAACTCAAGGGCACTTTCGTAATAATAGAATGCATTATAAGGTAGTATAGATAAACAAACACATCATAGATTACACCAAACACATAAATATAAACAAACAAATAATAGATTGGAACAATATCAAATCTAGGGTGCAGTAAGAATACCTTGGTATCCATAAATTTGGTATACCTTTATGACAAGCAAGATTGAGCAGCATAAGCATTTTGTAAGAACGTAAACAAATCACAAATGAAAAGCTAAACAGGTCTTAAATCAAGAGCAAAGATCAGCACCTATTAAACCCAACCACAAGAAGCATACGAACAAGAGGTGCTTCTGATCCATCAAAAGGTGATTCTGGTTTAATATACAACATGAATATAACCTTGAAACATAAAATCAAATAGAACCATCAAACAATTCCAACAAAAAGAGTAAAGAATACGGAGATTTGAAGCATGACACCATTTACAACTTCAGTGCCTGTCGAACAAATCAATGTTGATTATCAAATTGAGCTTCAATTCCTCAAAGCATTTCAGATGACGTAATTAGCACCGGTAACCCAAAATACCTATTAAGATCCATATAGCCACAACAACATCTGTTGAGGACTCATCAAGACCAAAATAACAACATAACCCATTGTAAGAGCACATCTTCACAAATACTTATCGGTCAGAATCAGAAATGATCTAATATATAAAGAAACAAATATACATAAAAAAACTCATTTTATGTGGCATTCATGACCAATAAAATTAAGATATGCAGATGAAAAGGAAAAGATTCACGTAAATAAATATAAATGAACTATCTATTATAAGAGAAATGAAATATTTTCATGAACAAAATTATATCAACATATGCCCTACCACAAGTCGTGAATCTCTGCAAAAAAAAATTTATTATGACGAAGAAACAAAAGGAAAACTCTCCTGCAGAAGGAGAAAGAAAACTCTGCCGTTACTTGAATCAAATCCCTCAAGATGGTGAATCCCCACCCTCCAAATTCCGGTGAAGTTCCGACCGAATGGTTCATCCCTTCATCTTCAGTTACTTGAATAAAATCCCTCAGCAGCCACAGATGCTTTATCTTCAGCTTCAGCATTTTGTAATCTCACTCTGCCGCTGATCCATACACAAACACTGCTAGGCCCATAAACAAACCAGCAAACAGAACTAAACAACAGGGGAAAATACAAACCACCTGCACTACCGTATACCTTCATCCCAAAACCCAGCCCAGCCCCAAACCCCATTTTTATCCCCCCCCCCAAAAAAAAACAAGCATAATAAACCCATAGAATCCCCATATTTCCGGTCCACCCTGTAAAAAACCCAACCCCAATCACTCTCAAAGAGTGAAAACCGCTCGACTCTCTCAAACTACTCAACTCTATGCATTCTCTCAAGGCTTAATTAATCATCCAATTTGATCTGAATTCTCACCAAACAGCTAACTATACTATGAACACCATCATATCTAGCCCATCATAGTCACATCAGACAGTACACTTTTCTACAATCTTCTGTTCCGAACTTTTGGGCTTTCTACTCTGGTTCTAGCTTTTGCCGTAAATCGAAAATCTATTTACAACCGTTGCCGGTAGACGCCACCACCATCCTAGTTAGCATTTAGCATCTTTCTTCCTCTCCTTCACTCCCTCCACTATAACAACACCATCACTGGCTCCCCCAAACCGTAAACCCCTCATCCGGCCACCTAGAAACTTTCACAACCGTAAACCTATCGTTGGCTGCAAACCCGATCTGCATCTTCTTGCCGCCCAAGCATATCATCATGACCGAAAATACACAGGAAAAAAAAACTTTTTGGGTAAGAAACATATCATCATGACCGAAAATAACAAATTCTGACAAAGAAAACTAAAACCAATAAGCATATAAACTAAATAGCATATGCCATTGCCTAAATATGAATCTAAATTAAGAGCAATATTAGCATGAAAACCACACCAAATACCAATTTCATGGAACTCAAAGCAGTCTATGTGAATCAAATAACTTAAATGTCATTCAATAGTGACAAGTAAGGATAAAAATTGATAGCATCAAATAATAAACAGTAATGATGACAATGAGCAAATTGATAGATCTAACATCAAATTTTACCATATGAAGACTGCAATTTTCATGAGTTATCGAAAATGGAAATTGTTGCAATTTTGATGGGAATGAGAGAGCATTATTAAGACATTGATAAACATGGCAGGTTCAACAAATTTTATGAACCACTACCTGTGTTGTGTTTAATAGGACAAATTATGCTTCCCATGATTGGATCCTTGCTTAAAGTCAAAAGTGTCCATCATGATCGGACCAACTGCTCACAAGGAACCATAACGAGTTAGAAAACAGATTAAGAGAGCATCGGATGTGTAACCAAGCATTTTCTCCTCAAAATCGGTAGAATGAGATTTTTACCACAAGATTAATCATAAGCCACATAAATAACCATTAGGAGAAAGGGTGTGTAAGAATTAAATGACCTACAACAAGCACCCAAAAGAAAACAAAGTGAAATTTCAGAATCAGAATGTTACAAAATAAATTTAGAAGAAATGCATAAAATTGAATAATCATAAAGAACTACTCACAAGGAACCAGTTAGAATCATATCAAAAAAGCGTAGGATGTGTAACCAAACATGTTTTTGTAAGCTAAAATCCCCAAAACATCACAGATGAGTCAAACCACAAATAACAAAAGATGTAAACTCCAAAAAGAGAATAATAAGAAGGAAGAGAAACGCAACATACGACAGGGTAGATTAGCAGGGTACCTTGAGAACACTATAGAACTAAAAATTGTGAATAAATCGATTGAGAAGATTACCTTGAGAGAAAACCAAGTTGAGAAATCGATTACCAAAAACCGAAACACCAGCCTATAAAGCACCAAAAACCAATTAGCCTAAACATTAATAAATTAGAAGAAAGCAAATCGAGAACTGATGTACAGAAACACATTGAAGAAAGCAAATAAAAAACAGAAACACATTGAACAGAAATCGAGAATTGATGTACCAGAACGACCCAAAAACATTTAAGAAGTCGATGTCTGTTTCCCAAATCGACCTAAAACCCCCAAATCGAGAAGATTACCTTTAGAGAAGTCGATTTATGGGTTTAGAAGAAACATTGAGCAGTCGAATCCTGGGTTTAGAAGTCGATGTCTGTTTCCCAAATCGACCCAAAACCCCCAAATCGACCCAAATCGATTACCCAAAATCGAGAAGAAGAAGTCGATTTCTGGGGTTAGAAGAAACATTGAGCAGTCGATTTCTGGGTTTAGAATAAATCGATGTTTACCTTGAGAAGATTAACTTGAGGAAAACAAACCCTAAAAATCTTGAGAGGAGAACCGATTGAGAAGAACATCGAGGAACTGACCGTCGATCAACATTTAAGCCTTGAATCGGAGGAGGACGAAGCGTCATCTCGGTGTTGGGGAAGCCTTGAGGTATGCGTCAAATTCAAATGGTGTAATTGAAACCGTGTGGTGTAAATGAAATGCGGTGAAAGTGTTGAACATGATGCTTAAATGGTTGTAAAGTTGAAAATTAAGTAATGTGCTTAAAATGGTGGTACCTAATGCTTAAGAGGTTGTATTTAAGAAAAGCAAACCAAATGCTTTATAAAGTAGTATAGATAAACATTTGAATATTAACACAAACAAATAGTAAATAAATATAT
This sequence comes from Arctium lappa, assembly GCA_023525745.1. Taxonomy (NCBI): domain Eukaryota; kingdom Viridiplantae; phylum Streptophyta; class Magnoliopsida; order Asterales; family Asteraceae; genus Arctium; species Arctium lappa. The sequence goes on from CM042061.1 coordinate 60,255,275, forward strand.
AATATTGTAACTAAATGGATAATCATCTAAATATATGAATATTTTAATCTAATTTGATAAACATTAATAAATCATAATAATATTTTAAAACAATAAAAGTTATACTAACACAATTAAAATAAATAAGATGAAACAAATATTAAAATAATTAATAGTCTAATTCATTATTTGGACTAGTTAGATTTTTTTTTTGACATGCGTGGCAATGAGCAAAAGATAACGCAGTAGCGATGCAATTTTGCGACAAATCGTTCAACGACAACGTGCACCAATCGTTTAGAGACGATGAAAATCAGCTTTGAACTTTACGTGCTGATAACGTGTTAAAGGGAAAAACAAATGGAACAACAATATGGAGAGAATAACAATAAGACAGAGAGAAGAAGTCTCTATTCTCATTAATCATAAGCCCTTTAAATAGGGAGGAGTTACAAGTAGATAGTTAGAAGATATTTCAGTTCTAATCTAACTCTGATATATTTATCTCTATCTCTATCGTCATATCCTTTAGACGATGACACACTTATCCTACAACATATCCCTAATTTTGTCAGGATTCTTATTTTAAAAATATATACATTTTTATAAAACATAGTTTGTTAGAGGCCCAAATCGACTGGATTTCATTTCACCTTTATATAAGTTAGAAAGCGTTTTTTCTCAAGGACTTTTTTGAAGAGCAAGTCTAAGGTGCCGTTTTTTAAGAGGTCTAAAGTCTTATTTTAGTTATGATTAATAAGAGGTGGTGTGTAAAAAGGTCTGGACAATTCAGACTTAAGAGTCATTAAGAGATTTTTTTTAAAAAACAAACAACACCTAAGGGTTTATATATATATATTCATGGTATTAGAGTCAATGTCTACTACTCTAGATACTCAACACTTTGGTCATGTTTGATACATTGGACGGAACAAGACTCACCGTCCCATGTTTGGCGACATGGGACCGGACAAAAAATCTTTTTTTCACATTTGACGCGACATAGAACATGGACAATGACTAGGATAGTGTGGGACAAAAGGACCTTTTTTCTTGTTCCACCAAAGATAAAAAAACTGGAAAAAAATACTAATTTACCATCATTTGATATATAATCCTAATATTGTATCTATTTTAATGGTCACCATTGCTTATCACCGTCGTCGCCACCACCATCGACCACCTCCACCTCCTCCCTCCACTACAACAACCTCCACCACTTCCAGAACCATTGTCGGTGCCATTGACCACCACCACTACCACCGTCGACCACCTCCACCTTCAAAATAACCACCACCGCTATCATTGCCACTGCCTACCACCACCACATCGGCCATAAGTACCTCCTCCACCACTGTCGGTTGGCACCATCTTCACGTCCTCCACAGTTGTTGTCGTTCACCGACCATCACCACCATTATCGCTGCAACAATCTTCACAGTGTCTCTGCCAAGTCATAAGATCTTCCAAACTAAATAAAACATAGTTTTTCCTCTGTACGAGTCAAGTTTTTCGAACTACTATCAATTATATCAAAATTCTTCATTCAAATTTGGTACTATGTATTTATGAATATGAAATATTGTGTAAAAATGTTTATAAATTAAATTGTTTAAATATTTATTTATGTTATTTATAACTACTGTATGACATATAAAATCATTAAACTTGTCTAGTCCTGTCATATCCACTCCTAGTTGTATCAAACACCAGATAGACACTTGTTTTGTCTAGCCTTGTCATGCCCTCTTGTATTGTCCAGTTTTGTCAAGTCTAGTTTTATCCGGTCCAATCTTGTCCTATCCAGTTATGCTTACGTACCAAACGCTATATTTGGGACAATTTGGACTCGCCTAGTCCCTAACCTGTCTTGGCCCCTCTCAACACTCTATTTGTCTAGCCTCCATTGGAGGGGTTGTATTAGTGTCCCAAATTGACTAGACTTTAACCATTCATATTTATATATATTGAAATCTCCTCATTCTCTCCATAAAAAGGCTTTTCTGAAAAGTAAATACGAGAGTTCTACATATTCTCACCGTTTATAATATAATATAGAATATAATATATATTATTTAAACATCTATAATTTGAATGTAACGTTAACGTTGTGATCTTGAATTTGGAGAGAGTAATTTTTTATTTGTGTTCTTGATAAATAAGGGAAATGAAGTAAATAAAATAAAATTTCATGTTTTTTTTTGAAGGGTGTCTTAGGCTATGCATAGACTAATCCCGACAAATTTTGTCTGTGAGAAATCAGCCCTGATAAACTCAGTAACCACAATTGTTGTGTACGCCTGGAATTGAACCCTAGACATATGACATATTTCACCATAGCTCCCAGGAACTAAACCACTACGCCACAACCCCTTTGTGGTTTCAATTTTCATGTTCCTGCACACGAGATAAGAAAAAGAAAGATGTTATTTTTACAAAAATACTTCCTTATTTATTTTACGATGGTTTGTAATTGAATGGAATGAAAATCTGCGACCAAAATACATTCTTATATCCGACCAAAATATCTAGAACTAAAATCAAGAAAATGAAATAAGATTAACAAATTACTAAATGGTCATACGATTATAACATTAAAACCTTTCACAATTCTTTTACGTCAGCTTGTTTTTATATGATCCAATTATGATATAACCTGTTCAGTTTCGTCTGTATACCAACGCACCATTTAAGGTTAAAAAGTGGACACTATTTTCCCACCTTACATTGAAGGTCATATAGATAATAGATTACTTTTAGGTGGACAACAATGAATGCACAAGGTACAAGTCATAAATGCTTTTTATCATTTTGATGTCTACATGAGATGAAGTGATTGCTTATGGGATCAAAATAAAATATAGCATTATGGCTATTATTAATTTTCAAGACTATTGTCATTAATACCTCTATTTTTCTGAAAAAACATTAAGAAAATAGATTAACAGCACAAATAAACAAGAGTAGAAGAAGATAAGATAAGATGGAAATAAATTCTGTAAGAGGAGAATAAAACCATAAAAAACGTCAATTAAGATAAAATTATATAAAAAAATAACATATTATTCTAATAGTAAAATATTTTAAAAAGTATTTAAAAGTCTAAAATGAACAATGCTTAATTTAAAGAATGTATTTTTTGAAAACAAGTCAATTTTATTTTTAGTCTCGATTGTAAAAAAATAATAATAATAACATACTTCAATTTAATTTATGCTTTAAGAAACTTGTTTTGAATAACAAATTTTTATTTAAGAAAATTTACAATTAAGATTGTTGTTGGAGTTTTTTTTTATATTAAAACATCGAGGTTTTTGTTGAGATTTTTATAAGTTTAATATATATATATATATAGAGAGAGAGAGAGAGGTTCATTTGAGAAATTGTAAATATATGAAAAATAGAGAAGTAATTATAGTCTTTCATTCGGTCAAGATCGGATTCGACTGGTCAAATATTGCGTCTTTGGCTGGTCAACAATTGCGGCTTTGACTAGTCAAAAGTTGCGGCTATTTCAAAAGTAGAAGGACAGTTTCATAATTTTTACAAATATAAGGGACGAGTTCATATATGAACCTTTATGATTCACATATGAATTATATGTTCATATGTGTACCACTGTAATTCATATATAAACTAATTAACTGTAGGTTCATATATGAATAAGTTGAACTAATTAACAGATTCACATATGAACCTTTGTGATTCTCATATGAACTAATTAACTGATTCATATGTGAACGTATAGTTCATATATGAATCACAAGTGTTCATATATGAGTCAATTAAAAGAGTTCATATGTGAATTACACTGATTCACATATGAACATATAATTCATATGTGTATCACACAGGTTCATATATGAACTCGTCTCGTGTATTTTACGAAACTACCTCTCTATCTTCTACAGACCACACAAGGAATTATCCGGTGCTTCAGGGTCAAAACCGCCAAATGTTGACCAGATAAAGGGCTAGGATCATTTCTCCATTTCTCATTTTTCAAATGAGCCTAAGGTTATATATATATATATATATATAGGGTCAGGTTCACGTGAGACCAAGTTATTTCCGTGAGACCGCGTGAGAGCAAGCCTTAAAACATGAAACTTCACCCCGAAACACTGAGAAGGTAAAAAACATTCGAACCTTCATAATGGAATCACACTATGAAGGTAAAAAAACCTAAAACAAGTTAAAAAAATCAAACTTTCACAGATAAAAGACTGTGAAGGTATATCCGAACCTTCACAGTGAAGACGATGTGAAGGTAAAAAAAAACGAACATTCACAGCGAAAAACACCGTGAACGTAACATTTACGGTGTTTTCCCTATGAAAAGTTCGATTTTTTTTACCTTCACAGTTTTTTGGTGTGAAGTTACATTTTTTAAAGTTTGGTCTCACCGGTCTCACGAAAACTGTTTGGTCTCACGCAAACTTAAGTCTATCTATCTATCTATCTATATATATATATACACACACACACACATACACACATATAAATTAGAGCAAATTACGTTTTTAGTACATGTGGTTTGTTAAAAATTGCATATTTCATCCCTGTGGTTTTGAAATTTTAGCTTTCGTCCCTATGGTTTGCAATTCATTTTTATTTTCATCCTTGAGGCTAAAACACTACTTTTAAACATGAAAGATTAAAAAGAGATGAATTGTAAACCATATGGATGAAAAAACAATAAAATTTAAATCATAAGGACGAGAAAGGTAATGAATTATAAACCATAGGATGAAAATAGTAATTTTAAAATGACAAGGATAAAAATAGAACTTTTCAACAAACCATAGGGACTAAAAATGTAATTTACTCTATAAATAATTTTACAAATAAAAAAAATGGAAAATGAGGTTTTGTAAGAACCTACCATGTGAAGTTTTATGAGATTCTTATTTTGTTGATGTGACAACAATGTGGCAAAGAAAAAAAAGAGTTAATGGCCCAAATGGGCAAACCACGGGGAGGGATTGGATTCTTAGCCAAACTTCTCCCTGACTTGCAAAAATGTCCCAAGGGACGCAATGCAGCCCAGGGCGCAATTGCACCCTAGGCTGCATTGCGTCCCTTGGGACATTTTTGCAAGTCAGGGAAAGAGATGACTAAGAGGCCAATCTCTCTTCGTTATTTGGCCATTTCGACTAATTATTAAAAAAAATGAAAAAATGAGGTTTTTGGAGATTCTATCACTATAAATGATCTAAGGTGGAGATACACAATGCCCGAACTTCCAAGCCTATTTTATGTGAGAAAAGAAAAAACCCGAGGTTTTTAGACCTAGACTGGGTTAAGTAAGTGAAGTTCTCTTATCAACTTAAAAAAGGGCTTTCTCAGGTCGACCTTTCTTTAGGTTAAGTGACATGTTGAAAATGACCAGGTCAAGCTTTTCCGGGTTGGGCCAATCCCCCAACCTGCATCTATAATTTAAGAAGTTTATTGTCTAAAAAATGTATATTTTATGAATATATTTTCAAAAACACATCAAATTTCTTCTACAATTCCACATTATATCCACATCATACAACATTATAAACTAAAAAAAATTAAAAATATCTAGAATATCTTTTGTAGTTGTGAAATTAGATTTGAAGCATCAACTTTTTGTTGATTTAATATTTTATTGACCTTGAAATTCAATTGTCCATTAATAAGTTGGAATTATATGTAAAATTGACCATTTGTTGCTTTATTCTTCTAATCAAAAGTGACGGGAATGGATTGGGTCGAGTCCATCAATATCCCTTTTAATCTTTTTATTGTCGTTTTTATAAAGTTAAAATAAATAAAATACCCTTTAAAACTTTATCAAAATCCCATTTTCTTGTGTTGGCATAGAGGGGCCAAAAAGGAAAAAAACATTGAGAAAAAGAAAAAAACTTTTCACTTTATTATATATTTTAATCGTTATTTTTTGGAACGTATCTTTCATCATGCTGGCACTTTATTACGGGATCTTGTATGAACATTTGATCGGTTTATGAATAGGTTTATTTTATTTTATTTTATTTTGTAGTTAAGTTTTGTCATATAATGATGGTTTTGCATTATATGGTTTCGACTTCGTGACTAATTTGATGAAAATATTAGGAAACGTTTTGGAAACATAAAAAATGAAAAATATAAATTTAATTATGTTTATTTTGTGTTTTTATTTCTTTTTTTTACTTTGATTTATAAAATTTATATTAGCGAGTACAATTTTTGTAATAAACGCTTTTCTCATAATAATAATTACGATTTATACATATACGTGGCATTTCCCTTCAAATGGCAGGGCAATTGTTTTCATAAAAACCTATAATTGTGCACAGTGTAGGCACAACAGAAAGAAGAAATAAAGAAAAAATAAGGGCAACAAATGGATAGATAGAGAGAGAGATGAGCGAGAGAGAGGGTGAGAGAGAGTGCGAGAGAGGGTGGGAGAGAGTCCGTCGGAAAGGGAGTGTGCGAGAGAGCCCCGGTGAGAGGGTTAGGCAGGGGGCAAGGAGAAGCGAGATAGGGTACAAGTCGACTGCCGGTAGCGTAGGTAACCAGAGATTCACTGCCTTTTGGAATATGACATCCTTCCTTTTTTTTCAATTTTCCGGAGAATTGGGAAGTCCAACATTTGTGGAAGACCTTCAAACGGTACGGGGACGCCGGGGATATATACATGGTAGGAAAACGGATGGCAAACGGGAAGAAGTTTGGATTCGTGCGATTCAAAATGGTGAGAAATGAAACGTTATTGGAAAAGAAACTCAATGAGATTTGGATTGGTTCGTATAAGCTAAGGGTATACTCGGCTTTGAAGAGAAACGGGGAGATGAATAGCAAAAAAATGAAGGTAGGAGATCATGGTATGAAGAAAAAAGAAAATATACATCCAACGAGATCATTCCGTGAAGTATTGTTGGAAGGCACAGCCGTAAAGAAGAAGCGGAAGAAGAAAAAAAAGTAGTCAACAATCTTCAGAAAAAGGATTTTATTGGAGCATGGCAGGAGGTGAAAGATGGCAAATGAAGACTGTGTAGAAGTTTGATTGGTTACGTCGAGTCCTTAGATAATTTAGTAGCTATAAAAGCTTTATGCAAATAGGAAAATCTATTCATCAGGTCCAAGAGCGGACTACACACCTTACACTTGAAATATTGTAATATCCAAATAGAAGGAATTATTTAATAAAGCAAAGTTTGAGGGCTAAAGTGCAAAGTTGGATAAAAAGGGGTTTTAACCCTAGGACCCTACTTTTCTTTTCATTCTTGGCGGTTGAGGATTTGCACAGAGAGAGAGACCCAAGGCGATTTTGAAGAAAGAAAAGGCAGGGAACAAATCTTATGATTTCGGACTTCGTATTCATCATCTTCCAGGTAAGATCTCTATGTTAGTATTTTCCAATTGCTAGTAGTTTGTAGATTGAGTAAGATCCCTTAAGCTATGGGTGAAGTCTGATGTTTCTTCTAGTTGGGTTTTGAATAGGAAATGGTGGAGAATCCTCTCCTTGCTCCTTAAAATCATTCTAAGGAATGAGATGGTAATGGGTTTGATTAAAGATGATTGGGATCCTAATCCTATAAAATTTGTTAATTAAAACATTGGAATTAAGGAGATTTTGGTGATGGTTCGAGGATTGGGGGGTTCGCACAAAACCCTTAATCGCCTCTGTGTCTTGGGGTGAGAACAGCCTAACCGGGCGAACTCAGTAGACGAGTGGCCCGGTGTTGGTCGAAGTCCCGAGCGACGGGAAGATATCGGGGGAGTCCCGGTTAGTGAGACCCCGGGGATGTTTGATCCCGGGAATCGAAGTGGTAGGAACTCGGGCCATGACCCCGGGAGTCGGGGGAGCCCGGAGGGAACTGAGTAACCCGGGCCATGACCCTGGGAGGCGGGGAAGCCCCCCCGGGGGGGTGGTGTTACCCGGGCGGGGGTAACCCCGGGAGTCGGGGCTCCCGGGGTGAAGGTCGAACCGGAGTAGGTTGGACTTTTGTCTAGTAACCTTTTTCGGGAACTTGTTGATTCTTGAGGGTGAGTAGTCCAAGATGGGGATACGTCGCTATTTAAGATCAAGAGAGAGAGAGAGAGAGAGTAATCGCATGTCATTAGTTAACGTTTTCAAGGGGGGTGTCTTACCAAAATATCGATGTTATCGTAGGTTGTGAGATCGCTAGAGCAAGGAATTAAGCAAGGACCAAATGTGAGTTTTCTAACTAAATGCTTTTGCGATTTAAAGTGGTTAAATACATGTGGAAATTTATTTTAAAGCATCTTATTATTTTGTGAGCTTTATACATGCGATATTTCTTATAAACATGGTTTATACTTTTGTTGTTGGTTAAATGTATGCATACATTGATGTGAGTTGTATGGCCAAAGTCGGGGGGTGTGGCCCGCCTGTGCTCGTACCGGGGTGTGTGTCCCGTATACGCCAATTGGGGGGGTCCCAGCTAAGGCAGTATGAGCCAGACATGTTGTTACTTTCGAGTGATGATAATGTGTGCCAAAAGCGAGATTATGAATGTGGTTATATTTATAAAAACTAAATGGGTTGATTTTTATTATAAACCTTTTATGTTCTCTGTAGTTCGAACTGTGATTAAAGGGTACTCACTAGACCTTCTGTCTAACCCTCGCTATTTCAAAAACTAAAAACCTTTTCAGATCACCGTGAGGTAGGAGGCTCGGGCAATCGCCGGGCAACACGTGTCGTCTTCCTCCCCTGAATTCCCGTTCCAGGTTCGTCCACTTGAGTAGACGCCTTTCGGGTCGACTTTCCTTTCCCCTTAGGTCGGTCACGACCCTTTCCTCGAGTGACAACTGGCTTAGGACGGACTATTGGTCCATCCACAACTGCTTTATTCATCGGTACTGTCGCACCGGTCTACTCCTCGTTACCCGCTCAGACATGCTTACCGAAACGACGGAAACACACAACCTTTAATCCAATAGGTCCAATGTAACAAGGTAAACTAAGCACACACATGTACCTGTAAACTTGCAATTACATTGGCCAGGTGTAATTCCAAATTTACCTTACATGCTAGTCCTCACCACCTCATTACTAGATCCCATACGGTCTTCCTATTTTTCAGTTGTGTTTCTACTTTCCTAGTTTAAGTCTAGGTCTGTCCGGTCACCCAGATCCCTTAAACTATGACTCCGATACCAGTTGTAACAACCCAAAACTTCCATCATATAACAAAGAAACGATTACTATAAATTCATGCCAAAACGGCCCCAAGTCTACAATAAATTTCAAGGTTCGCAGTAAAGCAACCTATTACACAACTGAGAATAAGCGCAACTAATTATAAGGAAGTCTTCTAGAGTCGGGTACTGCTCACACCTTCTCCTTGCCTTTACCGGATCCTCCTATTCCGCGACTACCTGAAAAAAAATTTAGTTTTGAAAGAACAAGGGTTAGACCGAAGGTCTAGTGAGTCCCCTCTTAACGCAGTCACCACCATCAAGGAAAGGGAAAAGAGATTTATAGTTAAATAAACCATTTCAGTTATGAAAATTGACACCGCATTTACAAACACACTTTTGACACACACTACCGTCACCTGAAGGTAATGACGTGTTTGACTCATACTACCTTAGCTGGGACACCCCCCCAATTGGCATATACGGGACCCCCCCCCCCGGGTATGAGTTCACGCAGGCCACACACCCCGACTTTAGCCAAACAACTCATATCAATGTGAATAAAAGATAACGCACTTGACACGCTTTGAAACATAAAACATAACTTTCATTTAATAAGATCTCACATGTAAAGATTCTTGCATCATTTATATCAATAAAGCTTTAGTTAGAAAACTCACCTGACCCTTGCAAGACTTTCCTCTCTAGGTTTCTTAGTACCGAACCTATCAAAACAACAAAGAAGGGTGCTTATTGAATTGAACCTCCAAGACTTAATGCAATCCCTCACCTAATCTCCCCCTTACGACTTGATTTCCCACAGCCCGACCTCTACCCGGGTCATGCCGTCGCCCAGCTCCTCCCGGGTTACAATCCCCCGGGCTCCCTCGCCTCCCGGGGTCACGGCTCGGGTCCTTACCACCACCTCCCAGGGTCTCACATCCCCGGGTTCCACTCTTGACCGGAACTCGCTCGGTATGATCCCGTCGCCCGGGTTCTTGACCGACACCAGTCCACTCACCTCCTGAGTTCTCCCGGTTGTTTGTTCCCGACGCACCACCAAACCCCCCTTAATCCCAAGATTTCAATTATATAAAAAAAAGGATTAGGGTTACAAATTGTACCTAATCTAACCCAAAACCATCTAATCCCATTATAATAATTTTAAGGAGGAAGAAGAGAGTTCTCCGCCATTTCTCACTCAAAACCCCAACAAAGGAACATCAGACTTCCCTCCCTAAGGAGGGTTTTATTCAATCTATAAAACTCTTATTAATAGGGTGATGTTACCATAGAGATCTTACCTTGAAGATGATGAATATAACTCCAAGAATCGCCCGATCAGCTCCCTTCCCCTTGCTTTCTCCCACAATCGCCTTGGGTCTCTTTCTCTCTACACAAGTTCTTAGCCGCCAAGGAGGAATAGAATGATAGAGTTTTAGGGTTAAAACCCCTTTTTACCAAATTTCACTTTGATCCCTCCAACTTACACTTAGTGCTAAACCTCCACCCAACTTCCAATCTATTAATTTCTAACGCGGTTATTACATTTTGGTCATTTATCAACATCTCATTCCAATTCCAAAACTATATTCTGTGAACCAAACAGATATATTTCAATTCCTTTAACAAGTTACATTCCAATTCTGTCAACCAAACAGGTGGTCAAACCTGACAACATTCCATTCAAATTCCTTTTACAGATTCTATTCCATCAAAAAATATTATGCGAACCAAACGCCCCCTTACTCTCTCCATTTTGGAGAATTTAGAGCATCTCCATTAGATTTTCCAAAAGTATTTCAAAATGGATAATCAAAGTTCAAAATCTCTACAAAAAAAGTTGCATTCAACTCCAACATATTTTTCATTTTGAACATTACATCATTAATTATTAAAATATTTTACATACTTTATAAAATATTAATCCCTCTCAGAGCATCCACAATGTGCCTTTTTAAAGCTTTTTGGGAGGTTTTTCAAAAAACAAAAACCTCCTTTTGAGGTTTTTCACATAGTGGAGAGCTTTTTCACTTGAGGTTTTTCGCGAGGTTTTTCGTCATAGCTCGTAACTGCACGACCTGCTTTTTCATAGTTTTTTTTTCGTATTTAACCAATTTTAACTTTATAGAATTTTATAAAAGTTCCGTATTTAATCAGTTTTATTTATTAACCAGATTTATTTATTAATATATTTAAAGTAATCCTATTTAAATATAATTATTAAATAAATAATATAAATAAATACATAATGAAAGTAATTATATTTTATATTTTTAAAATAATATCTCAAATTTGACATATTTATACAATTTTAACAGATTTCTTAATGACCCACTTTTTATTTTCGGTTATACATACTTTTAAATTTAACATTTTTTAATTTTTATTTTACAAACTTTTTATATAACTTTTATATATTTCTTAATAACTTAATTTTTATTAATTTGTATGAATTTTAATGTATTTATTTTTATAAATAAGAATAAAAATGATATAAAGTTAAAAGAGTAGGACCCTGAATAGTTTAAAAAAGTAATGAAAAAGCTTGAGTGAGGTTTTTCACATAGTGGAGGTATATAAAAGTTTTTAAGTTGTTGATGTGGCAATAATGTGTAAAAAAAAAACTATGAAAAAGCTCGGTGAAAAACTCGTACCCTGTGGATGCTCTCATAAATATTTCAAGGTTCCTTGTTGGTGGAATACAATAAAAAATCATTTATTTTTTATGGTAATCATTTTTGGAGAATTCTCCCAATTTGAAGAAATTTATAACCTCTCTCTTACTTTTTCCATTTTGAAGAAAGTTTTATAGAATCTAAAAATCCTATGTTCTCCGTCTAAGATCATCTCCAACAACTTTGTTAAAATAGAAAAAAATGTGTTTTTGTTTTCTAAACCTCTCCAACAGTTTTGCTATCTTGTTTGCTATAATAGAAAAAACTTGAAAATTTTCTAAGTTTAGAGAATTCTCTAAAACTTAATGGTAGGAGAGAGAAATGATTATTTTATTCAATCTCATCAATGAGATTCAATTTTTATCATTTTATTTTAAGTTTTTTTTAAAAAATGTATTGGGATGATAAATTAGAGAATATTATAATAATATAAGTTGTTTTAAAATCTCTAAAATAACAAATCTATTGGAATTGAATGTAATACATTTTAGAGATTTTCACTTTTTATTCTCTATTTTAGAAAATTTATAGAAAAGATGTTGGAGATATGTGTTAAAGTAATGATATTTACATTTTGTGTTTATATTTTTTATTACTTTTCTCGTTTTGCTCGTTAATTTTATTTTCCAACTAGAAAAATAAGTTGATCACTGTAATTATTTGAAGGTAAATTTGTTCAAGAAAAATCAATCTTTACTGCAAAATAAAACCAACATATAAAAACCATTCAAAAATGAGTTAAAACGGTCAACAATAAAAATGAACAAAAAATTATTTTACGTATCATTATGTAAACCAAACAAACATGTTTACGTGTTAGAACCCACATAACATAATTATAATGTCTCATTCTTATTGACATGTAACATGTTGACATTTGGACAACATCCATAAATTAAGAAAACGACGATTGTGATTATGATAGTTATATACACGTTCACATACGTTAATCCATTTGGTTTGATTGTTGTATTTTGCCGTCTTATAATAAAATGTAACATCACGAACCTTAAAAAACAATTATAGGTTGAATATTAAGAAAATATATAAGATATTGTTGACAACAAATGGCAAATTGCATACAGAACAATCGTATTTTCCTTCAATTCATATTTTGAAAAATATACTTTTAAATTTCATAATTAATAATTTGAACAATGTTTGCCTTGATACCCCAATGGTGATAAGATGTCGATATGGCACAGATGAATACGTGTTTTTTTAAATTTTGGGTAACTGTAGGTTTTCAGGTCAGTTTACGCACACCAATTAATATCCCGGACAATCACGAATAGTCTAGAGTCATCGCATGTGAACCTCCATGGTCACAAAAGCTTTGATAACGAATAAAATTTGTTCCTCAAGATAGACATAGTTTCATTTAAATTATAGACCCATTAAATAGTTATTTAAAATTACAAAGCCTTAAATTTATATATTGAAAGTATATGTTTTTCAAAGTATGAATCATTGAATTGAATGAAAGAATTTTTTTTATATAATTTGTTTCTAAAAAAGTTGTTTCATGATCATTTATTAATATAAATATTTGTTTTTTTGGTGGAGGATTTTATAAAATAGATTTTATATTAGCATAATCTATTTTAAATATAGATTTTACATTTAAATCTATATTAATGAGATGTAATATAAAATCTTTTTTCTTCTGTATTTTTTTATATTAATGAGATGTAATATACAATCTTTATTTTTATCGACTAATACTATGAAGTCTTGAAGTCAATAGTCAGATAAATTTTCAAGTGGCACTGAGTGAATTTGAACTATACCAGTTGAGTTGTCGGTTACAAAAGATAGAAATCATTTATTTTCTTTGTCATATTTGATGTGGGTTGAATGTTGTTAATTAATCTACAGATTTATACGTTCAAAGTGATTGTCAAGTGTTGTCGAGGAGGTTTCAGAAAAATTACAAAATCTGTAAAAACGTATGTTCATATTTATAATTATTTCAATAATAGTGATATATTGTGAGACATGTCGTTTGAGTTTTAAATAATATAATACAAAACTATTACCAATATTATTACACAAACTCATAACAACAAACGATTAAGAATATATGCAAGTTAACCACTTATGAAAATACATTCGTTTTTCACATTGTATTTCATTAACTGTTAACAGAGAAATTACGTTTCATTTTAACTCGGTTCAATATTCCAACAAAAAATTTATCCTCTCGTGCAATGTACGGGTCCAACACTAGTATTAAATAAAAATTAAAATAATTACAAATACAGTTAAAAAAAATCATATATAACTTCATCGATTTATGGTTAAGGTTTTATATTCGACCAATATTAACCATTGGAACTCAAATATAAATTTCGATATGTTATTGTAGTCTTTCAGTTCTTTAACAACGATACCCTCGATGGCACACATAAAATCACAAGGATGACACGTTTCAAAGTTATAGTATGTTTTTCATTACGTCAAGTCAATTAAACACTGTCATAAGTGATAAGACCCTCTAAATTTTACACAGTTTACCGCTAGTTTACCGCTGACTTAAACTAAGGGGCTGTTTGTTTACCTCTAATGGTTCTATTAAGAGATAACTTCTGAATCGTTAAGAGGTAAATCTTGTTTGGCAAAAAAAAAAAACAATGTATGTCTCTTAATGGTTCCAAAACCCTCTGAATGATTTTGTGTTTTGACCCTGCCTTAACCATTCAGAGCCTGATTTCATCCTGAACAATTAGCAAACAACCATATTTAATTTCACATTATATCATAAGAGTCTCTTAATCATTCTGACCACTTAATCATTTTGCACCTAACCATTCAACAACTGCCAAACAACCCCTAAAACCAGTACTTATTTACAAACAATCATATATAATAATATTATTATTATTTAAAAGATATTCAAATTAAACCTTTCTTTTAAGGGGGTGTTTGGGATTGCTTATTTAAAACAACTTATGCTTTTTTTAAATGTTTATTAACTTATGTGGTGACAAAAATGAGTTTAATAAAAGGTGTTTGTATTAGCTTATTATGGTACCAAAACGTAATAAGTTAATAAGTTGTTATTTAAGGGTATTTGGGATTGCTTATACATATAAAATAATTAAAAAAGTCATAAATTGTTTCAAATAAGTTGATAAATCATAATGATTTAACTTATCAAAAACTTCTTATTAGCGATATGACAAAGCTATAAGCCATTTTCTTTTTCTTTTTCTACCCAAACACTCAAAATAACTTATTAACAGTGTGAAAAAGCTAAGAGCATCTCCAACAGCTTTGCTAAAATAGAAAAAAATGTGTTTTTGTTCTCTAAACCTCTCCAATAGTTTTGCTATCTTGTTTGCTATAATAGAAAAAAATTTGAAAATTTTATAAGTTTAGAGAATTCTCTAAAACTTGATGGTAGGAGATGGAAATAATTATTTTATTCAATCCCAAAAATGAGATTCAATTTTTATCATTTTATTTTAAGTTTTTTTTTAAAAAGTGAATTGGGATGATAAATTAGAGAATATTATAATAATATAAGTTGTTTTAAAATCTCTAAAATAGCAAATTTGTTGGAGTTGAATGTAATATATTTTAGAGATTTTCACTTTTAGTTCTCTATTTTAGAAAAATTATAGAAAAACTGTTGGAGATGCTCTAATAAGTAAATAAAGAATTTTTGAAGTAGGGAATGGAGCGCAGGGAGAGAGAGTGGAGAGAGAGAGGGTGGCAAGTGGCCGACCAGAGAGATTTTCATGGGCGAGTTTTTGAGCGGGGTGAGCGAGAGAGGGTGAGGATAGTTGCGGGGCATAGGAATAAGATTAACTATAACGACAAACTACTGAACCGTCTGACCTATAGTTCTAGGAACCCAAAAGAGTCGTCATTCCTGTTCTTCAACTTTCCAAAGAACTGGGAAGTTTGCGAGCTGTGGAAAATTTTCAAGAAACACGGGTCTGTGACAGACATCTACATGGCTAAAAAACTAACAAAAAATGGAGATAGGTTCGGCTTTGTAAGATTTAGATCTGTTGTCAATAAGGAAGAGATGGTGCATAACCTAAACAAGATATGGATAGGAACATACAAGCTACGTGTGTTTATGGCGAATAATGGGGAAAAAGGAAACGACGGGGAGAGGATCAACCACCGTGGAAACGTTTTGAATGGCACGGGGAATCAGCCTGAAGTAAAAATGCAAGGAAACCCTTATAGTAGATCATTTGCCGATGTAGTGAAAACTGGAAGACAAATAGAGGTAAAGGAATACAAACCGGAACAACAGATTTTTGGAAAATGGGAAGCTGATAAAGAGGCATTGGAGTATCTTCAAAAATGTGAGGTGGGGTCTCTAGAGTCCATGGACAACCTTCAAGTGGTGAAAGCGATATGTAATCCGGAGAAGAGTACCGACGGGAGGGTGAGAATAGTGGGAGGTCGAAACATTCTGTTAAAGTTCGAATCAAAGGAAGAGCGAGATAAAGTGATAAATAATAAGACACACAGTCTGCATTATTGGGTAAAAGAGGGCGTGGTCGATGGGTTTCCGAGCTGCGGATAGGCTTCTATGGCTGCGAATTAAGGGTGTACCTCTTCACGTCTGGAAAGAAGAAACATTCATTGAAATTGCTAGTAAATAGGGGAGAGTGCTAAAAACAAAAAATTGTAATGTGTTAAATAATTCAAACCTAATGTGGGGAAGTGTCTTAATCAGTACTGGTGAAGTCTCGAAAATAAGTGAATTAAAAAGTATTCAAGTGGGAAATTTATTCTATGTAATCAAAATGGAAGAAGAGGATCAAAGCCTCCTGGGAATTCAGTCAGACGATGGGGTCCGTGAGGAGAAGTGGGATAGCGAAGGGGATGGATATGAATAGACTATTCCATCTAAATGGAGCGAAGAGGAACCTGATGAGGATGAATTTGTCGAGGAGAGTGTCTTACAAGGTGAGATGTTGAAAGGAGGGGACAACCGAGTGGGGGGAAAGGGTTGATCGACCAAAAACAATGAAGTCGAATGATGAGAACTCACCGGAAAATTCATCGGAAGACATGATAGAGAAAGGGGAGCGACGGGAGGAACAATCGGAAGCTGTAGAGTCGCCGGTGATGGGAATGTTTGGCGGTGCTGAGGGTTGTGAAAATCCCAAAATCCAACCGCCCAATAGTTGGACAGGTGAGGCACACGTTCAAGATAACTTTAAGAATAAAAACAAAAGGGAAAATGAATTTGGTAATTGTGGTGGGCCCAATTTTGAGTCTGATACAAACATTCTAGTTGGATCAAATAAATAAGCAAATGTTGGGCCTAATGTATCTGGGCCAGAACGTGTCGTGGGTGGGCTAACAGAAATGCAAACTATGGGAAACTTAGATAAGGGGCTGGAATGCGACATGGGTGAGAATTATATCGAGGCCCATAAAAGGGGAACGATGGATAATTTGAACAACAACAAACAGATTGAAAGAGGTTCACAAAAACTCAGCGGGAGTGACAGCCAAAATAGTACTACACGATCTTAGAAGAAGCGGAAAATGGTGGGTTTAAATAGAGAAAAGACGGGAACAAGGAAGGCCGAAACCACGGGATTTGGAAGAGGACGGGTAAGCTTTCATTACATGAAGCAATTGGCAAGAAATAGGCAACATCATATGTGTTAGAAAAAGTCTTCCAGTGATAGTTGTGGAAAGAGAGCAGGGAAGAAAAAACAAAAATGTGGGGGGGGGGGGGAAGGATCTATCTCCGACCCGGTCAAAGTGGTACTATCAAATGAACTCAATAGTGTGGACAACCGAGAGGGTTTGGAATCGTTTGGAAATTTGATAGGCGTCGTATGGAAGTCGAAAGATGGGCAAAGCGCGGAGAAAGGCAATGGTCTTTGATCAATGAGGGACAGGTATGTTTCGAATTAGACTGTTGAAAACATGAAAATAATTTCTTTAAATATTAGGGGATTGGGAGCAAAATGTAAGAGGGAGTGGATAAAAGAAATCTGTAGGAGGGAAAATCCATGCATGTTAGTAATTCAAGAGACGAAGATTAAGGAAATGAACGAAAAAAATAGATTAGAGATATGGGGGTGTAAAGATGGGGATTTCGACCAAGTACCGGCCGTCGGGAACTCGGGAGGACTTTTAATCGTGTGGAGCAAAAAGGATTTTACGGGAAAGTATGTGATAAAGGACAAAAACTTCATCGCGGTAGTGGGAAAATGGGGGGATCGACAAGGGCTAGTAGGTTGCGTTAACGTGTACGGCCTTAGAGAGCAAAAAGAGAGGTTAGAACTATGGGGAAAATTGGAGACGTTATGTGAAAAGGAGGAAGTGAGTTGGGTTGTATTTGGTGATTTCAATGAAGTACGTTACGAACACGAGCGATTGAATTCGATTGTAAACGAGAAAGGTGCGGAGGAATTTAATGAGTTCATCAGAAGGAGCAAACTATCGGAGGTTCCAATGGGAGGAAAGAAATTCACACGGGTTAGTGATCACGGTCAAAAGCATAGCAAATTGGATCGGTTCTTAGTAGTGGACAGATTTGGAGCATTGTGGAAGAACTTGGGAGCTAAAGTCTTGGAGAGAAAATGGTCGGATCACGCACCGATAATGCTTTCTGATCAAAGTTTTGATTTTGGACCTAGGCCGTTCAAAATTTTCAATGCTTGGTTAAAGGACGAAACGTTGGGAAATGTGGTAAGAGAGGCTTGGTGCAAGAACGTGAGCTCAAGTAAGCCAGATCACAGGTTTAGAGATAAACTCAAGAATATAAAAAATGCATTAAAAGGGTGGTACAAAGTGCATTGGGCTAAAATTGGGAAAGAATTAGAAGAGAAGAGGGATGCTGTGAAAAAATGGGAAGAAGAAGCAGATGGGAATCGATTGATGTCGAGTGATAGACAAAGGTGGATAGAAGACCGAAAAAAATGGCTCGACTTGGAAAATAAAAGTTTGGACATGGAAAAGCAAAAGGCAAAGGTAAAGTGGATCAAAGACGGGGACGAGAACTCAAGAATATTCCATGCGGCAATAAAATTTAAAGAACGAAGGAATTGCATTCGTGGCCTAAGTATCGGCGGGGAGTGGAGGGAGGAACCAAAGAGATTAAAAAGTGAGATATATGATTTTTTCAAAGAAAAATTCTCAAATCATAGGATGGATCGACCACATCTATGGTTGGACCGCATAAAAAACTGACGGAGGAGGAGGCTAAAAATATTGAAAGAGGAATATCGGAAGAAGAAGTGTGGAACGCAATCCGGGAGTGTGGAAATAACAAATCCCCGGGGCCGAATGGCTTTACAATTGAATTCATAAAAGCTTATTGGGAATTGATAAAGGAAGACATGTTGGCGGCAATTAAGTGGGTTATGGAAAGGGGGAGATTAGTGAGGGATGCAATGCCTCGTTTATATCCTTGATTCCAAAAATCAATAGCCCGCTTGGCCTAAACGATTTTAGGCCAATTAGCCTAATTGGGATCTTTTATAAAATAGTGGCGAAAGTGTTGGGGCGGAAAGGCTAAAGGTGGTCGTGGCAAAGTAATTAGCAAGGAGCAAAGTGCTTTTCTAAAGGGAAGATTAATCTTAGATGGGGTGCTTATAGCTAACAAAATGGTAGCTCGTCTCAAAAAGACAAAAACAAAAGGGATGATCTTCAAGGTTGACTTCGAAAAGGCTTACGATACGGTAGATTGGAAATTCCTTCTGGGTATGATGAAAGACATGGGATTCGACGTGAAATGGAGGGGTTGGATCAAAGCGTGTTTAGAATCGTCCACGGTCTCGGTATTGGAAAACGGTGCACCAACGACGGAATTCAAGATGGAAAAAGGTCTAAGGCAAGGGGACCCACTTGCTCCATTCCTCTTTCTAATTGTCGCCGAAGGTCTCCATGTGATGTTGGAAGAATCCATGTCAAAGGATTGTATGAAGGGGTAAAGGTGGGAGGGGATGTAGTACCGGTATCCCATCTCCAATATGTGGATGACGCGATATTCTTCGGTAAATGGAGCTTATCTAACTTAAAGAACTTAATGAAGGTACTAGATTGTTTTTACCTAATGGCGGGCCTCAAGATAAATTTGAGGAAAAGTAAGCTATTTGGAGTGGGGGTATCGGATGAAGAAGCTCAAGCTTGGGCGGGAATTTTGGGGTGCAGAAGGGATATATTCCCTTTTACGTACCTCGGTCTACCGGTTGGTGCATCGATGAAGAGGATTGACCATTGGAAAGTCGCAATTGAAAAGGTAAAAAGTAAACTAGCTTCGTGGAAGACAAGAATGATCTCGATTGGTGGACGATGGACTTTGGTTCATTCGGTACTAGGTAGTCTCTCGTTATATTTTTTTTCTTTGTTTTGTGCCTCGCTAGGAGTGTTAAATTTAATTGAGAGAGTGAGAAGTAAATTTTTTTAGGTGATGGGGGAGGTGAGAGAGGTAAGGATGTGCTAAAAAAGGGGGTTGGCGTGGGTCAAATGGGATAGGGTGTTGGGGAGTTTAAAAAGAGGGGGACTAAATATTGGTTCGTTACGGGATGTAAATTGGGGCCTACTTGGGAAGTGGTGGTGGAGATTTCATACGGAGAGGGAAGCACTTTGGGTAGAGGTGATTGGGAGCTTATATGGGGCGGACTGAGGCCTAATGGGAGAGTTACATAGAAATTCGGGAGGGGAATCGATTTGGGGAGGTATCGTGGACGTAGGGAGGGAGTTGGAGAAAGAAGGTATCCCGTTTTCATCTTCGTTTGGGATAGAAGTGGGTAAGGGGGCGGACACGAGATTTTGGAAGGATAGGTGGAGTTCCAATGTAAGTTTAAAAGAGACATTTCGGCGTCTTTATCAACTCGAGACATCTAAAGAGGCCTCGGTCCTAGAGAGAGGGGAATGGAGAGATGATAGGTAGGTGTGGAAGTGGGGGTGGAGACGGGAGCCGAGGGGAAGGGAGATTGGTGAGCTTGAGAATCTATGTGAGCTTTTACAAAATGTTGCACCGAAAAGAGATGGTATAGACCGCGTGAGATGGCGATTGGATAGTAATGGTGATTTTTCGGTAAAAAAGTTAAGGCAAGTGTTAGAGGATAGGAGGATTAGTAGTGGATTGATGGGAGAGGAGACGAAGTGGAATAAGGCGGTTCCAAAGAAGATTATCATCTTCATTTGGAAAGTGAGATTAGGTAGGATCCCAACAAGAGTGAAGTTGGATAATTTGGGCATAGATTTAAACTATACTTTATGTCCCCGATGTGGGTCTGGGCTAGAAACGGTCGACCATGCATTAATAAACTGTGAGGAGGTGAAAATTTTGTGGCAACAAGTTGGAAGATGGTGGAATTTGGATACAGATTCGGTAGGTTCGGTGGTCGAGCTGTTAGATATAGGGACTCGACTGGATAGCAATTCGAAAGGAGCAAGTAGATGGGAAGCGGTAAGTTGGTGCTTGGTGTACCTAATTTGGGCAGAACGAAATAGAATAGTGTTTGGAGAGAAAGGGGAAAAGATATCGGAACATGTAACACCCTAAAAATAGGGATAACAAAAACTTTCCATAAATGGAGAAGTGGTATAAAGTTTGCCATAGCAAGAGCCTCCCAAAAAGGGGAAAGATACAAATAACCGGTTTAATCACAAATCTGTAATTTAACGGATAAATAAACAACAACCAACTAATCTAATTTCTACATCTAGAAAAGAGATTACAAAAGGGGTGTCATCTATTAACCCAAAACTTCCAAAAATAGTTCAAGCGCCAAAATCCCCAAGCTCTTGCCCAAAGTATCTAAACTTGCCTAGGAGTCGCGCCGCTAACACCTGAGATACACATCGACACCAAACAAGTGTTAGGCCAAAAAGCCTAGTGAGTTGGACAATAATAAGCATGCATGAACAGTCACAATTTCTTATCAGCAGTTAACCAATGTTCAGTTATATGTGGAGTCATTAGGGGAGACCCAAAGCACCAATCAATTCCACTCCAAAGAGTCGATGTACCTTGATGCCCTTAACAAGGAACACCCCAAAGGCCCGGCACACCCGGAGATCAGACCGTAAAGGAAACTTTCCGAGTGGCGGAGGTCTAGACACATACCATCCCGGTGGTGCCCCAAGACTACATCCTCCTAGTGAACTTGCCTTGATTCGTCCAACATAAAGCATATAGGAGGTCCTTAGGTATATTTCAACCTAACATATTTCCATACCGACTACGGGTACAATGTTACCATCCTATTCTCGTGAAGTCCAACAAAAGTCCCAAATGACAATTATATTCATCATGCATATAAATATCTCACCAAAGTGGTATCCCAGCTAAACCATCACAACACACACATATGCATACATTTAACATATCAAGGTACCCATCATATATATCCATGAGAAAAGCCCCAAATAATGGTACACATAACCTAAACCATAGCATATC
This sequence comes from Arctium lappa, assembly GCA_023525745.1. NCBI lineage: Eukaryota > Viridiplantae > Streptophyta > Magnoliopsida > Asterales > Asteraceae > Arctium > Arctium lappa. Next base: position 60,277,475 of record CM042061.1, read on the forward strand.
ACCAACATTCATATTTCCAATCATTTTCATCAATTAATCCCAAATACTTGAACACCTAAAGAATGAAATAACAAATAGAAGATTATGATGTGTATCTAGTTTTAACAAAGGTTTAGTAAACTCACAATCTAGATTTTGAACCAAAATCTATAAAATATGGAACCCTAGAAGTTGGATAATGAAGATGGAAACTTGTAGGTGAAGCTTGAAGACTTGAGGTGAGTAAATGCAAGGTTCCAATAATCCAACCACCAATGTAGGTTGTATTTATGAGAGGTAGGGTTTGGTGAGGAAAGGGGCTGATTTAGTGAGCTCTAAAATCGCCAATAGAGAGGGAATGTAAGAACCAAATGAGAGAAAATCGGCCAAAGAAGGGTTTAAGGGGCTGCAGGTCGATCGCGACTTGTGCCGCGACTTCCACTCGCGACTAAGTCGCGAAACTCCCTGTTTACCAAACACAAGACTGAAACTCCCAATTCGATATCGAGCAATTAATCACAGACTAAAATGGCAATTAAACACATACGTTCTACTTTGATAGTCACATAAACGTAAGATTAACAAAACCTCAACTTACCTGAATTTACGGGTGTTACAATCCTCCCCACCTAATTAGGATTTCGTCCCCGAAATCTCACTCTAAGCAAACAAGTGAGGGTAACGCTTCTTCATATCATCTTCGGACTCCCAAGTAATGTTAGCACCCCGATGATGCTTCCATTGAACTTTTACCATGATTACGTCTTTATGTCTTAACTTCTTCACCTTCGATTCCAAAATCGGCTCCGGTTCTTTCACACAACGATTCCCATTGTCCACCCGAATTTCCGACAAAGGAATAATGCTTTCTTCTTCGGCTAGACACTTCCGTAAGTAACAAACGTGAAAGGTGGGATGTATCCCATCCATTTCCGGTGGTAAGTCCAACCGGTATGTTTGAAGTCCAACCTTTTCTAAAATAACAAAGGGCCCAAGGAAACGAGGACTGAGCTTCCCACGCTTCCCAAACCGGATGATTCCCTTCCATGGAGATACTTTCAGCATGACCCGATCGCCCACCTGAAACTCGACCGGTATTCGTTTCTTGTCCGCATAGCTTTTCTGTCGGTCCTGGGCCGCCTTTAGCCTTTCCTGGATTTCTTTCAACTTGTTCGCCGTCTCTTGAACTATTTCCGGCCCGGCGAATTGCTTTTCGCCCGCTTCTAACCAACAAACTAGGGTTCTACACTTCCGTCCATACAAAGCCTCGAACGGTGCCATGCCGATGCTAGAATGGTAACTGTTGTTGTACGCGAACTCTACCAACAGTAGATGTGAATCCCAACTTCCCCCGAAGTCTATCACACACGACCTCAGCATATCTTCGAGCGTTTGAATCGTCCTTTCACTTTGTCCATCCGTTTGAGGATGATACGCCGTGCTCAAATTTAATCTGGTACCCAATTCCTTTTGCAAGCTTGCCCAAAAGTTCGACGTGAAACGGCTATCTCGATCTGATACGATAGATTGTGGAACTCCGTGCCTTGACACCACCTCGTCGATATAAAGTTTGGCCAATTTCTCCATTGGTAAGGTCTCCCGCATTTCAAGAAAATGCGCACTCTTGGTTAGCCGATCCACAATTACCCAAATAGTGTCGTGACCGCGCAAGGTCTTCGGTAGCTTTGTCACAAAATCCATGGTGATGTTGTCCCACTTCCACTCGGGAATGGACAACGGTTGCAAACTTCCATACGGCCTTTGATGTTCCGCCTTGACTTGGAGACAAGTAACACATTTCTCCACATAGTTAGCCACATCTAACTTCATCACCGACCACCAATAATTTAATTTTAAGTCTCTATACATCTTGGTACTACCGGGATGTATAGAATACTTCGACTTGTGCGCGTCTTCTAGAAGTAATTCCCGATTTCCACCCAACTTCGGCACCCAAATTCGACCTTGAAAGAGTTTAAGCCCGCGGCTATCTTCCGTCAAAAGTCCACTTTGCTTTACCATGATCTCGGATTTGAGATTTTGCTCCTTGAGTGCTTCCCCTTGCCACGTCTTGATGCTTTCTACCAAACTTGATACCACGTCGATACTTGTAAGGGACAATTTAACGCCACCCTCATGGCTCCTCCGACTCAATGCATCCGCCACCACATTGGCCTTACCGGGATGATAGAGTAGATCACAATCATAATCCTTTAGGAGTTCAAGCCATCTTCTTTGCCGCATGTTGAGTTCCTTTTGATCGAAGATGTACTTGAGACTCTTGTGATCCGTGAAAAGAGTACACTTGGTCCCATACAAGTAGTGTCGCCACAACTTTAACGCGAAAACTACCGCCGCCAACTCCAAATCATGAGTCGGATAGTTCTTCTCATGATCCTTTAATTGCCGCGACGCATAGGTTATTACTTCCCCCCTTTGCATTAGGACACACCCAAGCCCCATCTTGGAAGCGTCACTAAACACCACAAAGTCTTCTGATCCTTCGGGTAGGGATAAGATCGGAGCTTCGCACAACTTCCTCTTGAGCGACTGGAAGGCTTGTTCTTGCGCATCGGTCCAAAGAAACTTGACGTTCTTCCTTGTAAGAGAAGTGAGCGGTGTAGCTATCTTGGAAAAGTCTTGGATGAAACGCCGGTAGTAACCCGCCAAGTCTAAGAAGCTTCGAATCTCCGTCGGACTTGTCGGAGGCTCCCAACTCATCATTGCATCGATCTTTGCCGGATCCACTTTTACCCCGTCTTTTGATACCACTGTTGGGAACTGAAGATGTGAACAAGTCTTTAATGCTGCTAGTTCAGAATTACTTCTGCCAGAGGACTTCAAAGTTAATACTGCTGAGTATTACTACTGCTAGTAGAATTAACACTGCTAGTCAAAGTTAGTGCTGCTTGAACAAAGTTAGTACTGCTTAGCTAGTTAGTACTGCTAGAAGTTAGTGCTGCTTAGTAGTTAATGCTGCCAAGACTCAGTTAATGATGCTTCTAAGATAATGTGAAGATAATGATGAAGAGATCGTGGTTAAAGATAAGCATGGAAAGCTGAAGATATTAATGGAAGATATACTGAAGATATTCTATTTATTGTAATTATTTTTTTGTTCAGTATATGTATAGATTTGACAGAATAGTTTTAAAATAGATTTAATTATAAGTTTTGTTTCAGAGAGGATCAACCTCAAGGCATAGATCCTAATTCTAGAGAAGTAGAATTCGTCTTAAAAGAGTTTGTTCTTCAAGATTGAGGTTGAGTGTGTAATCTTGTGATTTGATTATTGAATACAAGTTTACAAGTTGCTAATCATATACTGTTTGTTTTACTGTTACATTGAATATCAAAGTGTTATTCCGCAACTTCTTTGATATTGTTTCTGAGACTTTATTCTTGTTAAGAATTCGATCCTGACAAGTGGTATCAGAGCCTGTTCTCTCAGAAACATCTATTCATTCATCATGGAAAACTTTGCAGAATCAAACAGTACTCTGGTCTCAAAGGTTCCAATGCTCAGACCCAATGAATTCAATATGTGGAAGATCAAAATCAAGCAGTACATACTCCTCACTGACTATTCTATGTGGGATATCATAGAGAATGGTCCTTCCGAAGCAGGAAAGATTGGTGCACATGGAAAGAGAACTCCACCAAAAACTGATGCAGAAAGAAAGGCTAGACAAACTGAGATGAAAGCCTTGAGCACCTTGCTCTTGGCTATTCCCAATGAATATCAACACCAGTTCTGCAACTGCACTGATGCAGAGATGCTCTGGAATGCTCTAGAGAAGAGATTCTCAGGTACCAAAAGTACCAAGAGAAATCAGAAAGCCATTATGAAGCAACAATATGAGAACTTTATGTCAACCAAGAATGAGTCCATGACTCAAACTTTTGACAGGTTCAACAAGCTTATTGGTGAACTTGCTACAGTGGGAGTACAAATTGATCAAGATGATCTGAACAGAAAGTTTCTAAGGTCCCTGAGTGATGAATGAACCATGTATACTGTGTCTTTCAGACAGAATGATCAACTGGAAGAAAAGGAACTTGATGATCTATATAATGATCTAAGAGTTTTTGAATCTGAGGTAGAGGCTAAGAAGAGGCCTTCTGGGTATGTTCACAATGCTGCACTACTTTCAGCATCAATTGATTCTACTTCCATCCCTGAATCAGTTAGTGCTGCCAATGGAGCAACTCAAGAGAAAGGCATTGAAACTGTATTTGAAGCCTTTCTAGCCAGTCATGGAAACTCTTTTCTTGTTAATGATGACTTAGAACAACTCCATCCAGATGATCTTGAAGAGATGGACATTAAATGGCAGATGGCCATGCTCTCTATGAGAGTTAAGAAGTTCATCAAAAGAACTGGAAGGAATAACTTCTCTCAAAGAAGAGAAGATGGAGCAGGTTTTGACAAGTCTAAGGTGGAATGCTATAAATGCCATCAAAAGGGACACTTTGCTAGGGAATGCAGAAGTGGAGTGTCTCACAACAACAACCATCAGCAGGCACAGTCTGGAAGCTTCAATAATAACAGAAACTCTGCTCAAGCCCTGGTCTCTCAACAAGGCATGGGGTTTGATTGGAGTGATCAAGCTGAAGAGGCCATCCAGAACCAAGCTCTAATGGCAGAGGTGTCTGATCTCCCAACAGAGGTAACTTCCAATCTTTGTTCTCAAAATTGCATTAACACTGTTAAAAGGTACATGGATCACAACCAGACCATGAGTGATGACCTGAAGAGATTAGAAAAGGACATAAAAGATTATGTTAGGATTGTTGAGAGATTTGAAGAGCAGATTAAGGGTTTTCAAGCCAATGAGCTTCAACACTCTTATGACACAAACTACTGGAAGTGGGAGAATAATGACTTAGAACTTCAACTGACCAGATCCAAAGAGGAAAGTGAAAAGTTAAGAGGAGAGCTAGCTAAAGTCAATCTAGATGTAGAAAAGTTTTCCAATGCCTCTAAAGCAATGGATTCTTTACTACAAACTCAAATTCATGATAAACTGAGAAGAGGAATAGGGTACAATGCCACACCACCACCCTATAACAACAACTACATCCCTCCTAGTTCAGATTTGTTAGAAACAAAGGATAGGAAGGACCTACCTAAGGGAGCCACTGAGATAGATCCCTTAGATGAAGTAGTTGTCAAGGATAAAACTGAGAAAGAAGTTGTCAAGGATAAGGACAACACTGTGAGTGGTAAGATTCCTATAGAAAACCACATAATCACTAATGAGGGATGTGGAAAGCATTGGATCAAGTCTAATGAGATAGAGAAGACTGAGGGAAAGAACAAGAAGGTGCACTATAAGCAGACCACTGTTGTGAACCCTATCCCTTGCAAGCAGTGTGCATGCAATAAATCTGAGCCCCAAAAACATGATAAACCAAGGGGCAATCAGAGAAACTGGAATAACCAATGGGCACAAAAACAAGGCATTGATCTGAGTAAAATCAATAGACCAAAGCCTTGTTTCATATGTGGAAAGTTAAACCATTTGGCTAAGCACTGTTTCTTTAACCCAATTAACCAACAGATGAACTTTCAAAGATTTGTGAAAAAATCTATTGGTTATAGGAAGGCTGGAAAGAAACATGTGATAAAGAAATCTGTTGAAACCAAAGGCCCCATGAAGAAAAAGTTTTTAAAAGAAAGTATTAAAATGTGGGTGCCTAGAAGCACTAAAACTGTTAGTACTGCTGACAGAGATAGTGCTGCCAGAAGCATTACTGCTGCTACCAGTGTTAGTACTGCTGAAAATTTTAATGCTGCTAATACTGTTAGTACCTCTTCAAAGATTAATACTGCTAACACAGTTACTGCTGCTAACACAGTTACTACTTCTAACAAGGTTAGTACTGCTAAGCATGTAAGTGCTGCTAAGGCAGTTAGTACTTCTAAAACCAGTACTACTTCTATAAAATGTGTTTCCAAGCCTATCATTGTGACAAAGTACTCCAGAAATGAGGAGTCAAAGTTTAAAAATCTTGTCAAGAAAGAATGCAAGTATTTTGATGAGAAAGGGGTACCCAAGACCACTTTGGCTTGGGTTCCTAATTCATACTAACTGATTTATCTTATGTGCAGGGCAACCAACAGCTCAAGGGAAAGAGCATATGGCATGTTGATAGTGGTTGCTCTAGGCACATGACAGGCAACATGTCATGTCTTCAGGATTTCAAGAATATCAATGGAGGACATGTTGCATTTGGAGATAATCTTACTGGTGGTAAGATAAGTGGCAAAGGTAATGTTACAAAAGGTAAGATGACATTTGAGGATGTCTACTATGTTGATCAATTGAAGTACAACCTGTTAAGTGTATCACAGGTTTGTGACAAACAACATAGCATATTATTTACCAATACAGAGTGTATGATCCTTGCTCCAGAGTTCAAGGTAGTTGATGAAAGCATGATACTACTTAGAACTCCAAGAAGAGAAAATGTTTATTGTCTAGATATGGACAATGTTGATAGTGATTCATCCCTGAACTTCTAGTTTCAAAAGCTTCTGTGGATGAATCCTCTCTTTGGCACAGAAGGATGTGTCACATGAATTTCAAGACTATGAACAAACTTGTTAAAAACAACCTTGTAAGAGGTTTACCATCAAAAGTCTTTTCATGTGATGATCATTGTGTTGCTTGTCTTAAAGGCAAACAACACAAAACTTCTCATAAGACCAAAGAGATAAATACAATCTCTTATTGTCTCCAGTTACTGCATATTGATCTGTTTGGGCCTACAAATGTTATGAGTATAGGCAAGTGTTAGACCACAGTCTCATTGGATTCCAGATCATCCAAACTGAAGATCGCAATCTGAAGCTAAAGCCGGAACGTCGACTCTCGATAATAAAGTCTATGTCGTGTGTAATAAATGTCAATGTAATTTAATGTAATTGTTTTAGTTTACGTTGATTTAATATCTAAGTAATAGTATTGTAATAGTTAGTTAAAGGTAACTTAGTTAGTTATTTAGTTTCTAGTTTATATTAGATATAATATCTAGATTTAATATCTATATATTAATCTTGATAGTGTGTTCAACACACTTGCTAGATTTTAGGTGTCTCTCTAGTATCTCTCTCAACGCATCAATCAGATAGAGATCACAATTCACACACAAGAAGGTGTAAAAGAGAGAAAACATTGAGAACACATTCAAGCTTAATCATTCAACCTTGTAATCGTTTCTATATTCAATACAGGTTGGTAATCGTTATTGTGTCGTTGTTTCTTAGAACTTGTTAAGTAGTATTATTGGACCGACAGCAAGAAATCTTACTGCTTAGTTATTGTTGATGATTACTCAAGATTTACTTGGGTATACTTTCTAAGGACTAAGGATGAGACAAGTGGACTGATCAAATTCTTTATCCTAAGAATTGAAAACCAAACTAATCAAAAAGTAAAAGTCATTAGATCAGACAATGGGACTGAATTTAAAAACCTTGATCTAAACACCTTTTGTGAAAAAAAAGGAATTGAGAGACAATATAGTGCCCATAGGACTCCTCAACAGAATGGAGTTGCTGAGAGGAGAAATAGGACACTAATAGAGGTTGCTAGATCTCTGTTGGCTGATTCAAAACTGCCAATTACCTTCTGGGCTGAAGCAGTTAATACTGCCTGTTATGTCCAAAACAGAGTTCTAGTGGTCAAGCCAAAGAACAAGACCCCATATGAGCTTTTACATAAAAGAAAACCCTTTATTGGATTTTTTAAACCTTTTGGGTGTCCTTGTACAATTCTCAATACTAAATCTCACTTAGGTAAGTTTGATAGCAAAGCAGATGATGGATTTCTTGTTGGTTACTCATCTCAGAGTAAGGCTTACAAAGTTTTTAACTCTTCTTCTAGAATAATTGAAGAAAGTGACAATGTCAAATGCAATGAGAACACACCAAATCCTATTGGGTCTGGTCCTCAGTGGCTATTTGACATTGATTCACTAACTAACTCGTTTGGTTTCAGTAGTGATGATTATACAGGTTCAGGTAGTGGAGGATCAGGGACAACACAAGTTCAAGACAATATATCTCAATCTGTGATTTTTCCCATACCTACAGTGGATCCTGTTGAAGACTATGAAAAGGAACCATCTACTGGACCAAGTCAGAGTGGAGAAGAAAGTAGAGATAAGGAGACTCAAAAGAATAAAGAATCAGAAGTAGCTGCTGAAAACACTTCAGTTGAGTTGAATGACTCCAATCTAGAGGTGGGACTTCATGAAGAACCTAGTCATAACACCAGAATTCAAAAGAATCATCCTCTACAGCTGGTAATAGGAGATATATCTTTTCCTATAATGACTATAAATCAAAGCAGGCTTCAAGAGATGTAAGATCAACAACATACAGTGTTTTCTTGCTTTTTATCCCAGCTTGAGCCTAAGAAGGCACATGATGCTATGAAATAGTCCAGTTGGATAGAAGCAATGCAAGAAGAGCTACTGCAATTCAAGCTGCAAGATGTTTGGGATCTGGTAGACCTTCCTAAAGGCCAAAGAGCTATAGGAACAAAATGGGTCTTCGGGAATAAGAGAGATGAAAGAGGCATAGTGATAAGGAATAAAGCAAGGCTGGTGACTCAAGGGTATACACAAGAAGAGGGAATAGATTATGAAGAAGTATTTGCACCTGTAGCCAGGATAGAAGCAATTAGATTATTCCTGGCTTATGCTTCTTATATGAAATTCAAAGTCTATCAAATGGATGTAAAAAGTGCATTTCTCTATGGCTCAATTGAAGAAGAGGTATATGTTTGTCAACCACCTGGGTTTGAAAACCCAAGCTATCTAGACAGGGTATACAAATTGAAGAAAGCACTTTATGGACTGCATCAAGCTCCAAGAGCATGGTATGACACTCTGTCATCCTATCTCTTGGAAAATGGCTTTGAAAGAGGAGTCATTGATAAGACTCTATTTATCAAGAGAAAGAAAAAGGATATCTTGCTGGTCCAAATCTATGTTGATGATATCATCTTTGGATCTACAAGAGACAACATGTGCAAGGAGTTTGAGGAACTAATGCATCAAAGGTTCAAAATGAGTTCCATGGGGGAACTTACTTTTTTCCTTGGACTCCAAGTTCAACAGAAGTCAGATGGAATCTTTATCTGTCAGTCCAAGTATGTGCAGGACATTCTAACCAAGTTTGGTTTCTCAGATTCAAAACCTGCCAGCACACCTATGGAGACACACAAGCAAATAACAGCAGATCTTGAGGGGGAGGATATGGATGTTCATCATTATAGATCCATGATTGGCTCTCTCATGTATCTTACAGCCTCTAGGCCAGACATAATGTTTCCAGTCTGTGTATGTGCAAGATTCCAAGTTAGGCCAAAGCAATCTCACTATCAAGCTGTTAAGAGGATATTCAGATATCTCAAAGGGCAACCAAGATTGGGACTTTGGTATCCTCATGACTCATCATTTGACCTACCTGCATATTCAGACAGTGATCTAGGTGGAGCAAACTTGGACAGAAAATCTACTTCTGGAGGATGTCAGTTCTTGGGTGCAAGACTAGTTTCATGGCAGTGCAAGAAACAAACCACAGTGTCCACATCTACAACAGAGGCAGAGTACATAGCAGCTGCAAGTTGCTGTTCTCAAGTCTTATGGATTCAGAATCAAATGCTGGACTATGGGGTAACCTTTCTACACACTCCAATTTTTATTGATAATAGCAGTGCTATTAGCATTGTGAATAATCCTATCAAGCACTCAAAGACAAAGCACATTGAGATCAGGTATCACTTCATAAGAGACTGTAATGAAAATAAACTTATTCAAGTTGTAAAGGTTCATACTGACAACCAGTTTGCTGATCTATTCACCAAAGCCTTTGATGTGGGTAGATTCACTTTCTTGGTAACAAGTGTGGGAATGATCAACCTGAATAAGCACCTTCTCAAAAAATGGTTAAATACCTATATTTTATTTATTCTTGGTGTTACTAATCTTTCTTTTCAGGGAATACATAGCAGTACTCCGTTCATCACAGGCTTAAAAGAGTCAGTATGATTAATACTGCTAGTGGTTAATACTGCTAGTTAGTTAATACTGCTAGTGGTTAATACTGCTCTCAGTTAATACTGCTAGTTAGTTAATACTGCTCTCAGTTAATACTGCTCTCAGTTAATACTGTTCTCAGTTAATACTGCTTATGTCCCGAATACTATAAATACCCTTTGCCCGCCCAAAAGTTCATAACGACTCTTTTCATACTGTTCACTTGCGCTCTAAACCCTTTCTCTCTCAAGTTCAAAGTTTTCAGGCAAGAAGCTTCAAGATCAATGGCATCAATGGCATTCATAGACGAGCACAATGAAATCGCGATGCTACGAAAACCCAAACAAGCTGCTGTTTTCCATCAGATTGTGGATTTCCTCAAGACAAGCCACATTGCCCATGCTCTCACTGTTTCGCCTTCAATCTATATCGAGCATCAGAGGCAATTCTGGGCAAATGCCACCATTGTTACTGAAACTAGTGTGCAAATGATCAAGACAAGGGTGTGTGACAAACCCTTGACAGTTACTGAAGAGGTAATTCGCATTAGTCTACGTCTAGACGATGCCTCTGGTATAACTTTTATCTCTAATGATGAATTGTTTTCTACTCTTACTAGAATGGGGTATGGAGGCCCATTGGGTGTGTTCAAATTCTCAAAAGCCAAATTTTCACCCCAATGGCGTTTCTTTGTCCATACCCTTATGCATTGTATCTCTAAAAAGACTACTGGACGGAGTGAGTTCAGTAGCACCATTGCGTATGCTTTGGTGTGCTTGGCCATTGCCAGAAAGTACAATTTTTCTAGAATGATTTTCAGTGATCTTGTCTCAAACTTGGGAAGCAAAAAGAGCTTTTATATGTACCCCAGGTTTGTCCAAGAAGTTATCACCCACGAATTGACGGATATGCCTCATTTTGATGGGGTATATGTACCTAAACCCCTAAAGGCAAGGTTTTCTCAAATATGAGAAGATCCGCTGGGGACTCGGAAGGAGTTGACACCCCATTGTTCTCTACAATGATGGTAGTGTCCCACACTGATGAAGGTATGGCAGCAGGGTCAAGGCCCCCATTAGACAAAACCCACTGCTAGCCAATCCTAACCTTCCCACTCTAAATCAATCCCCCAGTCTCTTCTTGATAAACCAACTTCACCAATCACCCAAACATACAAAAGGAAACAGGTAAAGAAGGCTCCTTCCCTTCTTGTACCATCAACCCCTAAGCCTTTAAGCCCTCTAAGGGAGGATTCTCCCTTAGAGAATATCTACAGGGAAACCACAAGGGTGTCTCCCAACCCCAAGGAGGTGCTCTCTGAGGAGGAGGAAGAGCATATGGGTGAGAAGGCTGCCACTACTTCTGCTAGCACAGAGAAGGTCAGTGGTAACATCTCTAAGACCTTCCCCATGGCAACTTTGGGTGAGAAATCAACCAAAGGACCCCGGTGCCAAGAAACCAAGGGGGTAGCTGGTGCTTCTGCTAGGCAGAAGGCCACTATCAAAAGATCCAAGGATCCCTCAAGGATGGGTAAAACATCCAAAAAGGGTGAGGACAGAACTGACACTGATGAATTGATGGCAAAACTTTCCAAGGATCCTTCAAGGGTGGGTAAAACACCTAAAGAAGGTGAGGATAGATATACTTACTGGGAATTGATTGAAGCATTAGCCAACATTAATGTTGATGTGGTTAATCAAGGAAAGGATATGAAAGAACTGCAGCAAGTGGTCCTCTCCCAACAACAACAGATTTCCAAACTCAAACAAATGGTGGGAAAGCTCATGGTCAAGAAAAGAAGAGGTCAGTTTGTTCTCAGAAGGAGAAAGGAGGCAACCAGCATAGAAAATGCCCATGCTTCCAAAAAGGGGGAGAATTCTAGCTCAGAACAGATAAATCAACAGTTTGAGGAGAAGTTTGTTGAAGAAAAGAAATCTGCAGAAACAACACCAGCAACAGTTACAACTAAAGAAGCAGAAATGGTTACTACTGCTGAGCCAAAACAAGCAGCAGTAACAGAGTTAACACCAACAGAGATTGAAGTAGCTGAAATGCTCATCAAAGCAAAGAATGACACTCCCAAAGCAAAGGGAGTGGTCATAAATGAAGGGGGAGCAAAGAAAATAGAGAAGAAAGAAATGGTTGCAGATGCAAGGAAAAGGGGAAAAGCAAAGATGATAGAATCTGATCAACCATCTAAAAAGCAAAAGATGATTGAGTCAGATGAAACATTAGCAAAGAAAGTACAAGAAGAGTTAGATCAAGCAGAAAAGAAGCAGGTTGAAAAAGACAGAGAAATAGCCAGAGCACTTGCAAATGAGTTAAATGAAGCATTCCAGAAAGGGCTGGAAACAGAGAAGGCAAAGCAAAGAGCAATGAGCTTGAGAAAGGCTATGATGGCCAGAACAAGTACTAAGAAGAGAAGACCTTCACAAACTTACCTTGCCACTCAGGAAAGAAACAAAATGATAACTTTCTTGAGGAGTGCAATTGGTGTAAAGAAAGAAATGTTTGTGAAGATGACTTTTGATCAAATCAAGGATCTCTATGAGAAAGAAATGGGGAAGCTGAAGAGTAATGAAAAAGATAGAGTGGAGTTTGAAAAGAAGGCCAAGGAGAGACATGATGTGAATATTAATCAACCATTCCCTGAAAGTGAAGAGGGAACTCCTATCAAAGAAAAGGAAGAGAAAAGGGAAGAAAAGAAGAAGGAAGCTACTTTAGGGCAAGTTCAAAAGACTCTGAAGAGAACTAAAATGATGGCTAAAAGAAAGAAGATTGTAAAGAAGCCTAGAGTAGAAGAAGAGATAAAGGTTGCAGAAGAAGAAGAGGCACCTAAGAATGAGGTTGAATCTCAGGAAGTACCACAGAGTTCAGATGTAAACATGTACATGGTGGTAATGGATAAAATTCCAAAGCCTATTTCAGCTGAACCTGTTGGATTCAAACCTCCTGAAGTTATCCACTGGGATACTATGGAGGTGGATGGCAAAGAGTACATTAGATTGAAAAGAAAGGATGAGAAGTATGAAGTCTACAACATCTGGAACAAAATTGTCAGAGAGTGTTCAAGATCTGATTTGGAAGAAATGTTTGAAGTGGGGATGAAAGTTCATGCAGATCAGTTGACAGCTCCAGGGTTACCAATTGTGAAGCTAGTTATGGAATATTTGTGCATGTTGTTCAAACCAGAAGTTGTAAAGCATTTGATAAGAGATGTATTTGAAGCTGTTAGAGGATGGACTCTATATGAAAGGAGTGGAGTCTACGAACTGGCATTGGATACTTTTCACATGGATTATTACTTGGTGGATAAGGTATACAACCATACAAATCTAAAGCTTCATGCCATGTTAAATAAGAAGTTGGGTTGTGCACCAAATTCAGAAATGGCAAAGTACTTAATTCAGAGAACTATAAATCAGAGTATGGGACTGGATCCTAACATTGGAGTAGATCAATGAAGATTTTGGAAGCATTTGAAGAACTTGACTTCTCTTTCTAAAAGTCAAGTTAGGGGGAGATTGTTGGGAACTGAAGATGTGAACAAGTCTTTAATGCTGCTAGTTCAGAATTACTATTGCCAGAGGACTACAAAGTTAATACTGCTGAGTATTACTACTGCTAGTAGAATTAATACTGCTAGTCAAAGTTAGTGCTGCTTGAACAAAGTTAGTATTGCTTAGCTAGTTAGTACTGCTAGAAGTTAGTGCTGCTTAGTAGTTAATGCTGCCAAGACTCAGTTAATGTTGCTTCTAATATAATGTGAAGATAATGATGAAGAGATCGTGGTTAAAGATAAGCATGGAAAGCTAAAGATATTCATGGAAGATATACTGAAGATATTCTATTTATTGTAATTATCTTTTTGTTCAGTATATGTATAGATTTGACAGAATAGTTTTAATATAGATTTAATTATAAGTTTTGTTTCAGAGAGGATCAACCTCAAGGCATAGATCCTAATTCTAGAGAAGTAGAATTCGTCTTAAAAGAGTTTGTTCTTCAAGATTGAGGTTGAGTGTGTAATCTTGTGATTTGATTATTGAATACAAGTTTACAAGTTGCTAATCATATACTGTTTGTTTTACTGTTACATTGAATATCAAAGTGTTATTCCGCAACTTCTTTGATATTGTTTCTGAGACTTTATTCTTGTTAAGAATTCGATCCTGACAACCACATGCCCCAAGAATTGCACCTCTTTGAGCCAGAATTCGCACTTCGAGAATTTTGCGAACAACTTCTCCCTCCTTAAAACTTCTAATACATCCCGTAAGTGTTTTCCATGCTCGGACTCATCCCTTGAGTATATTAAAATATCGTCGATGAAAACGATCACGGATTTATCCAAGAATGGGCGACACACACGGTTCATCAGATCCATGAATACGGCCGGAGCGCTGGTTAGACCGAAAGGCATCACCAAAAACTCGTAATGGTGGTATCGTGTTCGGAAAGCCGTTTTTGGAATGTCTTCTTTCTTCACTCTCACTTGATGATATCCGGACCGAAGGTCAATCTTCGAGAAACATCCCGCGCTTTGAAGTTGGTCAAAAAGATCGTCCATACGAGGTAAGGGATACTTGTTCTTCACCGTGACTTTATTCAACTCCCGGTAATCTATGCACATCCTCATGGACCCGTCCTTTTTCTTCACGAACAACACCGGTGCTCCCCATGGTGATGAACTTGGTCTAATGAAGCCCTTCTCCAACAACTCCTGCAGTTGCGACATCATTTCCTTCAATTCTGTCGGAGCCAAACGATATGGAGCTCGAGATATCGGAGTCGCTCCCGGAGAGAGATCGATCTGAAATTCCACTTGTCGTTCCGGTGGTAATCCGGGTAAGTCTTCCGAAAAGACGTCTGGAAAATCCCGCACGACCTTCACGTTTTCCACCGTCTTCTTTTCCTTCTTCGCGTCCACCACGAATGCTAGATACGAAGGGTAACCCTTCGCTAAGAACTTCCGAGCCTTGAGAGAGGAGATTATAGGGTTTCAACCTTTTCCCTTTTCTCCATAGATGATGACCACCTTGCTTCCCTCCAAAGGCACTTGAATCATCTTCTTAGAGCAAAAGATGTCGGTCTTGTGCCTTACTAACCAGTCCATGCCTATGACCACATCAAAACCCCCTATGGCCATAGGTAGCAAATCTACCCCAAAAGGATTCCCATCGATTTCTATAGTGCAATTACAAAAACAGTCTCGGATGATTACTTGATCTCCATTCGCTATTTCTACTACTAACGCATCGGGAAGGACACTAATAGGAGTATTGAATTGCTTACAGAAGATTTCCGACACAAAAGAACACGTAGCACCTGAATCAAACAAAACACGAGCTGGCAAGGAGTTTACTAGGAACGTACCTGAAACGACATCTGTGGCCTCCTTTGCCTCCTCAGTAGACATCCGGAAAGCTCGACTCGGTGCCCTTGGTGGTTGCTCGACTCTGGCCGTCGATCCCACAGAATTTCCCCCAATTAGCTTTGGGCAAAATCTTTTCATATACCCCGGTTCTCCGCACTCAAAACATACCGATCCCTGGATGGAACATTCTCGAGTCATATGGTTCTTCTTACCACACTTGGCGCACCTGGTTGAACTGGAGTAAGTTTTTGTAGCACATGGCCCCGAGTGCTTTGACCTGCACTTGGAACACCACCGTTCCTCACGACGTTGATCACCCGCTTTCCCGCTAACAAAGGGCCTCGACTGACGAACGGGCCCAGATGGCCCTTCCCACTTCCGTTTCTCACCAACTAACCTCTTCTCATCCCTTTCGGCATTAATGTCGTCCTCAACGAGCAAGGACTCTTTGATAACCTCTTGTAACGTCGAACACTTAGCATTCCTTACCGTCGATCGCATCCCGGCCGGTAACCCTTGATGATAGGCTTTAATCTTTGACCTTTCATCGGGGACTAAATGTCCCACCAAGTTTAGTTTCTCCAAAAAAAGTTTGGAGTAGCCAACCACAGATAAGTTTCCTTTCTTCAGATCTCGGAACTCCCGCTCCAACTTGTCCATCGAACGCTCGCTACAATACTTGTCCATAATCTTCTTTTTGAACACTGGCCAAGTTAACTTAGCCAGAACTTCAGGAGTGAGGACTGATCGAGTGAGGTTCCACCAAATCAAAGCCTCTCCCCAAAGTAGTTGAGAAGCAAACTTGACCCGTTGAGAGGGATCACACTCACTTGACTCAAAGGCCATCTCTACCTCCTTGAGCCAATACATACAAGCAACCGGGTTATATGAACCCGCAAACTCCTTAGGGTGGCACCCCAGAAACGTCTTGTAAGTGCACCCCTTAGTCTTCGTCTGAATCCATTCAGCGGATGGTTCCTCAACCGCTACCACATTTGGTCCACCCGACCCCACAATAATGTTTTCAGCCATCGTGTCAGGTTGTCGGTGGCTAGCGTCTCGATCCTCTAGAGTTTCATGAAAAACTCTTGCTGTTGGGTCATGGCCAACTGTTGTTGAGCCAGGGCCGCATTCATAGCCAACATCATTCTATCCCGAAGTCGGGTCTCCATGGTAACTTCCTCCATGATGGCGGTACCTGTGTTGAGGTTCCGACGCGTAATATGCTCAGGCCCTCCTCCCAAGATTCTGGGTATAGGAATGTCTAGATATGCTAAACAATACCTAGTTCACTTAAACTAAATCTCTGATACCAACTTGTAACACCCTAAAAATAGGGATAACAAAAACTTTCCATAAATGGAGAAGTGGTATAAAGTTTGTCATAGCAAGAGCCTCCCAAAAAGGGGAAAGATACAAATAACCGGTTTAATCACAAATATGTAGTTTAACGGATAAATAAACAACAACCAACTAATCTAATTTCTACATCTAGAAAAGAGATTACAAAAGGGGTGTCATCTATTAACCCAAAACTTCCAAAAATAGTTCAAGCGCCAAAATCCCCAAGCTCTTGCCCAAAGTATCTAAACTTGCCTAGGAGTCGCGCCGCTAACACCTGAGATACACATCGACACCAAACAAGTGTTAGGCCAAAAAGCCTAGTGAGTTGGACAATAATAAGCATGCATGAAAAGTCACAATTTCTTATCAGCAGTTAACCAATGTTCAGTTATATGTGGAGTCATTAGGGGAGACCCAAAGCACCAATCAATTCCACTCCAAAGAGTCGATGTACCTTGATGCCCTTAACAAGGAACACCCCAAAGGCCCGGCACACCCGGAGATCAGACCGTAAAGGAAACTTTTCGAGTGGCGGAGGTCTAGACACATACCATCCCGGTGGTGCCCCAAGACTACATCCTCCTAGTGAACTTGCCTTGATTCGTCCAACATAAAGCATATAGGAGGTCCTTAGGTATATTTCAACCTAACATATTTCCATACCGACTACGGGTACAATGTTACCATCCTATTCTCGTGAAGTCCAACAAAAGTCCCAAATGACAATTATATTCATCATGCATATAAATATCTCACCAAAGTGGTATCCCAGCTAAACCATCACAACACACACATATGCATACATTTAACATATCAAGGTACCCATCATATATATCCATGAGAAAAGCCCCAAATAATGGTACACATAACCTAAACCATAGCATATCACCAACATTCATATTTCCAATCATTTTCATCAATTAATCCCAAATACTTGAACACCTAAAGAATGAAATAACAAATAGAAGATTATGATGTGTAT
This sequence comes from Arctium lappa, assembly GCA_023525745.1. Lineage (NCBI taxonomy): Eukaryota > Viridiplantae > Streptophyta > Magnoliopsida > Asterales > Asteraceae > Arctium > Arctium lappa. The sequence continues at coordinate 60,295,210 of CM042061.1, forward strand.
CTAGTTTTAACAAAGGTTTAGTAAACTCACAATCTAGATTTTGAACCAAAATCTAGAAAATATGGAACCCTAGAAGTTGGATAATGAAGATGGAAACTTGTAGGTGAAGCTTGAAGACTTGAGGAGAGTAAATGCAAGGTTCCAATAATCCAACCACCAATGTAGGTTGTATTTATGAGAGGTAGGGTTTGGTGAGGAAAGGGGCTGATTTAGTGAGCTCTAAAATCGCCAATAGAGAGGGAATGTAAGAACCAAATGAGAGAAAATCGGCCAAAGAAGGGTTTAAGGGGCTGCAGGTCGATCGCGACTTGTGCCGCGACTTGGACCCGCGCCATAAGTCGCCCGCTATCCCGGCCAATTCGAACACAGTGAATCACGCGGCTAGTGCCGCGACTATAACTCATGCCTAAGTCGCGAGATTCCCCAAACCCGAAACACCCCAGTGGACTACGCGGCTTGTGCCGCGACTTCCACTCGCGACTAAGTCGCGAAACTCCCTGTTTACCAAACACAAGACTGAAACTCCCAATTCGATATCGAGCAATTAATCACAGACTAAAATGGCAATTAAACACATACGTTCTACTTTGATAGTCACATAAACGTAAGATTAACAAAACCTCAACTTACCTGAATTTACGGGTGTTACAGAACGCCTATTCGAATTTCAATTAAAAACCTTCGAGTGGATCACAATAGAGATAAACACTTAGTCTGCGATTGGATAAGGTGGTTATCGAATCCTAGCTCGTGTTAGAATGGACTACGTGAAAGTTTCGGAAAGGAAGGGGTGGTCTGATGCAAGTGAAATACAGAGGTTCGATTGGATGATTCCTGCAGTCTATATGGAATATAGGGTTGCCCTCACGGTTGATTCATCGGCTCGATTTGGGCAGGTTTCGTGGAACAGATACATTGAAGTGTGGGAGGTGTATGTAGCCTCGTTTTTCAGCGCTGGAGCATCCCTTTGGATTGCATTTTATTTCGAGTTTTTTGGACCTACGATATAGGTGTACGAGGATAGAGACAGTGGTAGTCGGAAGCTCCGCTTCGTGAGAGGGGTCTGCCGATCCCTGCAGGTAAGGTATTGGTGCTGCCATAGGGATGAAAGGCAAACCGTTTCGAGATGTTTTGATTAGTGGGTCTGATCGCGAGCAAACGACGGGGAAGTTTTGGGGTTGCCTCGCGTTGGTTTCGATGGCTATTGTAAAGGCGACTGTACGAAGCTTTGAAATTACTTCTCTGTTTAAACATCTTTTTCTAAAGTTTTTTTTGATGTTCTCGAGTGCTTGGCAACGAAGGTTGCTGCCAGGCACGGTTCGCAACTGTTTGGAGCTTACAAGGAGCGTTGCAGGATGAGCGATGTATATCCACGTTTTATCGACAAGGGTCCTTGTTTGCTGCTTGCAAACTCGAGCCACTGCTGGTCGGTATACCTTGGTTCTATTATGTGATGTGTTTTTTGTAAGCAGTTTTTTTGGTCGGCGTCTTATGGATGGTTCGCTTGGTGGGTTTTGTTGGTGTTGTTTTACCCTTTTTTATCCTTGTAACTATTGTTAACCATTGTGGTTGCTTGTTAATAAAAGTGTTGTTGCCGTTCAAAAAAAAAAGTCAATAAAGAGTTTTAATAAGCAATCCCAAACACTCCCTAAAATAATAATTATGTTGACATGTATGAATGTTTTTATAGGTATTTTTATAAAATATAATAAAGGAGGAATGAAACGTGAGGGTGTTGCTTTCAAATCAATTATAATTATAAGAGGGGACCAACATGCCACCCACCAAAATCTTAATGTTAATATTTTCGACTATATATTTTATTCATAAAGAAATTATATATTATTTCAAAAGATAATATATAAAATGCCATTAAAGTTTATAAAATATGCCAAATAAGTCATTCAACTATATTTTAGGGGTGTTTGGGATTGCTTATTTGAGGTGCTTATTAACTTATTGCGTTTTCAAACAGCAAATAAGTTGTTTTGAGTGTTTGGATTATAAACTGCTTATGACTTCTCCACTCCGCTAATAAGCAGTTTTTGATAAGTCATTCTCAACTAACTTATTTGAAACTTCTTATTAACTTATTTAACCAAATTACATATTTGCCCCTTCTTCCTATAAGTTAATAAGCACTTTACAAATAACCATAAGTTAATAAGCACTTTTACAAATAAGCATAAGTTGTTTTAAATAAGCAATCCCAAACACCCCCTTAGTAAATGATGTCAATAGTGGAACCAATATTTTCTTTGAACGATACATATTTAAGGTGAATAAAAGGTTCGTAAGTCACTTGACCGAAATTTCACATTTTCAAGAGAATATTTGAGTTTTTTGGGTTGATTTCGATGAATATTTTTGGATTTTTTTTTTTTTTTTTTTTTTGTTGATGTCCTTTATATTATCTGATATTACAATTTACAGAGCACCTGTCACTTTTAATATAAAAAAAGTTATATTTACGGAAATCAATTTGAGAATGTATAGGGGACCCGCTTGGGTGTTATAGGTCCCCTACTGATTTTGAATTTAATGTTATTTATATCGATTCCAATGTAAATTAATTTTTCTACCCTTCAGTTTATTTTATTTTAAACATTCTTCAATTGAAAATGCATAACAAATAATGGAGAATTTTTGCAAATTTCAAAACTTGATTAAAAGCAATGTTTTAAAACTCGGGTTAACCCGGCCGGTTCAACTGGAAACTGGTGAAGAGACCGGGCCAATTACGACCGGTTTTTTGGGAAATTACGGCTCGGATCGAACCGCCGGTTTTTTGATAGAACCGGTTGAACCGGTCTTAATGAACGGGTAAAAACCCGGGTTGACCCGGTTAAAAAATCAATTTCGTATAACTGTAAGGTAGCAGCTAGGGTTAAAAAATCAATTTCACAAATCATCGACTCCACACTTGATTCCATCAGTCCACGCTCGATTCCACACTCGATTCCATCGATTCCAATGTCTCAAGATCCATGATTTGGTTTGAACGTTATATTTCGTTTTGATGTATTTGGATTGATGAAAAACTTATGTTTATATGTATGTTTTTTATGTTTTTGGATTGATGTAAAATTTGTTGTTATGTGTTTTTTTAATGTTTTAACTTGTGGACATCAAATTCTTGGTTATATATATGTATGCAGAAAAATGAAAAATACATAGAATTTTTGAAACCGGGTCAACCACCCGGTTGAACCGTGACCCGGTCACCACATCGGGTCAACAAAAAAACCGGTTTTTAAAGCATTTATTAAAAGTAGAATAAAATGCAATAAAACTCATATTGTATAAAGTATACAAGAGACGAAATGTTAGCCTATATCGACAATTGTCCTGTACTACTACTGTTCTCCTCCTCCCATTTATTACCCGGTACCCTCCTTCTGCCCTACAATTTTATTTTCCAAAGGTTTTATAATCTTTTTGACCGATAAATTTTATGTTTTAAGCCCAAAACAAAATAGCTTTGATGTTTTATGCGTTTTTAATTGTTTTGGTACAAATGACATCAAAACTAAAAGATCTGTGATATATGTCTATAGTTAGGAGACAAGTGGCAGGTTCAAACGAGAAGCTAAACATTTTGCGAGAAGGCGAGAAGTGTTTAATCACATATGATACATAAGCTTAATCATATATGATTAAACACATGTTATATTGGCAATACATAGACGTTTAATCATATATGATTAAACACGCCTAAAGGCCGTGTAATCATATATGATTAAACACTTCTCGCTTTCTCGCAAAATGTTTAACTTCTCGCATGATCCTTCCTCTAGGAGACAAATATGACATCTTTTATAAATATTTGTAGACTTTTTGTATATTACGTCTTTTTTTCCCTCATAAATATCATCATAAGGAACATTTGACAAAATTGCAAGCTTGCAATTGTTTTTAATGTTATATTTTTCTACGAATCACCAACTTTCAATAACGAGAGTATCACTCGATAAAAGTGTACAGGACAATAGATTTAAACTTAGAAGTTTAATCGGTCAAATATTAGACATCACAAGTATAAGTGATGGTAGATTTAAACTTAGAAACTTACAATTGTTTTAGCATTTAAAAGTCGTTCTATTTTATTCATATTTACTTGATAATTTAGTTTTCAACCTACATGACGTCAGTTGATTTTTATGTGACATTTTTAACGTGATTTATACATAATTAAGAACTACAGTATAATTCAATAACTTATCATCCACATTACCAATAATCACAACATCTACTAGTTACCAATCAAAATAAATACAAAATAAAAAGAATTCAACGTTTGTTACAATATTCGTGAAAAAAAATCATAATACCATGGCATATAAAAATAGAAAAAAAATGTTACATTTTTGATTCATTTGGATCAAATTTAAAAATGTGAACTATAAAGTAGAGAAAGGTTCACTTATAAATATTTTAGAAACCCAGTAAGAGCATCTCCAACAACTATGCTAAAATAGAAAAAAGAGAGATTTTACCAATTTTTTGCTACAACAACTATGCTATCTTGTATTAGTGTATGCTAAAATAGAAAAAAGATGAGAGAGAAGAAAAAAATCTCTAAATTTAGAGAAATCTCTAAAACTCACTTTTTAAGAAAGAGAAAATAATATTTTAATCTTTCCACCAATAAAATACATAAGAGTAAAATGTTTAATAAAGATAAATAATATTTTATTAATGTATTGATTATTTTAATAATATAAACAATGCTACAATCTCTAAAATAGAATAGATGTTAGAGTTGGAAGTGATTTTTTTTTAGAGATTTTACCTTTTGATACTCTATTTTATAAAAATTACATAGTCTTGGAGATGCTCTAAATATTTATCCATCATAAATATTTTATTATATTATTAATTATAATATAAATAAATAAATTAATGGGTTGGTTTATTGGGCCGATGAATTTGGGTCATATTTTGGGCTTCTAGCAACAATAGGAGTCGGAATCTCGTGCAGCCGATCTCGAATCCCTTCTTCGTTCTTTCTCGTCGCCATTTCAGAGTGATTTGCAGGATCGATTGATTCTACACTCTAATTTCAAATTTTCGTTGGTAGCTATCTGATTTTGGTACGTTTTTATGTAGATTTAAGTTGCGTTTATTTTGAATTCGAAGAATACAGTCACTGATTGATCACAAATCTACCTCGCCGTCACTTGAAACGCTGATAATTACTTTCACTGAAGCACATTAGAAATCACATATCAGAACATCGCTAAAATTGTTTGCTTTTTTCGTTTTTACTATGCTGTTCGTGTTGAATTCATTTCTGTTAGTTTTCGTTTAATGCCTGCCAACTGTTCGACGGTTTGTCATTGAGAATTCTGCATTTGGGGGTTTTGCTGAAAGCTCTAGGAGGGTTATAAGTTTATCAAATCTTGAATTGTTTACAACAAATAAGAGGCTTATTGTTGTGAAAGTTTGTTGTGAAGTTGATTGGTTGTTTTTTAGTTTTTTACCAAATGAAAATTTTGTGTTCTTTTGTTGTCTCTCATGCAGGATTCTGGTGTTTAACATGTTTTTGGTAAGAGTTTTTGGAAGGAGACTCTTTGCAACAGCAACATCAGAAGCTTCTGCTGCTGGGGCTGCTGCTGCTAGTACAATTAGGACTGCACATAACCCCCTTGAGGAGTTCTTTGAGGTTGATAGAAACCCCGAGGAGGATAAACCTGTTGTCTACGGTACATGCTTCGAAGTCCATGTTTTATTTACATTTATTAACGTTTTAGAGAAATTTTGTTGTACTATTTGAGCAAAAGGTTGATTACCGGCAACCATGACTTGGAAAACCGCTCCTCTAGGAACCACATGTGAGGAGGCATTTCGGAGCTGACTTGGCTAGCTGAGGCCGAGGGGTTCAAGCCTGCCTCCCGCAGGATTGAAACTTGAACCTGTTGTGTATTTGAGCAAAGTCTCTTTGTCCCTTTGCCAACTGAGCTACACGCCCATGGGCTCTGTTGTACTATTTATGATAAACTGGTTTATATACAACCTAAAAGACCTAAAATACATTGCCTACTTTAAGGGATTTGCTAACCAAGAAAATGAGCTTTCTGACTACAGTCAAAATCACAAAATCTGCTAAGAATAGAAATATAATCCCATGAAACCCTAGATTATATTTCTGTATAAAAGAATAGGAAGGGTAACATCTTCCAACACTTATGTATGTGTTTGTGACTTGCTTCATGTGATGAACACAGTTTCTGGAGATATGCATAGGGTTTTTTTGTTTTTTCACTTATATAATTTTTCATTATACTTTTTGATTCGTGTTTTTGTAGTCTGCTTTCTGTCCATGCTACTGCTGTATACTGCATCTCAAACAAATAAGATATAGAGGAGATCCTTACGGTAATTTAACCATGTGGCTGCCCTCACATATATAATTACTAGCAATCCATACAATGGTGGAGCAATGATTAATGCTAGCTAAATGAAGTCAATTACATTGAGGCATACAGAGCCACTAGACAACTCAAAATCCATTTGTTTTCTAATGCATCCTAGTGAGTGAAATAGATCAGCATTTTAAACCATTAACATTAAACATAGACCGGAAAGTGTAAGGGGGCGTTTACCAAACACTTACCAGGTAAGCGCTTATCGGTAATAGTCAACACTTTCACTTAACTTACGGGTAAGATTTGAGTTCATTAAAACAGCATCGTATGTAACATATTTATCTGGTAAGCGCTTAACGGGTAAGAGTGTAAGACTCTTGGTCCTTGTTATCACTCTTATTGGGTAAGATTCTCAATCTTTGCCATGTTCATCCGATAAGATAAAGTGACCCCATAAGCACTTACCAGGTAAGCGTTTAGTAAACGCCCCCTAGGATTGCATTATGGAAGTGAATGACACAAACCTTGCTGGTGTAAGTGAGATATCAAGCTTTCTAATATAAGATTGGCTCCTCAGTCTCCTGTCGTCCTGTTACTCTTAAACTATTTCGCTTATGGATGTTTTCGTTAGGAGTGAACACGGTGTGCTTTTTGGTTTTACGGAGCTGAGTTTTGACCAGCCATGTTTGGTTTCTGGAAATAGAACCACTAACCTACCGAAACCAAGGCCATTTGGTGGTTTAGTAGTTTTGGTTTCTTTGGTGATTTGGGAGGTTTTTGACACTTTGGGTCTTCAGGATGGGTTTAATAAATAATTTGGTCTAGTTTTGTTACTGTTGGACACAATTGATAATGCTATTCTTTTGAAGTTATCTAATATGTTAATGAAAACAAATATAATGCTATGTTCGTAAAATGTGACATTTGATTGGACACATAATTTAATAAATGTTTGTTGAACAAATATCTAACCCCCCTTTAATCGGAAGAACATAAAGAAACTTGTGGACGAACTAATGGACAAAATGCTAAATTAGGATTCAAAGCCTACCACTTGCAATTTTCGCAGACAAGCCAAATTTTGAGATTTCCGATTTCCCCTCTTGAAAGTTTCCGTTTATTAAACATAATATATGTAAAATACATTGGAGATGAATGGTAATAAGTGGGTTCCGTGACAATCTAGGCTGCACGTATGGCCAGTTTTGAGTTTCCCGGGAAGCCGGGAAGGCCTGAAGTAAAACTCGTAAACTATGTTACATTTATGCTTGTTATTTGCATACTCCATTGATCGATCATCTATGATTTTCTCGTTCCTTTGGCATATTAAAATAACTTGAATATTTTTTATTCAGGACGTAGTTGGAAGGCTTCAGAACTGCGTCTCAAGTCTTGGGATGATCTTCACAAATTATGGTATGTCCTGCTGAAGGAAAAGAACATGCTGATGACTCAACGCCAGATGCTTCATGCTCAAAACTTGCGGTTTCCTAACCCGGAGCGGCTACCTAAGGTTTGACACAAATCATCTATTGGTTGTTCCATTTAGGCAATGTTTGGCAAACTAGCTGATAAGCTGGATGACAATGTAAAATGACTAAAATAACATGTTGAAAAATTAATTGGAAAAATAAAACGGGCATAATTGGAGGAAAAGTGGAAAAAGCTTCCGCTGCTTATTGAAATGCTACTTGAAATATTTCAAAAAGCAAACTTATAAGCTAGCTTATGGCTAATAACTACAAACGGAACTTTTTATCAATAAGCTCAAAAAATAAGTTAGGTTATGGTTGTCATACATGCGTTACGGTAAATCCTAACCCCTAAACCCTACTTCTGAATGAGATATACCGGGTTTCTTTGGTTTTTCTGGTTTTTTCATCTTGCCTCTTAAATTTTGCTAACAAAGCAAAACAATAATATCGTACATACTCTTGAGTTGGACTTTTCTTTATAGTAATTAGAAAAATAAGAATATTTTTTCACAGCTCCCCGTACATCCTAACCCATAGACCCTACTTTTGAATGAGATATATTGTGTTTGTTTGGTTTTCCTGGTTTTTCCATTCCGTCTCTTACATCTTGCTAGCAAAGCAAAACAATAATATTGAACACACTTTTGAGTTGGACTCTTTTTTATAAATAGAAAAAATTAGAATCTTTTTTCACATGTCCCCTTACATTTTAACCCACATACCTTACTTCTGAATGAGATACATTTGTCTTATTTCGTATTCTGGTTTTTTGCTTTTTTCATCCCGGCTCTTGCATCTGCCTAGCGAAGCAAAGCGATAATATTGAACACACTTTTAAGTTGGAATCTTTTCTATAAATAGAAAAAAAGATAATCTTTTTTCACAGGGACCTACTTTTGAATGAGATACCTTTGTTTGTTTTTTCTGGTCTTTTTGTCTTGCCTTAAAAGTATTAACTCTTGGTCAACCTTCAGGTTAGGAAATCAATGTGCAGAATCAAGCATGTACTAACCGAAAGAGCAATTGAAGATCCAGATCCTCGGAGGACCGCTGAGATGAAGCGAATGATAAATGCGCTATGATGATTGTGTTCTTAATAGTTAATGGTAACTTGTTGCTTTAAATAGCATCTATAACAATTATAGCATCCCCTTTGAGTTTTTGTGTTCAATTGCGGCTCTTATGACCAAAAGTTCACTACGAGCAATGGTTTTTTGAGTCATGGTTACGTTACACACACAAAAGCCCATTGAAACATGCTTGTAAGGTTTGTTCTAGTTTAGACTCGATCATATAGCAATAAACTGTTGTGATGATGTATGCAAACTTGACCTGGTTTAAGACTCTTTTATCATATATCACATGCTTGTGGGCCCCAAACCAAACAAGCAAAGAGTATATTGCACCTGGAGGTGAGATGTATGATGACCTTTTCTTTTTGATAATTGTGGGTTTTCGGGTCGGTGGACTAATCCCCGGACGACCACGAATGGCCTGAAGTCATCACAGGTGAACCTCCATGGCCATAAGGGTTTTGTTAGCCCCTGGATTTAAACTCTGGGTAGATGAGATTTTCCATTATATCCTCCAAACATTTGGGTTGTGGTGCACCGGTAAAGTCTTTGGGGATGTAGTAGAAGATCTCATGGCGTTGTCAAAGCTCTTGTGGTCATAGAGGTTCACCTGCGATGACTTCAGGCCATTCGTGGTCCCCGAGGATTAGTCGGTGGGCGTAAGTTGGCCCGGATACCCACGGTTACAAAAAAAGGTTAATGAACGTCAACGTAAATCCACTTGCTAATAAAACAAATTGTCCACATAATTGGTTTTGAAAACAGTGGTTGTGAACAATACGTTAGAAAAAAAAATGATTAGATGACGTTTTGTCTTTATTACAACCTATAATACATCCAGATATTTATCTTGAAACCTACTTAATAAAGAAGTATAGATGTTAGTTAACACCATGTGATATGTCCATGGACATGAAAAATGAAAATAAATTTATAAACTCGATATGATGTAGTAAATGTTAGACGAATGATCGTGTGAGAAATTGAGTTAACGTAAGAAGTGGTTTGAATCCTTGATTACTTTTAGTCTCAAGCACAAATCGTGCCATATATGGGGATTGATATGATGCATCTCTGTTCATCTTATCTTGGTGTATCTCATCATAATTTACATCCAACGGTTGATAACAACTTCTCACGTTAACTCAACTTCTTACCTTAACCAACTCATAAATGTTAATACGAAAAAAACATATCATAGCTCTTTTTTTTTTGTAATAATATATACATATATATAGAGAGAAAATGAGTGTGTGTGTAACAACCTGAATTCTGGAAATAACAACAAATTTAAAATTTTCTAAATACACCAATAAAAGAATCATCTACAACCACAATTTAATATTTAACCTCAACACACACATTCATTCTATACATACGGTTTATAATAAGGACGGGTGCTACTAAAACCCAATAAAAGTCACTATCTCCAAATTGCGAAAGTCTTCACTAACTTACACTCGGGAGAACTAAGCATATCTCTTCTTGGGACAGCTAGGACCAAACCCCCATCTGGAACCTGATGCACATGCTGACAAATAAAAAGGTTAGACTAAACGCCTAGTGAGTTCAAGAGTTTATATCATGATTATAAAGAAAACGTAAAATGGAAATATTGTAACTTATAATCATGATCCTTTAAAATGATTTACTTTAAAATAATGGGACAACTCATTTACCAATAAAATGCATTTTATAGATGGTCGCCTAAACGCCAAAACACTCTTTCATGAAATGATGCAATCCAACACTTAATTGAAACGGGAATAATGGTAATGCTCAATTAATGAAATTTGAGTAAACTTTATAAAACAAACGACCAAAATATGATTAAACTCAAGTCTCCAAAATTATAGCATAAGGGAGATAACCCAAACTCAAAACATGGATATAAAATGACTCCTAATTTATGATAATGTAAATAATATTTTATATCCCAAAACATCCCAAAACACGGATATGGATTAATACTCGACCCATAAAACATGGAATAAATTCATGTATGAAAATGTCATCGAAAACAAATAATAAACGACTCAGCCCAAAAATAACACCTTTCGGTGACGGGGGAAACCCGATTCCGCATAATGTGACGTGCACAGAGTAAGCCATACATTACGTTAAAGTGGTATAAGTATCGGGCTCAACATCTTTCAGAATACACCCATTGATACTAGCACGGAGGACTTACACCATACCAAAGAAGCCAACCGCGCCTCAATGGGGAAAACTAATCGTTCCACCATCGGACAAAGCAATAAATGTATCGAGCTCAGCATCTTTCAGCATACACCCATTGATACGAGCACGAAGGACTTACATCACATCCAATGCCGAACGTGCCTCGATGTGGAAAACTAGTCGTCCCAACACCGGATAAAATACAAAAGTGCTCATGGATCCATAGCAGACGGGGCTGAAACATTACATGACTCAAAACGAATGAACTAACGCATTCCAAACATCTAATTCCCAAATAAGATGCAATAAATGCAAATAATAACCAAACGCTCTACATTGAGCTATCAAAACCGGACAAGCGTCCTCAAAACCCGACAAAATCCAAACGAGCCATAAGCTCAACAAACCCAAAGACCTAACGTTGAAAATCATAAAATGAAATCAAACGTAAACGACCCGAAATAATGCAACCCATGCTTCAACACACCGGAATAACTTTAACATGATTTAGGTCGGGACGAAACATTTTCCAAGTGAGTTTATACCATTTATCCTTTCAAATCATCCCATGACACCCAATAAAATGCATTTATACTCGAAATTATACTCCATGAAATAAATCATTTAGATACCCAAAATATATGATTATTTATCAAAATACACAAAATCCCAAAATGGGCGTCTCAACATGTTTATAAAACTAAACATTTCAAAATAACTAAAACTTATCAGCAGTTAACAATTTGAGGTAAAACACAAACATTTTAAAATAAACATTTTGGTATGTACACCGTTTTCACAAATCAACTTGAACTCACCTTGCTAGATTTAGGCTAAATCTAGATTTCCCCCCCAACTAGAGCTCCTTTGAAGAACACTTGGATTCTCAAGACAAAACCTAGATCCATAAATTTCCAACCATAAATATAAATGTTCAACCACATAGAATTGTTTCCCCAAACATTTTACATGAAAATCTCATCTTACCTAAAAACCCTAATTTTCCATAGTTGAAGAGAAGGGAAAATTACCTTTACCAAGACTTGAATCCCTCAACAGTACACTTCTAGGTCACCAATACGCCATCAAACTTAGATTCTTCAAAAAGGATGGAAGAGGGTTTGATGAAACCCTAAAACTTAAGAAATTCTTGAAATGAGATGAAATGAAGAGCTTCACACCTTGCTTCCAAATCCTCACTAAAATGTGAAGGATCTCTTTACATACCATGGAAATGCACCTTAAAGGCTCCAAAATCCGACTTTTAGGGTGAGGGGTCGATTATTGGGAGAGAAGAGTGAAGTGGGTGAAGTAATAAGTGAAAAAGACTGAAAATTCGAGATTTAAAACAGTTTGAGGCCGACCGCGATTGTGCCCGGCGACTGTGACAGTGGGCACTGTCGCGAGGGCACTATCGCCTGGAATGTACCGTGGGCACTCCTCCACCAGTGATTGTGCCCCGCGACAGTGCCCACTGTCACTGTCGCGGGCACTGTCGCCCGAAGCTTTCCGAACCCGAAATTTGACCCTTTTCTCATCTGAAGGTTCCCGATTCGATAGGCATCTCCGTGAAGCACTAACCCACGATTATCCACTGACGAAGACTTGTTAAGGGTTAAGATAACATTTTGTTTATCTTGATAAAATTCCGGGTGTTACAATCCTCCCAACCTTAAAATGATTTCGTCCCCGAAATCCATTTCTCACACAAGGCATCTCACTACAATTCTCAGTACTTAATCGGTTTCCTCAGTCTCGAAAGGTAACGACTAATCAGAGACCCTAATGACATTCTCACCAAACGACCGTCTCCCTCCTCAAGGATATGACTCTTGCCCAATTCATCCTTGAGCTGAACCCGTTAACTTTTTGACGAAACTGACACACTTATTTTGTGAAGACACTCACCCCATGCATCCATTTTGATACGACACACTCATACTAGAGTGAGCATCGAACCTTACTAGAGTAATTTCTAACCATTCGGTCTTGGTTGCCTCCCAACCTTAGGCGACACGTACTACCTCAAGGGCATCTTGTGACCCAAACTTCTCATTGACTAAACTGTTTCAGCTCAATGAAATTTTGAATCCGCATTCCAATATTCCACACCAACCCTAAAGAATTCCCAAAATTCTTTAATAATTCACCCTTGATATCGGTAAGGTCTTATTTCCAAGGACGTACCAATACGCTTTACTGGGAGTTGGTTAATCCAGATTAGGCTATCACACAATTCCGATCTATTCTCAACTTCAAACATTCTACCAACAAGATTTTACCACGTCAAGAACATTATACATATCGATACTTAGTTACCAACATTTAGCTTCCTTCAAGTGATGACACTTAGAAGCTAACATTTCCTATGGTCCAACGAGATTACCCCCAACACTCCAAACATTTGTTGACCTCAAAAGAACACGTCGATGCCTAAGATCAAAAGATCACACTGAAAACGTAGGTATACCGTCAAATGTTTCATTCCACATTTGCATTGTCGAATTAAAGTTGACATCTAACATGACACTAAAACTCCCAATCTTACATCTCTAACAAACGAACCACAATATTTCTTTCATTCCTGAAGACTCACCCGGGTGGCGCACCCCAAACACATGCATGATGCCGAATAATCAACCCCATAACTCATATCCAACCAAAAGCAAACAACCACACAAGGCCTTAACCCGCAGCTTTACCGAAGTAGAAAGATCACCTCTTACTTAACTAGGAGAAGGCATAAATCTAAAACCCCAATCATTCCTACGTGCACCAACTCAAAACCGGAACCCAAACATTAAGACTGACCACCGTCAGATCATCTGTCGCTTTCATTCCCAAGGACTTCCCTAGCCTCTCGTTACAACTTCTTCATGATAGGGGTTTAAATCTATAGCTCTAATGAGTTCAAGGTTTTTCAACTATAAGACTCAACAAATATGTCAATTGAAAATTTCATAAGATTTTTTTCAAATGCAAAATCTTTATACAATTAATCGTACATGTAAAAACCCGTTACCGCTTACTAGTCAGTTGTGCAAGGTGTTCACAAACGCCACACATATAAAACCATTTCCAAAATTCTTTTGATCAATATTTACATAAATAAAACGGTAACAAAAGGTGTATAGCAAAATTCACACTATAAACATGAAAATAAATTTCTGTACCCCAAACGCGTGTAATAAATGTTTGTATAATTCCAAAAGAAAACTTCACAATCTTTAACTTTAAACTTTTCCTTCTTTAACCAAAAACTTTGTGGCATAGAATTTTCAACAAGCCTCTTATGCATCAGTTTATTCCCCAAAACTTTGTAGAGCGATGGGAACGCAAATAAATTTTTAGATCGAGTTTAAAGCTTTGTGCCGCACATATAAAACACATTTGACCAAAATAGTAACTATAACGACATGAATGTCGATAACTCATTTAAGTGCATTGCGGAGAATTTCTAACAGTAAAATCAATAACTGAAATATGCTCAGAGCAAAAGTGATATCTGAAATGCATTAATATCTTATATGCTTACTCACTCCAACAGTATAATTTAATCCAAATGCATATAGCATACAACGATTGGCATTTGTATAAAACCCAAAGATAAATCACATAATAATGAAACTTTCTTGAAACAACATGTGAGATGACCTCCATTAACCAAACTCATAAATTAACGCACGCAATAATGCATGTACACACATTCCAATATTTATTTACGTGACTTAAGATGTCGTAAAAATAAAACGCCCTAAACCCAACTAAACTTTCATAAACTCATTGACGGTAAAATCAAGTGGTGTCAAAATTTCTATTTCCCAAAATGAAAAGCGTAAAACGACAATAAGTCTAAAAATATCAAAACTCTAAAACCACCATGTAAGATAAAGTGACCATTTTCAACAAAACTCCCATGAGATACGACACCCCAAAAACTCGTAAATTTATACGCAATAAAATTAAAACCCACGCGACTCAAAGTACCCTCACGTGCCCAAAAAAGTCGCAAAACAATGCCCATAAAATTCAATACGACTCGTACATACTAAAATTCTCAAGAAAATTCCGACTCAAAAACATGGGCGCAACTCTTCCTTTAAAACCTTAACATACGTGGAGGAGATCCAATGTCAAAGTCAAAAACTCCACAGTCACTTGCCCAATAACCCAAATAACATTAACGCACGAATATTACATTATCCGAAAAATAGTGTTAGACACGAAATGGGGATAAAGAGATTTTCAATATAATTTTGCAATCACATGCAACAAAACAATTCCATGCATGCTTAAGCTCATGGTTTAAAATCTGATGAGTGTTAAATGTTTTACCAAAACTTCATAGTATAACACACTTTATGCTTCGAAAACATGAGAAGCAATTGATGCAAACTTATTTCAGAAATAAATTTAGTGCATGGACTTAGTCGGCACTCACATCTTAGGACTACGCTCCTCCATTTACCCGACATACTATTGTCATCCGGATGCGTCCAACATCTTAGAGCAACAATCACACAGATTTGGTTAACTTACGATCTCCTTGAAATAGAGTCAATCTAACAAATTGGTAGTTCTAATTGAACCAATAATCCTGATTCAAGATGGTCAACTTAATGTACTCATCGCACTTAACTATCACTCCAAAGAGACATTGCTATAAACATCAATCCCTCCTTAAATTACTCGCTTAAAAAGTTTCTCACTATCCCAACGGTCATCATACCAAGGTAGTTCAAGTATACACATGTAGCATGTAGGTTCACCATAACACTGGCCAGGTGTCATTGTGAACGTACCGTACATGATCATCCTTGCGACCCTCGACAAGTTTCCTGTTTCTAGCGACTCGATCAACCCCAAAATATCGTCTCTTAAGATACCTAATGTGCAAATCCACTTACAATTACTTATAAGAACGCTAGTTTGAGTCTAGGCATCCAAAATCAATACCTAATTCTCTCAAACTTAAGCTCTGATACCAACTTGTAACACCCTGAATTCTGGAAATAACAACAAATTTAAAATTTTCTAAATACACCAATAAAAGAATCATCTACAACCACAATTTAATATTTAACCTCAACACACACATTCATTCTATACATACGGTTTATAATAAGGACGGGTGCTACTAAAACCCAATAAAAGTCACTATCTCCAAATTGCGAAAGTCTTCACTAACTTACACTCGGGAGAACTAAGCATATCTCTTCTTGGGACAGCTAGGACCAAACCCCCATCTGGAACCTGATGCACATGTCGACAAATAAAAAGGTTAGGCTAAACGCCTAGTGAGTTCAAGAGTTTATATCATGATTATAAAGAAAACGTAAAATGGAAATATTGTAACTTATAATCATGATCCTTTAAAATGATTTACTTTAAAATAATGGGACAACTCATTTACCAATAATATGCATTTTATAGATGGTCGCCTAAACGCCAAAACACTCTTTCATGAAATGATGCAATCCAACACTTAATTGAAACGGGAATAATGGTAATGCTCAATTAATGACATTTGAGTAAACTTTATAAAACAAACGACCAAAATATGATTAAACTCAAGTCTCCAAAATTATAACATAAGGGAGATAACCCAAACTCAAAACATGGATATAAAATGACTCCCAATTTATGATAATGTAAATAATACTTTATATCCCAAAACATCCCAAAACACGAATAGGGATTAATACTCGACCCATAAAACATGGAATAAATTAATGTATGAAAATGTCATCGAAAACAAATAATAAACGACTCAGCCCAAAAATAACACCTTTCGGTGACGGGGGGAAACCCGATTCCGCATAATGTGACGTGCACAGAGTAAGCCACACATTACGTTAAAGTGGTATAAGTATCGGGCTCAACATCTTTCAGAATACACCCATAGATACTGACAGTGCTTGGAATACACCTATAGACGTGTGCTAATTAAACCTCAAAGCAAGTATACAATGAGATCTAATATCGTCTTTCAAGTAATAAAACGGTAAAGTACCGGATATCGTCCCACAGAGACTGGAGTAAAAGTTTACTAAAAAGTAGAAGAAAGAAATGATTTCAGATGGCGAATTTGAAGATTTTGGTTTGGTTGAGTTATCACTTTGATTTAGTTAACAGAGAATAAAGCAAGTACGGGTGTTAGACTTTCTGGTGGGATTTAAACACAAATTCCAGTGGGCCATGCTGCAGGCATGTTGCAGCATGAAGTTCTGCCACAACTAGATACACCATCTATTTTGAGGGTATTCCTCTCGGACTTCAATATTCACACTACTGTTTAGATTCGACTAAACACATCTCTGTGTAGTCTCCAACTATTTATAATGTAGAATAGAGTCCTCAAAATATATGGAGATACAAATATCTTTGTAAAAACCGCTCTCTCGAGCCGATTCCCATATCATCCAAGTTGACGTGTTCGAAGGGGCTTATCTCTAAGTCCTCTACAC
The DNA here is from genome assembly GCA_023525745.1 of Arctium lappa. Lineage (NCBI taxonomy): Eukaryota > Viridiplantae > Streptophyta > Magnoliopsida > Asterales > Asteraceae > Arctium > Arctium lappa. The sequence goes on from CM042061.1 coordinate 60,312,774, forward strand.
TTTAACACTATTGATTAGCGATCAACTTGTCGAGAATAAATCAGTTTAGAAGGATATAAACGATAATTGTCCTTATCAGTAACTCTCTCAAGTATACTTCTTATATCATTCAAACGGACGTGCTTTTCGGGGCTTATCTCTAAGTCCACGGCACTTTAACACTTTAGCAAGTGATCGGTTCGTCAAGAAGTATTATTGATATTTATAAAACTTGAATGAAATGGTGGATCATTGTTATTGCGAAACAATACCCACCTTTCTTTGGTTTAAAATCCCACATTTCCGTCAAACACCCATACTAATAAAATTAGCTACTCATACGGAAAGTAAATGCGTAAAATAAATGACATAAAATAAAAGACATAATTTAAATTACAATAATGTAAAAGACGATAAATTAAATGACAAAAAAGTAAAAGACGATAAAGTAAATGACAATAAAGTAAAGTGCGATAAATAAATTGCGGTAAATTACTTGACTTTAATAATCAAACCAAGAGAGTGTCAATTCTCTTACTTTGATTTTTAAAGATCACAAAAGATATTCTAAGATTTACTACAATTTTTCTAAGAGTGCAAGTAAGAAGATCATGTCCTCAAATACACCTCCCAAACCTCCTTTATATACTAGGAGGGAGAGGGGCAAAAAAGACTTTTAACCTAATATAATAATAAATGTACTACATAGTTGGTGACAAGGGACAATAATTTAAGAAATAAATAAAAGGAGATACAAAAGATAATTTCCAACCAACAATTTGATCTAGAAGGTTCCCCAAATCTATCCAAAATATTGTTGCAAGCTGTCCACCATAAGCTCATTTTCTTCCCTTCAAACTGCTGTTCATTGTCTGATGCTGCAGATATGCTGCAACATAAGTCTGCACTTATAAATCTGCCAAAAATAGATATTAATTAGTCATTCTAAGTCGTAAAACAAGTCATTCAACACCTTAGCTCCATGAAACAAGAAAAAAGAAAATAATGAACTAAAATGACTCAAAGGTTGGGATTAAAAGGTAAAACCTATTCTAAAAACAAGATAAAAATAGCATAATGGCACTAAATAATTAGTGCCATCAGATACTAGCACAGAGGACTTACACCATACCAAAGAAGCCAACCGCGCCTCAATGGGGAAAACTAATCGTTCCACCATCGGACAAAGCAATAAATGTATCGAGCTCAACATCTTTCAACATACACCCATTGATACGAGCACGAAGGACTTACATCACATCCAATGCCGAACGTGCCTCGATGTGGAAAACTAGTCGGCCCAACACCGGATAAAATACAAAAGTGCTCATGGATCCATAGCAGACGGGGCTGAAACATTACATGACTCAAAACGAATGAACTAACGCATTCCAAACATGTAATTCCCACATAAGATGCAATAAATGCAAATAATAACCAAACGCTCTACATTGAGCTATCAAAACCGGACAAGCGTCCTCAAAACCCGACAAAATCCAAACGAGCCATAAGCTCAACAAACCCAAAGACCTAACGTTGAAAATCATAAAATGAAATCAAACGTAAACGACCCGAAATAATGCAACCCATGCTTCAACACACCCGAATAACTTTAACATGATTTAGGTCGGGACGAAACATTTTCCAAGTGAGTTTATACCATTTATCCTTTCAAATCATCCCATGACACCCAATAAAATGCATTTATACTCGAAATTATACTCCATGAAATAAATCATTTAGATACCCAAAATATATGATTATTTATCAAAATGCACAAAATCCCAAAATGGGCGTCTCAACATGTTTATAAAACTAAACATTTCAAAATAACTAAAACTTATCAGCAGTTAACAATTTGAGGTAAAACACAAACATTTTAAAATAAACATTTTGGTATGTACACCGTTTTCACAAATCAACTTGAACTCACCTTGCTAGATTTAGGCTAAATCTAGATTTTCCCCCCAACTAGAGCTCCTTTGAAGAACACTTGGATTCTCAAGACAAAACCTAGATCCATAAATTTCCAACTATAAATATACATGTTCAACCATATAGAATTGTTTCCCCAAACATTTTACATGAAAATCTCATCTTACCTAAAAACCCTAATTTTTCATAGTTGAAGAGAAGGGAAGATTACCTTTACCAAGATTTGAATCCCTCAACAGTACACTTTTAGGTCACCAATACGCCATCAAACTTAGATTCTTCAAAAAGGATGGAAGAGGGTTTGATGAAACCCTAAAACTTAAGAAATTCTTGAAATGAGATGAAATGAAGAGCTTCACACCTTGCTTCCAAATCCTCACTAAAATGTGAAGGATCTCTTTACATACCATGGAAATGCACCTTAAAGGCTCCAAAATCCGACTTTTAGGGTGAGGGGTCGATTATTGGGAGAGAAGAGTGAAGTGGGTGAAGTAACAAGTGAAAAAGACTGAAAATTCGAGATTTAAAACAGTTTGAGGCCGACCGCGATTGTGCCCGGCGACAGTGACAGTGGGCACTGTCGCGAGGGCACTATCGCCTGGAATGTACCGTGGGCACTCCCCCACCAGCGACAGTGCCCACTGTCACTGTCGCGGGCACTGTCGCCCGAAGCTTTCTGAACCCGAAATTTGACCCTTTTCTCATCTGAAGGTTCCCGATTCAATAGGCGTCTCCGTGAAGCACTAACCCACGATTATCCACTGACGAAGACTTGTTAAGGGTTAAGATAACATTTTGTTTATCTTGATAAAATTCCGGGTGTTACAGTGTGTAAAGATCACGTGATAATTTGTTTACTTTGAGAACTGTGAGACCCTCGTTGTCCTCGTATGACTTTGGCTGTTTGATCCAACTCCCTACAAAAACGCAATGGCAAGATGGTAAATGAGTGGAATTTCGAAGACAATTATGTAGACAGATACAGAGCTTAACATAACTTAACACCTCTCACATATCTTAACATACATCGACTTGCCAACCTTAACATATATTAACATGAAAAATACTAAATCTTAAACACACCTTAGTTGACAAAAACAACAATGAACAAAGCTTAACATGCCTCGCATACCTTAACAAGCAATTTAACATTCCTTATTGAAAATAATGAACATTAACATACCTCAATATGGTTTAGTATAGATTCCATGCTTTAACATGAAAACTATCATACTAAGATATGTTATATTGTCTAGATGCAGAAATCAAATAACCAGATTGCCCCTTCTTTCAAAACCAACACACAAACAACACAATTCGATCGGAATCGCGAAAAACAGATCGATGATCTTAAGAGCGCTCTTAATCTCATGGTAAGGAGGAGTTCTCACCGAACCAAAATCCCCTGTAGGTCTCTTTCAACAATGATAATAATAATGATAAAAGAATATTAAAAAAAATATAGAGAGACAAAAAGAAAATGCAATTAGGAAGTCCCTTCGGGGACATACGATAAAATTGGAACGATACAGAGAAAACTAGCATGATCCTTGCACAAGAATGACACACAAACCGAAAAATGGTCCAATATTTTTTGGGAAGTCACTTTTTGGTTTAGATCTAATTTTCTTTTAACAAGAAGAACTTAGCCCATTTAGCAAACTATTGGAAAAAACTTTGTTTGGTTAACAATAAACTCGTTATGATTCTAAATAACTCATTATGACGCATTATGACATCGATGTTTGGCTTCGTTGTCGCGTTAACCCTTGTGATTTCACTCTAAGACTTTACTTATTTGAAAATTGACGAAAGTAGTGATTAGAGATTCACGAGATTGAATCCTGATTTTGCACTATTCGATATCATTTTTATAAGTTCGACATATTTGATATAAATGTTTTATTTAGTTTATAGCTTTACATAAATTTAAATTGTTCCAAGGGGGTTATTCAAAACACTAAGGGGCTGTTTGTTTTTTAAAAATCAGTACTTATTTATCACTTATCACTTTTTCGGTCAGATGTAGATCAATTAAGACCGTTTTTTTTTTTATTAATTCAGTCCCACTTATCTCTTAATTTGATCTTACCGAAAAAGTGATAGTCTAATCACTTTTTTTTCACTTATTCTAACTGCTCTCTGCCTCTCCAAATCGATCTTCTTCTCCACATCGACTCTTCTGCAAATCTAGGTCTGCAAGTCTTTCAATCGAACATTGCCTTCTTCTCCAAATCACAGACCTCGATTTGGAGAGGAGGTGATTTTGATCTTCTTCTCACAATGCTTCTTCTCCAAATCGCCTCTTCTCCAAATCGACTCTTCTGCAAATCGAGGTCTGCAAGTATTTCGATCGAACACTGCCTTCTTCAAAGGGACTATCGAGGTATGCAAGTCGTTCTTCTTCAAAGGGACTATCGAACACTCCTTTCTTCAAAGGAACACTGCCTTATCAATCTTCTTCTCCTCTCTGCAGTTCCATCGATCTCCTTCTCAAAATCGGTATGTTGAGATCCTACTCCCAATTTTATGTTATTTTTGCTCGATTTTCTGAGTCCTTGTTTTATTTTTGCTTGATTTTCTGAGTCCTCATTGTTAATGTATATAGAGGGCCCATGCCCATGTTAGTATAGGGCCCAAGCCTATTTTAGCTTTAGTATATATATGTTGTATCCTGTAGTTTAGGTTAAGTCAATTATTATTTTTCCTCTCATATTGTACGTTTCTCTCTCAATCAATATATCGAAGTCATCAAGTCTTCAGCATAATCATCGTCTCTGTCAATTATCATCATATTCTAACATGGTATCAGAGCTGTAGGTTTGTTCATCGATTTCACTATTCACGGTACTGTTCATCGATTTCACTATTCATGGTCACTATTCATCGATTCCACTATTCACGATTACTGTTCATCGCACTGTTCATCAATCGATTCACTGTTCATCACTGTTCATCAGGATCGGTTTTGTTTTTGAATCCATCGTTTGTCATCGTTGTCATCGCCTTTTGAATCGATTCTGTTTTCTTGAATCGATCACTTGCCATTGCCTCTTGATTTGTTAGTCGACATCGATTGATCTAAAATTGATCGATCTGTGTGATTTACATTGTCGCCGCCGCTGTGTACCTATCGGTCGAACGTCATCGGTCGAACTCCTTTTCATCGGTCGAACTCTTTTATCGGTCGAACTATTTTACCGGTCGAACTCTTTTACCGGTCGAATTCCTATCGGTCAAAGCATTCTACCGGTCGAACACCCTACCGGTCGAACACCCTACCGGTCGAAACACCCTACCGGTCGAAACACCCTACCGGTCGAACACCCTACCGGTCGAACACCCTCTCGGTCGAACATCCACCGGTCGAACACCTATTGGTCGAACTTTATCGGTCGAACTCTACTGTTCCTCATCCATACCGGTCGCTCACCCTACCGGTTCCTACCACCGGTCCATACCGGTCGCTCACCCTACCGATTTATACCGGTCGATTCTACTGGTCGCACACCATGGCTGCACCTGACCTCATGGAACTGATGCGTCGCAATCAAGAACTCATGGAGCAAATCATGTCTGGTGCTATGGGTATGAATTCTCAACACTTAACTGTATCAGGTAAATCATGGCTTTTTGACTCTGGGTGTTGCAATCATATGACACCCTGCACTGATGGTTTCGTTTCTAAGAAACCACCTCAGCATTTTACGTCAGTACGAACTGCTGACAACACTGGCCTACCGGTATCCTTTAGTGGAAATGTCTCCACTCCTCATATTCAATTACCGGATGTTCTCAATGTTCCGAAACTATCTCTGAGCTTAGTTTCAGTTGCACAGCTTTTAGAATCTAACCTGATCATTTTATTTCATTCCTCTGGTTGTATTGTACAGGATCCAAAGACCAAGCAGATCCTTAGACTCGGCCGTAAGGTTGGACGGATGTTTGAAGTGGTCTATCTTCGTCTGCCGTTACCATCTTCAAATCTTGTTGCCTCCGTTTCCAGCTCCTCTTCCTTTGAATTGTGGCATGCCCGGCTAGGTCACTTATCTCTAGCCAGAATAAAATCTTTAGCTAATTCAGGGGTGTTAGGAAATTGTGTGTCCTCTGACAGTATTTCCTGTTTATCATGCAAACTTGGAAAACATCATGCTTTATCCTTTGAAACAAATGAGTTTAATTCTACTTCTGTTTTTGATCTTATTCATTCTGATGTATGGGGACCAGCACCACATCCATCAATGGGGGTGCTCGATATTTTGTTATTTTTGTTGATGACCATACACGTTTCACATGGATATATCTCATGAAATATCGTTCGGAGCTACCTAAAATTTATATTATGTTTGCTCGGATGATTCACACTCAATTTTCAAAACCTATAAAGATTCTTAGAGCTGATAATGCTATGGAATATAAAGAGTCCTCTCTTCTCTCCTTTCTTCAATCTCAGGGGACTCTCTCTTAGTACTCATGTCCCGGCACATCTCCTCAAAATGGCCGTGCCGAACGTAAACACCGTCATATACTTGATACAGTTCGCACTCTTCTCATTTCTACTAAATGTACGGAACGGTTTTGGAGGGAAGCTGCTTTCACTGCAGTTTATACTATCAATCGTCATCCTACTCCTCTTCTTAAACATAAGTCTCCTTGCGAGGCTCTTTATAACATCCTCCCTGCCTATGAACTCCTAAAAGTTTGGGGTAGTGCCTGTTTTGTTCAGTTACAACCCCATGAACATACCAAACTTGAACTTCGCTCCAGACTTTGCTGCTTCCTTGGATATGGTATTGAGCACAAAGGCTATCGCTGCTGGGATCCTATCTCCCAGCGTCTTCGTATATCGCATCATGTTACCTTCTGGGAACATGCTCCTTTTTCTTCTATATCTAAGTTTCGTGAGTCTCCCACTTTCACCACTCCGTTCTTCACCGATGCTTCCGTCTCATTGGACTCACTCCAATTTGACATCATATTGCCTCCACCTGTTGCTTCACCACAGTCTGAATCTGCCTCTCCTTCAGAGTCTCCTGCCCCTACACAGCCTGCCTCTTCTAGTTTTCCTGATCAACATCAATCATCTGCTCCATCTGCACAGCCAACATCTGAGGTGCCTGCTGAGTCTTTGGCTCCTGGAACGTCTCAATCTCAGAATGTTAGACGATCAGATCGGGTAAGACAAGTTCCTTCTCATCTCCGTGATTATCATGTTTATGCTACTCTGCTGTCAAATCACGAACCCACTTCCTACAAAGAAGCCTCCTCTAACCCTGATTGGCAGAAAGCTATGGATGAGGAACTTCAGGCTCTTGACAAAGCTCAGACATGGGAATCTGTCCCTCTTCCTCCGGGCAAGTCACCCATTGGCTCCAAATGGGTGTTTAAAATCAAGACAAAATCCGATGGATCTATTGATCGGTACAAAGCTCGCCTTGTGGCCAAGGGCTTCAATCAAGAGTATGGTATTGATTATGAGGAAACATTTGCACCTGTTGCTCGAGTCACTTCTGTTCGCAGTCTTCTAGCCATTGCAGCTACCAAACAATGGCCTCTTTTTCAGATGGATGTTAAGAATGCCTTCTTGAATGGTGATTTATTTGAGGAAGTCTACATGACACCTCCTCCGGGCATTCGACTTCCACAAGGTCATGTTTGTCGACTTCGGAAGGCTCTTTATGGACTCAAGCAAGCTCCGCGAGCTTGGTTTGAGAAATTCAGTTCCACCGTCACCTCTCTGGGTTTCGCACCCAGCAACTACGATTCAGGACTGTTTACTCGGACCACTGAGGCTGGCACAATCTTACTTCTGTTATATGTGGATGATATGATTATTACTGGAAGTGACTCTACTGGCATAGCTCATCTCAAGACATCTCTCAGCTCCTGTTTTGAGATGAAGGATCTTGGTTCTTTACACTATTTTCTTGGTCTTGAGGTGATCTCAGATCCGTCGGGAATTTATCTTTGTCAAGCCAAATACACCTCCGATCTCTTGACAAAAGCTGGGCTTACTGACAACAAAACTGCATCCACTCCTCTTGAGCACAACCTTCATCTGGCTCCGAATGCTGGACCTCCTCTGCGTGATCCTACTCTGTATTGACAGTTAGTGGGGTCACTTGTCTACCTGATAGTGACCCAACCTGACATTTCCTATGCTGTCCATACAGTCAGTCAGTTCATGTCTGCACCCTGTTCAGATCATTATGCTGCTGTCCTTCGCATCCTTCGATATTTAAAGGGGACCATGTTTCACGGTCTTCATTTTTCATCCACATCCTCATTGACTTTGCGAGGATTTTCTGATGCTGATTGGGACAGTGACATTACGGGCCGTCGCTCTACTACTGGCTACTGTTTCTTTCTTGGAGACTCTCTCATCTCTTGGAGGAGCAAGAAACAATCTCTGACAGCTCGATCCAGTACTGAAGCTGAGTATCGAGCACTAGCAGACACGACTCAAGAACTTGTGTGGTTACGCTGGCTACTCTCTGACATGGGGGCACCTCAACATTCTCCAACCCCTTTGTGGTGCGACAACAATAGTGCTCTTCAGATTGCTCACAATGATGTTTTTCACGAGCGAACGAAGCATATTGAAATTGACTGTCACTTTGTTCGTCAACACGTGACTCGTCAGACTATTCAGCTTCTTCCTATTTCAACTATTGATCAATCGGCCGAAATTTTCACTAAAGCTCATTTACCAGGACGGTTTCGTGATCTCGTTTCCAAACTCCATCTAGCTCATTCTTCTCCCGATTGAGTTTGAGGGGGGATGTTAATGTATATAGAGGGCCCATGCCCATGTTAGTATAGGGCCCAAGCCCATTTTAGCTTTAGTATATATATGTTGTATCCTGTAGTTTAGGTTAAGTCAATTATTATTTTTCCTCTCATATTGTACGTTTCTCTCTCAATCAATATATCGAAGTCATCAAGTCTTCAGCATAATCATCGTCTCTGTCAATTATCATCATATTCTAACACTCATGTATTGCCAAATTGATCCAACACAGTGTGGAAATCGAAAGTTTCAATAGGTAGGTGAAGCTTCAATAGGTAGGTGAATCAGAGTGTGGAAATTGATTTTCGTTTTTTTTCCTTGGGTTGTAGTTGGTGATTGCTTGGATGAAGAATTGGAGTCATGGGTTCGATGTTTGAGAGCTTCTGAACTAGTTGGGATATGTGGAAGTTGTATCGAACAATACCTACCTCATAGAGTTGCAATGCAATTTGGGATGGACCAAGATATTCCTGGTGATTTGCCACAGACCAATGCATCTCCTGAAACCGCGTGGAGGTTTTGCACGCGGCCAATTAGGGATGTTAAAGTGTATCTTCCATCCAAATTATGTGAGCCATGTATGACTGCTAGATACTTGGAATGGTGGAATAAGCCAGTTGGGGTCCAAGCAAGAAGCTCTCCCATGGGTGATGATGAAACATTGGAAAGTTTTGACAAAGATGAATCAAGAACTGAAGGGTCCAAAGAAGGTGGTGTCCAAGCAAGAAGCTCTCCCATGGGTGATGATGAAACATTGGAAACTTTTGACAAATATGAATCAAGAACTGAAGGGTCCAAAGAAGTTGGGGTTCAAGCAAGAATCAGAAAACTAGAGGAAGTTTTTGCACATCTCAAATCTAAAAAAATTGGTCACAGGTTAATGTAGATTGGTTTACATTTGACATTGATGGGTGCTTTTTACACACCTACAGACGTGTGCTAATTAAACCTCAAAGCAAGTATACAATGAGATCTAATGTCGTCTTTCAAGTAATAAAATGGTAAGAACCAAGTATCGTATTCCACAAGGATAGGTATCTTAGGTTGCAAGATCTTGAGATGAAAAACTAACTTCAGATGGCGATGTTGAAGACATATTTTTGGTTGTTTGGTTAACACAGATCTAAATAAACAAGAATAAACGAGAAGCAAGGGTGTAAGGCTTTTGATGGTATATGGATCCAAATTTCAGTAGGTCAATGCTACAACACTTGTTATAGCATGATGCTATTTGAGTGCTGCAGCATACTTCTGACTATAACTAGTTTCATTATCGATTTTAAGACACGTTCCTCTCGGACTCTCACCATCCCATTATTCCAGTAGTTATGAATCATCTCATCTCTGAGCAAGGTTCCATATAAGGGAATGATGGGAATGGAGTTCTCAAAATATACGGCAAAACAAATTCTCTTCGTTAAAAGTTACTCTTTCGAAATAACCCCCGTACCTCCCAAGTTGATGCATTCCAAATAGCTTATCTCTAAGTCTATTCCATTTTAACCCTTTGAAAAAGTGACAACTTATCAAGAATGGATCATTTTAAATGACACAAGTAACAACTCTCGTTGCAAGTAACTCTTTTGATATTACCTCTTATGTCACTAAATTGACGTGCTATTCAATGGCCTATCTCTAGGTCCATGACACTATTACACTATCAAAATAATCATTTTGTCAAAGAGTTTTGTTATCTTGATAAAACTTGAGTTGGAATAATAAAATTTCGTTAAAGTCACAAAAACCCACTTTCTTTTAGATCCACATAACCATCATTTGCCTCACACCCAAGCTAAAATGATTAGCTACTCATTACAATAAATAAATAAAGAAAAATGCTAAGAACTACAAAGGTAAACATAATGTAAAATGCTCTTGAAATGTAAATGACTATAAAATATATAAATATATGTATATGACTTGAAATGTAAAGACAAGAATGTAAATGACAAGGAAATGTAAAGACGTAATCTAGATGCACTATTTTAAAGTACTAAAAGTAATTGCATAAAAATAAATACGTAAAGTAAATGGCTAATCTAGAGATGAAAATGGAAAGGTAAATAAAATGCAAGTATGAACTAGGCTTTAAAAATAAAAGAAAAAGGAAGAAAGAAAGAAGAACATTAAGAACATTAATTAAAGAAAGTAGGGAGAAGTTTTAGAGTTGATGGAGATCAACTCTTCAAGGTGTACAAAAAATGAGAACCCAAGCTCCCTATTTATAGGCAAAGGGAGGGGGCAAAGTTGTAAATTAAGGAGAATCTAATTGTACTTACCTAGTCTAATGCCAACTAAGGCTACCTAAGCTTGTTCTAACTTAACTAAACTATTACAAACCAAATAAATTAGTGTTTAAAGATTACAATCAGATTAGTTCCATGCCAAAAATCAGATTATACTCCATCTTCTTTGATTCTTTCATCCAAAACCATCAGCTCCATGCTGTTCTGATGCTGCAGCATGCCCTGTTTCCAAATAGATTTCCAAAAGATAACCAAATTTAGCCTACAATCTTAATAAAACAAGTAAACCACACAATTTAAGCTCCAAGACACAATAAATGGAAAATAAGATAGAAAATGACTCAAAGTGGGATTTGAAAATGAAAAATCTATCTAAAAAGGCTAAAAGAAAAGGGCTTAAGTACTCAAAATTGAGTACTTATCAGACACATACGTTTTGTTTGAGGGACGTGAAAAACAGAAGTGAAATCAGACTTCATACTTTAGCACCACCACTTAAAAAAACAAATAGTCTTTTTTATTCAGATTTCAGACTTCATCACCACCACTTAAAAATCAGAAGTGAAATCAGACTTCAGACTTCAGCACCACTTAAAAAACAAACGCCACCTAAGTTTATCTCTTAATAGTTCCATTAAGAGGCAACATCTGAATCGCGAAGAGGTGAATCTTGTTTGACAAAAAAAATCTGTCTCTTAATGGTTATAAAACACTCTGAATGATTTTGTATTTTAGGACTCCTTTAACCATTCAGCGTCCTAATTTCATTCAGAATAATTAATAAACAATCATATGAATTTGCACTATATCATAAAAGATTTTTAATCATTCTGCATCAAACCATTCAGCAAGTGCCAAACAACCCTAACACACACACACACACACACACACACACATATATATATATATATATAGGCAGGTTCAAACGAGAAGCTAAACATTTTGCGAGAAGGCGAGAAGTGTTTATTCATATATGATACACAAGCTTAATCATATATGATTAAACACATGTTATATTGGCAATACATAGACGTTTAATCATATATGATAAAACACACATACAGGTCGTGTAATCATATATTATATCATACTTCTCGCCTTCTCGCAAAATGTTTAACTTCTCGCATGATTCTTCCTCTCTCTCTCTCTCTCTCTCTATATATATATATATATATATATATATGCATGATGTCTTAGGGAATATCTTGAAAAATGTTGTGCCCTCTCCATAACATTTAATATTTGATCTTACTGCAACGAACGTCATTTAAAACTAATCTTAATTAAGTAATATCATTTCATTTAATCATTTTATTAATTATAAAATATCATTTCGAAAATCTAACTATTAATTAAATTTAATGAAAAAATGGAAAATTGTTCTCTTTATTTTACATGTATATGTATATATTAGAGTTGTTTATGGGCGGTACAACCTGCTAGATCCGACTCGTTTGGACTGTTAAAAAAAGGGTTTGGACAATCATCTTTTAAAACATGGGCGGGCTAGGGGCTGCAGTGCTAAAATTAGTGGGCGGGCTTGGACAACAAGAAAAAGAAGTCGGACAAGCCCACCCAGCCCGTTGTATTATTATAATTGATTAAATTTTAGACGTAGTTAATAATTTATTGTTTTTTTTACCAAAAAGATTTAGAAGTCGTTTTGGATTGGATTTCCACAACTGAGTACCAACCGTCACCCAGGTATATATAAAAATGTGATGTGTTATATAGTACGTCTTGAAACTCGGTCTTGAAGGTGGATAAAAAATTTTTTATTGAAAAAACCCAGACTTTGAAAGTTGATAAATCATTAGAGAGAAAATGTCTATGCTCCATATTATTGTGAAAATACTTTTTTTCATACACTATGTACATTGATAAATTTTATGTTCGAAAAACTTACGTAATTTAAATAATTTTACATAACTTATGATTTTATACAAGTTTTATTTTTCAAATGTCAAAAAAAAAAGTCCGATAAGCCTGGTCCATTTATAAGGTGGGTATAGACAAGTCATAAGCCCGTAAAAACGGGTTTGAGTTTACCATATTAGGCCCGTTAGACAAAAAGATTATGTTAAGTCCAACTCATGCCCGTAAAAGATCACCTCTAGTGTATATAGGGTTGGGTTCCGGTGAGAAACGTGAGAAATGTTTATCAACCGTGGATGAGAAATGAATGCACATTAGGATAAGATGCACCATATCAATTCCTTTATAAGTCACAATTCATAGGAGAGCTTGAGATTAAAAGGGATCAACGGTTCAGATCCACTTCTCACGTTTCTCACCGTTAACTCAACTTTTCACGATCGCCGGTGTATATATACACACACATAAAATCGTAAAATACAATATATATATATATATATATATATATATATATATATATATATATATATAGAGAGAGAGAGAGAGAGAGAGGCCCATTCATTTGCTAACCGTGATATTGGTGCAAACCGTGCTAACCAATCTCAACCGTATATTGATGAGATCAATGGTCCACAATTAATTGATTTTTTATTAAAATAAAATATAAAAAACGGTTTATAAAAATAAAATGCATGTATGCACAGGGGTATTTCGGTCAAAATACATTTCTTTTTATATTTTAATTGAAATTTATTTTAATTAATTTTGAAGATAATCACGGCATGAAATCAGAGAAAATCTTAAATTTAAATTATGTAGTTAGTTATTTTTGGGAGTTATCTTTTTAATTTTAAATTATCATTTTTAATTTTAATTTAAATTTCAATTTCATCATCATCTCCATATAACTCTCCGTCTCTAATATTGCCGCCGTCTACCACCTTCGTCTCCGCCCTGCAGTCACCTTACATATCTCCGAGAGCCACCAGAGATGACCCGAATCCGCCATCGACCACCACCACCAGCGCCACCACCACACCGACTTCATTTACTCAGCATCGACTCCGGTATCCTACTGTGGGTCCCCCAACGACGATATCCCGAGCACTTCCTACACTCCCACGTCGGAAAGATGCGATTTTTCCGACGATACGAAGCTGAAAATCGTCAACCGTGTTCCTCTACTGTCTTCCGATAACAATCCGATAGCACCGCATATCTCGTTTTCGTTTCCGGTACCTCAGATTTCTTTCGCGAAAGAGTCGGTATCGCCTGCGAATGCAAAACTCAGGAGCTGCTATGTTTACGTAGGATATCACGACCAAAACCCGAACTTGATACGGTTCTGTAAATGGCTGAAATTCGAGCTCGAAATTCAGGGGATTGCTTGCTTTGTAGCGAATAGATCGAGATACGCGGATTCACAGAGCCACGAGGTTGCCGATAGGGTCATTTAGAACAGTGAATCTGTGCATATATGCAGTCTGTGCATATATGCATATGCAACCTGTGCATATATACAGTTCCATGTAAATTGTATATTCATATATGCAACCTGTGCATATATGCATTTGTGCATCTTTTAAGATTGCATATGTGCATATGGTTATATGTTAAGTTTCAAATTTTAATGTTTAAAATGTTTTTGTTTTATGTGCATGTGTGCATTGTGCAAATTATTAAGCTTTGATGTGCATATATGCATTTTGAATACACTAGAAACAATAAATTATTATATTCAAAAATAAAGATAACTACCAATTTAAAAAAATCTTTGAACTATGGAAACAAGATAAATGTGGCATGAATTATGATAGATGTGGCGTGAATTAGGAAATTACCAAGTTTAATTTAACAATATTATATTTAATATTAAGATAACTACCAAATTAAAAATCTTCTTAAAATATGGAAAAAAATTTAATGGCCGAAAATTGTAAAATTCCAATAATATCCTTTGAGATTTAATAGATTGAGTGAATGACATAAATTCTAGGAAGCTTTTGATTGGTCGAAAATTGGTTAACACGGTTAGCACCAATGTCGTGGTTAACAAATGAAGGGGACCCTATATATATATATATATATATATATATATATATATATATATATATATAGGAAAGAACCTCAAGTGATTTATTTAGGGGGTGTTTGGGATTGCTTATTTGAGGTGTTTTTTAGCTTATTGCGATTTGACACCGAAAATAAGCACTTTTGAGTGTTTGGATGAGACAAAATTAAAATGGCTTATAGCGGTGTCAAACCGCTGAAAAACACTTTTTGATAAGTCATTTGGTTTTAACTTATTAACTTATTTAAAAAGTGTTTATGACTTTTTTGGTTATTTTATATGTATAAGCAATCTCAAACACCTTTAAATAACAATTTGTTAGTTTATTACGTTTTTATACCGCAATAAGCTAATCCAAACACTATTTAAAAACTCTAATTTTAATTTGATAAACACTTTTTTAAATAAACCTAAGTTGTTTTAAATAAGCAATCCCAAACACCCCCATACAGTCGAAGGTTGAAGGAAGAAACCTGCACTCTTCCATATAAACCGGCCGGCAGCCTTTCACCGGCAATCTTCACAATAACAACATCAATCCTCCTTCCATTTCCACCGCCGGAGTTTTCACCTCTTTCGTACTTCTCACTTTTTCAACCAATTTATTACAGAAATTTAACTCCAAAATGGTCGATAACAAGCGAAAACGAGGTCGCAAGACTAAATCTGGAGTACCAGAAACCCTAGATCTTCAAACCTCCAAAGCCACCACCACCTCTTCTCCCTCCGTCGACGACGTAGATCTCACACTCAACGACACTCCCAACACCAACCACCACCACCACCTCCGCCGCCGCCGGAAACCTCCTGTTCACGCCGAAAACCCTGAGAAAACCCTAATTGAGGCGAATGGAAATGGAAATGGTTCGGTGCTTGAGAGCGTGGTGATGGCGATGGCTAGGGTGATGCCGGCGATGGACGCGGTGGTGAAGGTGTTTTGCACACACACCGAGCCGAATTTCTCGCTGCCGTGGCAGAGGAAGAGGCAGTATAGTTCGAGTAGCAGTGGGTTTGTGATTAGTGGGAGGAGGGTTTTGACTAATGCACACTCGGTGGAGCATTATACACAGGTGAAGCTGAAGAAACGTGGTTCGGATACCAAATATGTCGCCACCGTTCTTGCGATCGGAACTGAATGTGATATCGGTGAGTCTAACATCTTTCATTGTAAACCTATTTTACTGAAATTGTAGAGATAAGGTGCATAGAATACATGGCCATGGTTTTTGTAACAATTTCCTTTTCCATTTCTTGTTTCAAATATGAGGATAACACATAGTGATTGAATTTGTTTAGATTTGGGGTGTATACCAGTTGGGTTTAAAACGTCCAAACCCAACCGGTTACAAAATGTAACCCAACCCAACCCACAATTGTTGCTGGTTGGGTTGGGTTGGGTTGGTGGATTGCCATATTTGTTATAAATAAGTCTGTGGCTTTGGCCTAGCGGTATTGGAACCTATGTCTTCCTAGTGAGGTCAAGGGTGTGAGTTTATTTGTTGCATTTGCCATATATGATTATTATATACTTCAAAAAAAAAGTCTGTGGCTTTGATCTTTGGTGACATAGGAGTATTGTCTATGGTTCTATTTAATCTTATACATCTAACAAATTGGTAATATTGGATTACTGATACATAAGTACATACAACAAGCTAATAAATTGTGTTTGCGAAAGATGAAAATATGATTAAATACCAACACTAATGTCTGTTGCCTTCACCCAACCAAGAGCCAATATATGTACATATTTATATAATTATATATTGTTTAGTTTCACACATTTGTATGCATAACTTAATTTAGTTCTTTTGTTGCTATTAAATTTACGGTGGATAGGAACATGTAAAAGGAAAACAAGAATTAGGCAAAAAAATGGTGCTCCAAAATGGAGAATTTGGAGGGTTGGGTTTAATTGAGTTGTTTGCGGGTTGGCCTGGACGGAGTGGCTGTTTTATGTACAACCCTATTTTAGATAATTTCATTGAGAATTAGCATGGCAAGATCAATGTTAATTACAGAATTTTAGGTAATATATGGTTTTGGTCTATTATCATGTGAATCACTTTCTTGTTTTTTGTTTTTCAAAATTTCACCATGATATATTAGTTCATGGAGATGCTGAATTTGGAAGAATGATGTCTTTTTGTTTGACGATCATGTGGATATTTATTCTTGTTATTGACTGTCATTTGCAGCTAATAGTTGTTTCATATGATTATGTGCATTGATTATTTCTATTCATTGATGAATATGTTCATACAATGATGCAGCTTTACTTACGGTGGAAGATGATGGATTTTGGTTAGATGTATCACCTGTGGAGTTTGGGGATTTGCCTGCACTTCAAGATGCAGTTACAGTTGTTGGGTATCCAATCGGAGGAGATACAATATCCGTCACTAGTGGAGTTGTTTCACGTATAGAGATCCTATCGTATGTTCATGGGTCAACTGAGCTTTTGGGATTACAGGTTAATGAAGCTTTCTTGACTCTGTTTTATGATCTTATTTGTATTTATTAACACACATTTATGGTGAACTTGTTGCAGATAGATGCTGCAATTAACTCGGGGAATTCTGGTGGGCCGGCTTTCAATGACAAGGGAAATTGTGTTGGTATTGCATTTCAGTCTCTTAAGCATGAGGATGCTGAAAACATTGGATATGTCATACCGACACCTGTTATAATGCACTTTATCCAAGATTATGAGAAAAATGGATCATATACTGGTAATTTTTGTAAAAGTTCTATAATTTCTTTGCATAATCTATTATCAACTCTTTTCTTCAAGACACACACACACACACATATATACACATATATATACATATATAGTGGAAGGATATTTTGCAACCCTGAAAAAGGTTGCAACTCTTGCAACCCACATCTTAACCGTTGGATTCATGATCGACGGTTATTTTATTTTTATTTTTCTGTTTTTTTTAATTAAAAATATTGGGCCCCATATCTATTGTAACCGTCGATCATGAATCCGCTGATTAAGATGTGGGTTGCAAGGTTTGCAACCTTTTTAAGGGTTGCAAATAAAACAACATATATAGTCACAATCATTTGCAAACCTCTTAATTTATACAAATCATAAGCCAATCTCAACCGTCCATCTAGTCTAATGAATATCTGGTTTCGTAAATATCTCGATTGTTTCCTAATCTAAAGCGCTGATCATAAGAATGAACTCTGATCGTCTTCCATAAATATCCGGATCATAATGAATGAAACCTCATCATTTCCATTAATATCTCAATCGATTGGTTTGTATGATTTGTATGAATTAGGAGGTTTGCAAATGATTGGGATTCTCTACATATGTTGTAAATTTTGGTTTTATATATACTCAGGGGTTGTTGGCAGTTGCTGAATGGTTTGGTGCAGAATGATTAAGAGGCTCTTATGATATAGTGCAAAATGATATACGGTTGTTTTTTAATTGTTCAAAATGAAATCAGGACTCTTAATGGTTAAGGGAGGGTCTGGATACAAAATCATTCAGAGGGTTTTGGAACCATTAAGAGGCAAACATTATTTTTGCCAAACAAGATTTACCTCTTAATGATTCAGAGGTTGCCTCTTAATGGAACTATTAAGAGGTAAACAAACAACCCCTCACTTGCGATGTTTTTGTTTATTTGTTATTTTTGTTAACGACAATAAGAAACTCTAACTTTGTAATTCTAGGATTAACTTTTATGTGTACTATATAGAACTAGTGTTCTTGCGCAATGTAGTAGGATGTAAAAGTTTCAGCAAGATTCATTCAATTTTGAAATCCTAAATTCTTTCAAGACGTTAGAATGTCTACCATGGTTTTAAAAAGCGTGTGAGGCGTCCTCGAGGCGAGGCGGTCCAAAATCGCCCCTGAGGCGGTGCCTCTCAATCCCCAGACGAGGCGTACGCCTCAGTCGATTGAGGCGGTGATTGAGGCGGTAAGGCGTGAGGCGGTAGAGAGGCGTACGCCTCAATACAGAGGCTAAATTATTTTAAAAAATGACTAAAACCTTCTCTATTTCTTTTTTGAAAACCTTGTTCTTCTCCGGTTCTCCTAAGCCCTATCTGCTACTCGTCTATTGTCCTTCTTGAGTTCCATTTTTCTCCCGTTTTCTTTGCATTTTCTTCTTGGATACTCTTCGGATCACAGAAGTATTATGTATATGTATGTATCTACTGGATACATTTCTTTTATATTTAGTCTCTACTACGTGTGAGGGTCACAGTCACACTTCTATCACACTTTGTTGATATTTAATATATATACATACACACACACATATATATATATATATATATGATATGAATAGATCAATAATTTTTCTCTTTGTTAGTACATGTACATCTATATTTCGTGATTGAAAAAAGTATATGTAAATCTTTTTAGTAATTTAGTATGAAATACATATTTTGTGTCAAGTACTCAAGTGTCAAGTGTGTGTGTATATATATTGCATATATTTTCGAGCAGAAGTAGTGGAATGCAGATTGGTATATATATATATTTCCGCCTCGGGGCTTACGCCTCGGACCGCCTCGAGGTTTACGCCTCGCCTCATTAAGGGAAAACGCCT
Organism: Arctium lappa; assembly: GCA_023525745.1. NCBI lineage: Eukaryota > Viridiplantae > Streptophyta > Magnoliopsida > Asterales > Asteraceae > Arctium > Arctium lappa. The sequence goes on from CM042061.1 coordinate 60,332,253, forward strand.
TGAGGCACGATTCCGCTTTTTAAAACCTTGATGTCTACTACTTTTGGAACCTATGCTAGATTCAAATCTTCATCCATAAGAAATGTCGGTGTTAGCAGCTTGTGCAACCATTTGAACAAAAGGAAATTCTTTATGTGGATTGCATATAAACCTAATTTGATAATCCTAATTAGTATGATTGCAGAACTTTCCTAGCAGACACTTAGATGGTCGATTACGTAAAAGGAACACCTCAGGAATAGCAATTAACCTTAAAACTCTTAGATGGTCGATTACGTAAAAAGAATACCTCAGGAATAGCAATTAACCTTAAAACACTTTGCAAGTGAAGCGAGCAGCTTTGCACCAAAGTCAATTCCATCCAAGCAAGCCAAACCAGAAACTAAAGCTGCAAATGTAATTATGTCAAAGGAAAACCAACGGAATGATGAAGAGAAAGAAAATTAACTGTTCTATGGAAGCAAAACTATTTAAAGAGCATTGGTAAAAAATCATAATGGACCTGCATAAAGAAATAAAAGAACCAACCATTTGCAGTCTTGAGAATCAATAAATTGAATATTTATATCTTTGGAAGGAAAGATTGCAAACAATTACATTGCAAAAGTGGAGATGGAAAAACATCGATAGTATTTCACTTTTACGAGGGATCATGAGTAGTACACTGATAAAGAAAGTAATCCTAACCATTGAAAAACAAATAAGTTCTGGATTCATATAAGTGACAATAAAAACAAATTTGAATTCATGAATCCACTTGTGCACTGACCATAGTTACATCATGAGTTCATAATTGATTAAAAAAGAAGCCATCTGTCTTGATATAAAGGTGCTATACGTATACATAGAGGTTAAACCGCTAATCTGATGTAATTCCCTTCTCTTTGAAAGGATTTATTGAGTAAGGCACCAATCCTACCACTGTTTTCTAAATTTTGGTTTATATATACTCGCTTGTGATATATTGTTTATTTGTTATCTTTGTTAATGACAATAACAGCCATACTTTGTAATTTTAGGATTGACTTTTCTGCGTTTTATATAAATTTATTGTGGTTGTGACTTGCTTATTGTAATAAATCCTGGGTTTGAAACTTCTGAATCCTTATTAGGTTCCCCCCCTTTGTGCCACTGCTTTCATGGATGCATAAGCACATAGATAGGTCTTCAAAGTTCCTCCCTCTCTATATGGAAAATTGTATGAGGTGCGTGTGTGTGTATATATGTAAATCTTACAACCTCTGCAACCCACATCTTAACCATTGGATTCATGATCGACGGTTACAATATATGTGGGCCCAATATTTTCAATTAAAAAAACAAAAAAATAAAAATAAAATAACCGCTTATCATTGATCCAACGGTTAAGATGTGGGTTGTATGGGTTGCAAGATTTACATGGGTTGCAAATTAACCTTGGCATATATATATATATATATATATATATATATATATATATATATATATATAGTTGGGTTAAGGGGAAAACCACAAAAAAATGGAAAACTAAGGAACACCCTAATAACCATTCATTTGTCCAGTATGCACATGTGCATAAAATGCCCAGGTGCATAGAAACCAAAAAACATTTTCAATGACTTTTATGCATATGTGCATACCGTACAAGTGCACGGATATTAGGGTGTTCCTCAGTTTTTCATTTTATGAGAGGTTTGCCCCTAAACCTGAGTCTCTCTATATACGTGTGTTGGGGGGGACCAAATCTGCAGACAATATTCTATAAGCTTGCTCATAGGGTCTTTATGGTCATTGAAACTACCAGTGATCTCTTATGGATGGGATTTTGGTTACCCTTTGCCGTTAACATAACATAGAAGTGATTCTTTGGTAATCCTGTGCTCGATATTGTCGGTGATGCATGTGAAAGCATCTAATGGAAAAAAAACAATTCCATGTTAAACACATGAATGAATTTGTAGATATGATGTATTCTTGTAGCCTAGCTCATTCTGCTCGGCTGAATTTAATTTCGAACAAAATTTCATTGATTTCATTTTTATTTCATGATGCCAGGATTTCCCATTCTTGGAGTTGAGTGGCAGAAGATGGAAAACCCTGATCTGCGAAAGTCGATGGGGATGAAGGATAACCAGAAAGGTGTTCGTATTCGAAGAATTGATCCCACAGCTCCTGAGCATAAAGTTCTGAAACCATCTGATATTATCCTCAGTTTTGATGGGGTTGATATTGCCAACGATGGAACAGGTAACAGTGTATTATACATCAATTTTCTTACCTTAACCATGTTCAGTTTGTTGACTGTGTTGTGTTGAATCTTTTTGTTTTCTTGTTTCCGATTTCATGACGGTATTTGGCCTTACTTTTTCAATTTCATATTGCGACTAATGTTCTTTTTGGTTATTAGTTGTCTTGATTATCTGTTATTGCAAGTGTCAACTTTTGGATGCGTTATTGGCATCCCTAATGCCTGAAATATATGAATTTTTTAAGGACTAAATGCAAGAAATAGTAACGTACTTTCCAATATCTTTTTATTATAGCATTGTACTTTTATTTTTTATTTATTTCTAATTTTGTAGAACTACCCAATTTGAGTTTTGTTGTTTTTTTTATTTTTAAATTATTATTATATATTTAAATGCAAGGAAAAACACAATACAATGATAAAAAATATTGGAAATACATTGCTATTTCTTGCATTTAGCCATTTTGTATAATGGTGGTAATGGTAACTTTTTTCTTGTCAACCTTTTGGCGGTTCTTTAAGATGACTAACTTGAGTAGGAAACAATCTATACAAAATGTTTGTGAGCTACTCATAGCTGAATTTCTAGTTCTCCTTTACATTCGGTTTCCTATTTGTTTTTTTGTGCCTCGTGTGACTGGTTATTTAACTACTCTTCTTTGGTGTGTTTCAGTTCCTTTTAGGCATGGAGAGCGGATAGGTTTTAGCTATCTTGTATCTCATAAATATACCGGAGATACGGCTCAAATCAAAGTCCTTCGTGAATCTAAGATCCTCAAATTTAACATCAAGTTTGAGACTCACAGAAAGCTAATTCCTGCACACAACAAGGGTCGACCTCCTTCCTATTACATCATTGCAGGATTGGTTTTTACAACCGTATCCGTTCCTTATCTTCGTTCTGAGGTGCACACTTTACTTAGACCTTTATGAGTATATTTTTATGCCCTGTCCAATATGTTCTTTCTGATGTTGAAGTAATTGAACCATGCTACAATCTTATTAAGAATTCTCATAGCACTAAAATCTTCCTTAGTATGGTTTTGATGAATAAAACTTTTCTTTGTTATGCTACAAAGTGCTGTTTGATGTGGAATGTGTGTTTATATGAGCTAGTCACTTCTAGTTTTTGTGTGAGTGTTATGACCACAAACATTGGCAATTGCCAGCTTGTCATTTCACCATTTTTTTTCTATCCACACCCAGACAATTCTCCATTATGTTATTTTGTTTTGTGTTTTTTACTGTCAAATGGTCGCATACGAGCTTAATATTACACCCTTCAGATATGGATTTGCGGTGTACTCTGTAAAAATGCCTTTCTGGTTTATGTTAATATAATTTGGGCGTATGGTGCTTATATTCATAATGAATAATGAACAACTAAAGCTGTAGCCACATGTATTTACTGATCATGTATGTCTTCAGTATGGAAAGGACTATGGATATGATGCTCCTGTTAAGCTGTTGGACAAACTCTTGCATGAATTGCCAAAGTCACCAGATGAACAGATTGTAGTTGTCTCACAGGTTTCTAACTGCCTTCCCCCCTCATTTTTGGTTTCTTTTCTACTGCTTTTCTTATTAACTTCCTGAACCATTTTATAGTCCTTATTTTTGTCAAATGGAAGTTCCAAAACTCATTATTGACACATTTATTGAAGGTACTTGTGGCGGATATCAACATAGGATACGAGGATATTGTCAATACTCAGGTTAGTCTTGTGCTTGTGATGGTTTAAAAAGTTTCAAATATTATGAGGTCTAGATATCATTTTGCCAAACTAAGAAAAGAACCGTAAGTGCCGTTGTAATGATTTTTTCCCTTGTTTTTATACAAATATTTGTTATTTGAGCTCTCTTGCAAGTATTGTTTTTAGTTGGTTAACTGTGGAACAACTATCCAACACGCATAGGGGATATGTTTTTATTTTAAGATGCCATCCTAATAATTTTTTTAATTTTAAGACGCTATCCTAATAGTTTTATCTATGGTGTACTTTTCCCTTGCAGAAGACTACAATTCATTCTTGGTCTCTATTGGTTAGATGGATTCACTGCATTAGACCTGATACAAATACTATGCTATGAAATTTAAGAAATTGCTCGTAATAGAAACACAATGCTATGAAATTGAAGAAATCACACCATGAAGATTAGCTACCCATGCATTCAAAAGTATGAAATAGAAACCGAAAGACAGACTCTAAGCTAGACTTTAGCAAGTGAAAACATCAGTAAGTGTAAAATTTTGAAAAAAGGCAAAACAAAATAATAATTGTGTCTAGAGAATAATTTTGCACAATATTGAAGACTAAACCAAACTAAACAAATCCATTAACCTTTCCTCTGGCTCTACCCCATGATCTCATTGATTGTATACAATCCCTTGTTTGGAAAAAAAAAAAAAAAAAACCTCCTGCATCACACAAGATGACTCATTTTAAGGTTGGTGCTATGCTTGTGTCACGTGGCATGAATACTATGATTTTTACGACTTCTGTTGTTGGGGATGATTTAGAGGGGATTATAACCTAGAAGTTTTTCATTTGGAGAGAGTTTCATAGAGGGTATACAAAGACTCGGGGTACCTCTTAGACATTGAGGTGGTTATATCTTGTAAGAACGCCTTATGTCAGAGTAAAGACGTCGATAATGTTAATGCGGTTTCTATGTTTGATAGGTGGGTAACCAAAACCAAACCAAACCAAACTAAACTGGCCAGTATATCCCACCCGAATGTGTGATCTGGGGAGGCCGGACGGTGGGGTGTAGAGCTGACCTCTACCCTGAATAGTAAAGCCGTTGTTTCCGTGAAGACCCTTGGCTTGTGAAAAAGTATTCGAAGAAAGAGAATAGTTGGAAACCAAACCATCTTAGCTTTACCTTGCTTGTTAAATGAGTGCGGTGTCTTCCCTTTTTACACTAGATATTGGAATATTATAATTTCAAGGGTCCTTGAGGATGAGATATGAGTTTAAGTATGGATCTATGGCATTGATAGTTTATGGGTGCATTTGGTACATGAGTTTGGAAGATTCTATGCAAATGAACCATGAAAATGAGGCAATGATGAACGAAATCAAACAAACCCGATATATCCCATTTGGAGGTGGAAAAAGGGGGGCGGGGTTAAGATGTAAGGAGACCTGACCTCTACCCCCAAGAGTAGAGCGATTGTTTTCATGAAGATCATTGGCTTGTGAAAATTGTGTCAAAGAGAGTCACATATTATAAAATTTTGAAAAGTTGGTTAAGAATAAGACTAACATATAAGCTGATATTTCAAATAAACCCCTTCAATTGACACATACCTGTATATGGCAAGTTCGTCATATGTGTTTCAACTTGAAACTTGAGCGATAGGCTAAAACAGAATTTTGGGTTTGCTTGGTGTTTCAAATCTCAGCCCGTTGGCTTCTTTTGACCATTTTTTCCCATTAATGACACAATTCACAACTTTCGAGTCCCATTCTTTACAACAAACCAAGTAATGGTTGACTTTTTATTGATGTTGGCAAACTATAAAAATCTTTATTCATGTTTATAAACTGGTTTAGGTTCTTGCTTTCAATGGTCACCAAGTGAAGAATCTGAAGAGCTTGGCGAACGTGGTGGAAACCTGCACCGATGAGTATCTGAAATTCGAATTGGATTATCAACAGGTGTGTTCCTTCTTTTCTCTCCCTCTGATCTTTCCGTCTCTACACATTTGTTGAACAAATTGTGGAGGATGTTGAACAAATTGTGGAAATGCAAAGTTAATTGATTTTGTAAAAAGTAACCGAGTCTCAAATGGGTTGTTGTGCAGATAGTTGTACTCCAAACAAAGAGTGCGAGAGCAGCAACTGTGGACATCCTTTCAACTCATTGTATACCTTCTGCCATGTCCGATGATCTCAAGACATGAGAGAGAGACTGTTTTTTGCCCTCGATGAAATTAATGCAAGTTGAACGGAGATGGTTGGCGAACTGGATTGTCGACTTTTTTTGAAGGGGGAGGGGGGAGGATATATATACAGAAGGAAGTAGGAAGAAAAAGATGCAGGAATGGTAGTGATTTGTGTTTTAAGAAGCTTCTATTTTGATTCTTTAAGCCTCCCATTTGAATGATTTTTCTTCATGTGAAGAGAGGGAGGGAGGGAGGCTCATTGTATTAAATATCATTCTGGTAGTTTATATGGTTGTTACTGATGGAAATCATAAACCTTTTTACATTATAATTGAAAAAAATATATATCCTATGGGTTTAAAAGTTGATGCATGTTATGATATATATATATATATATATATATATATATATATATATATATATATATATATATATTGAGAGAGGATCATGCGAGAAGGCGAGAAGTGTTTAATCATATATGATTATACGGTTTGTAAGTGTGTTTAATCATGTATGATTAAACGTTTATGTATTGTCAATATAACATGTGTTTAATCATATATAATTAAGCTTGTGTATCATATATGATTAAACACTTCTCCCCTTCTCACAAAATGTTTAGCTTCTCGTTTGAACCTACCCCTATATATATATATAATAAATATATATATATATAGTGGAAGGATATTTTGCAACCCTGAAAAAGGTTGCAACCCTTGCAACCCACATCTTAACCGTTGGATTCATGATCGACGGTTATTTTATTTTTATTTTTCTGTTTTTTTTAATTAAAAATATTGGGTCCCATGTCTATTGTAACCGTCGATCATGAATCCGACGGTTAAGATGTGGGTTGTAAGGGTTGCAACATTTTTAAGGGTTGCAAATGAAACAACCCCTATATATATATATATATATATATATATAGGGAGAGGTTCATTTGCAACCCTTAAAAAGGTTGCAAATCTTGCAACCCACATCTTAACCGTCGGATTAATGATCGACGGTTATAAAAGATATGAGGCCCAATATTTTTAATTAAAAAAAGAGAAAAATAAAAATAAAATAACCGTCGATCATGAATCCAACGGTTAAGATGTGGGTTGCAAAGGTTGCAACCTTTTTAAGGGTTGCAAAATATCCTTCCACTATATATATATATGTATGTATGTATATATGTATGTATATATATATATGTATGTATGTATATATATGTATGTATGTATGCTGGTGTTTGAATCACAAAGATTGTAATTGGAGGATGATTGTGTTTGTGGGATAAGTGTTTCATTAATTTTTGATGCCTTTATGGATTGATTCAAATCTTTGTATCATTTGTTTATTAGCAGTTTAATCTTATAGCTTATTCGGTTAGTTATACATACTTTTTGGTAGTGACTTAATGATATGAAAAGTGGCTTATTCACTTTGCTTCTTGGAGAAAGTTTTATGCAGATAGCCATGTTTTTTTCCAAATCTGACTCTCAATTAAAAAAAAACGTTCCTTTCATGCATGATTTTTTTTTCTCAATCTATATAGAAGATTAATCCACTCCCACAACTTTAACCATGTATTCATATGTTAGGTTTTGATGAGAATTGTGAGAACAAGGGTGGTGTGTGGAAGGTTTGTGTCGAGCTTCCTGATGCTTACCCATACAAGTCTCCTTCAATTGGATTTGTAAGAGCATCTTCAACAGATATGCTATAATTTCTCTAAAATAGAATAACAAAAATCAAAATCTTTAAAAAAAATACATTCAACTCCAACAGCTACTCAAATTAGCAATTCTAGTATTTACTATATTAATATTAGAATATTCAATACATTTAATAAGATATTATTTTCTCTCGTAAACATTTATTTTCAATACCTTTTAGTGGTGGAAAAGAATAAACTTAGGGGGTGTTTGGTTCGCGGAATTGGATGGAATTCAATGGAATTGGAATGTCCAAATCTATTGACCAAATTCCAAAGTCTTGTTTGGTTCACATAATTAAAACTAAGGAATCCTGCGGATTCCATCAAATTCCTTCAAACACGGATTTCACAATTCCATGAGGTATCCTATGGAATTCATTTTCTTTCCAACAGATTCCAATTCCAATTCCATCCAACCAAACGCGACCAAAATGCGTGGTCAAATTCCATCAAATTCCAATTCCAATTCATTCAAAGTCAAATTCCTTGATGAATTCCAATTCCATCGAATTCCATTCCACGAACCAAACGCCACCTTAGTATTTCTCTTTCATATACAGACTTTTAAAGATTTCTCTGAGTTTAGAGATAATATATCATTGTTATTGGAGCACAGAACTCACCTAAATCGCCAAAATTTCTATTAATAGTATATTTGTTAGAGATGCTCTAAATACCACCACAATGTTGATTAACTTTCAATAATTCATTATTTATGGTCTATTAAGAATATACCATTTACCAAATTAAGTTGGATAAGCTGAGATCACTGTTCTAAAAAACTCGCCTTACAGCCACCATGGCGTACCATGACACCAAGGTTTGTGTCTCACGCCACGTTATGCCCATGGCACGCCATGGCCTAATGCACAACTTCGTAAATATTTGATTTTTCTTTATGTTTTTAATGTCTTATTTGCAAGTTTTTTAATATATACCATAATTTAACTTGCTTATTACCATTGACTCATTAAGTAATACTACAAAACATACGTTTTTATATATGATATTATATATGAATTAGAAAAATGACGCCATAAGTCACGCCTTGAAAACGCCATGGCTTCGCCGTGGCTCCTAAGGCTTGAGGCTTGATCTCGCCGCCACGTCACGCCTCATGCCATTAAGAACCTTGGCTGAGATTAAGGTAACAGGTTTGAATAGAATAAGGAGTTGTTTACTAAAACAAACTAGGTAAACACGGATATGGTAATATGTTAAGCATACTTTAACCGGGTAAGTGAGCATCTCCACTCTTACCGAGTCAATATTTCAATCAACAACATTTGTTGAACGACATTACTCTCTTATCCGAAAAACGTTTAGGTGAGTACAACCCATAAATTTCCAAAAATTCAATTTTCTTATATACTTATCTTTTGACCCCAAACGGTTAAGATGTGGGTTGTATGGATTGTAAGATTTACATGGGTTGTAAATTATCCTTGGCATATATATATATATATATATATATATATATATATATATATATATATGGGGAGATTCAAACGAGAAGTTAAACATTTTACTATGAAAATACGGATCTCTTGAACATATTCGAGGTTTTTCCTCCTCAGCTCTAGCTTTACCCAAATTCCTCTCGATAGTGATTGTTGCTTCATTGATGATGAAAGACAAAAATCAGTATGAAGACAGAGTAAAAAGTCATACCTTATTACCTTTACCACCCCTCCAACTCTAATCCTGCATTCAAATTCAAATTATATGTTATATACTTTTCTTTTCACTATATTTATCGTTGGAATTATTCAAATAGACTACCTGAATCATTATGCAAAAAGGGAGAAAGTTCCGAAATCTGCAGTTGAAGAAGATGGACAATAGTGGTGAGAAAGATATCAAACGGTACACTTCAAGCTGAAATGGTCAAAGTCATCGAGAGCCATCGAGAACAGAAGGAAGGTTCCAATATATATTTAGCAGAAATGTGACTCTCCACAAGAGTCATCGAGAAGAGAAGGAAGGTTCTAATATATATTTAGCAGAAATGGTCAAAGTCTAACTGACGTGAGATGTGTCATTTTACAAAGGAAACAAAAGGGGCTTATCTGCTACAGTGGGGGCACAAGGGAAAGACATGATTAGTAAAGATCACCAACTTGAGTGGGCAATTAGGGATGTCTGGCATGCCAAAAAGGGAATAAAAGCTGCAAGAGACCCACCCATAAAGTTTTGTCTACCATTCAAGCTGCTTCCATGCTTTCCTCTTCTAGTGTGTGTGTTTTCATCTGGTGATGTTGCCATTATTGGGAACCAAAACTAACTTTGCAATAAGGTCTCTATCTTCCATTCTCTTTTCAAGAATCTTTTAGCCAGTTTCTTCATTCATTTTCCTTCAATTATTAGAGAAATTAACTCAAATAGCCAAACTAAAAAAATGGTCTTCTAACCATTTCTCTCTCAGTCTTGCACTCATATCACTAGGTCCGCAATATCCAGGTCCCTAATTGCAAACCTGGATAGAAAATGTCTTTTTTTTTTTCAATTTTCCAAAAAAAAGTCTTTTTTTACCTGGGTCCGCAATTGCAGATGTGGGGTTCATAATTGCGGTTCTGGGTATGTATTTCCTTTTGTTTTTAAGTAAAAAATGACCACATTCGTTTTTTTTTTTTTGTCGTTTAGCCTGGTCCACAACTAGGTATTGCGGAAGTAGTGATATGTATGTAAAACCGGGAGAGAAATGGCTAAGAGACCAATTTAGCTATTTAAGTCAATTTCCCCAATTATTATCTTTGGTTCTTGAGAGTTTTAGAATGCTGTCATAACTTCTTAAAATTCCTCACCATGGCTAGAACTGTCAGCCAAGATCACCAAGAAGATGGCATCTCAGTTCACTTGCCTGCTCAATCTGAGATCACAATTAGTCCACCACTTCTCTGGTTGATCATATCTGTGGCTGCCATCTTCTTCATTTCTGGTATTCTTCATTTTCTGCTTAAATTCATCAAAAAGAAGAAGCAAACTTATCATCCATCAGTCTCACAATCCAACAGATACAACCAACTTCACCATCCTCAATCTCTTGGAAGACAGCTTCAACACCTTTTCCGGCTACAAGATTCCGGTTTGGACCAATCTTTCATCGACAACCATCTGCCCGTCTTCGACTACAACGCCATTTTGATTTCGGGATTGCAAGACCAATTTGATTGTGCTGTGTGTTTGTGTGAGTTCTCACCTCATGACCACCTCAGGTTGATCCCAATTTGCAGCCATGCTTTTCACACTCATTGCATAGACACATGGCTTCTATCAAACCCCACATGCCCTCTTTGCAGGGTCAATCTCAGCATCGAAAACCACCCGTTACGTAATCATAACCGACCAACGGAAAATTTCAACGTCGCTACAAATAACATATCAAGTGAGATAAGTTGCGACGAGAAGAATCTTGGCAAGAGGGTGTTTTCCGTGAGGCTAGGAAAGCTCACGAGCTTCGATTCGGGAGAAAGATCGAATGAAGGGGAGATTAGTAGGTGTAATTTGGATGCAAGAAGGTGCTACTCAATGGGTTCATTTCAGTATGTGGTTAATAATATTGATCTTCAAGTGGCATTGTTTGATGTTAAAGATAATGTAGGATGTGGTAAAAGTGAAGATGATATGAACCAAAGGAAGATTAAATATGAGAGTTTTTCTGTCTCTAAAGTTTGGTTGTGGTCCAAGAAAGGCAAATTTCCAGTTTGTTCATCAGAGAATGGAGTTGCAAGTGATTCTTCTCCTTCTCATAACACTAGAGTCCCTGGCCTATGATTTCTCCCCAAAATTTGAAGTATTGTTCCTATGAAATATTCACTTCTTTGTGTAACACTTATCCATTTATCTAAGAACAAAGATACTATAAACACATAATCTGCATAGTAATTAGCAGAAAATGTACTTAGTTATTTTTTTCCGTAGGTGGTGTTTGTTTTCTAAGAGGTGTTTTAAGTCTGAATTCTGATTTCGGTTATGATCCTTTTAAGAGGTGGAGGTGGTGCTGAAGTCTGGAATCTGAAATGATAAGACTGTTTGTTTTTGTAAACTGACAAACTTCTGAATATGTATAATTGTGTGTTTTATCCCTCAAAAATTCAACTTAAATATGTCAATTGAAATGAGCATCGATGATTGAAAGACAAAACAAAAAAAAAGAAACAAAAGAAGAATGCTGACAGATTTGCGTACCAGTGGAGTTTTAATCATATCTCACACTAGAAAGCCAACACTAAGATCTATAATCTTCGTGTTTGTGTTTTTGCAAATTCAGGTTGCATCTGGGCTAAATTGCAATCGAAAGAATGGTGTTGGACAGTAATAAGAAGAGATTTAAGAGATAGGGTTACCACTTTTTTATCTGAATCATATAAAGAGATAAGTAGCTCTGAAAATAATAAAAAAAACAAACGAAATGAATTATAAAACGTCATACCGAATCAGATTCAGATATAAATGGTGACTATAAGGGGCCGTTTACCAAACGCTTACCCGGTAAGTGCTTACCGGGTCAATTACCTTCTCGGATGTACATGGCAAGGACATAGAATCTTACCCGGTAAGAGCCATGACAGAGACCGAGAGTCTTACCGGGTAAGTGAGGGTCGACTCTTACCCGGTTAGCACTTACCGGATTAACTATTGCACATTATGTTGTTCCGATTGATTAGAATTTTACCCGATAAGTTAAATAATAGTGTAGATTCTCACAGGTAAGTAAGAGCCATGAGTCTTACCGGGTAAGTGAGGGTGACGACTCTTACCCGGTTAGCACTTACCGTATTAACTATTGCACATTATGTTGTTCCGATTGATTAGAATTTTACCCGACAAGTTAAATAATAGTGTAGATTCTCACCGGTAAGCGCTTACCGGGTAAGCGTTTGGGTAAACGGCCCCTAAGAGCTTGAAATGAAAATACAAACAACACCGTATTGCTTCATGAAACAAATACAGGCAGTTTCTCTATCAGAACTTTGAGTTCTTCGTCTATGATCTGTTTGTGTAGAATCTTAGATTAACCTAGCTATTATGATAACAAACATGATTATAGTAAAAATAACACAAAAACATATGTACCGATTAGTATAACAATCCACAATCACGTAATCCTCGTCATTAAGAACGAATGTAAATAATCACACGAAACAGAAACTCGGTGCAACTTACATCCTCAGCGAGATCCAACGGCGCACCGGTGCCGGTGCCGGTGGCGAAACGTAACTTGACGAGAGGTTAGGTTACGTGTCCTCGTTCTCCGTTTCTGGATCACCGTTTTGTAATAGTTCATCTCATTGGTACTTGAAGGATTGTCAACCATTAACCGTCGATCCTGTGTGAAGGTCTTCCACCTTGGACCGGCGAAGATCTCCGACGGTTCTAGAATCTTCCTGAAGGCGGCCGTAACTTTTGCCACCAGAAACAGCAAGGTCGCTTGGCGAAGAACATTTGTGAGGATGGCGATTCAGTTACCAATGGCGGTAGAGACGGAAACTTTACCGGGAATCCTGCTTTAGCGGGTAATGGGGCGGGAAAGAGAATCTATTTTAATATTGAAACTTATCCTTACCTAATCTCATCCCGATTAAACATTTTAATTTATTTTTGGTCCTCGAGTTTTCATAAAAGGTCTGAAATAGATTTAAATCATTGATCATTTTTAATCAAATATCTATGCTTTAACATTTGGATGTCATTATATTTTATGGTGAATTTTAGATCCATGTTTTCGGTGACATATTATATTTATATAGATTGTTATTACGTCCCATCCGTGTTTGGGTGTTATGGGATATAGAGTTTTATCCGTGTTTTTATAAATTGGGAGTCCGCTTTCTATTCACATTTTGGGTGAGTTTCTGGGTTGCATCACTTTATAAATAATGTTTTATGTTGGGATCTTCGTCTTTAAAATTGTGTGGATTGGAAAAATGTTTATATTGGTGTTTCATTTGCCTAAATTGCATATTATTGGAAAATTAGTCGTTTTCATATCAAAGTAGATCATTTTAAAAGATTATGATTTAAATTGCAATTTTGCCTTTATACAATATATTTAATCATGTTGAAAACTCTTGAACTCACTGAAAGATAAAATGAAAGCTTATCTGAATGGCCTACCTGCGGACATGCAATCTATGGTCCACAATTCCAAAGCTTCCAACCTCCGAGAGATGGTCGAGGAAGCTCAGTACATGGAAGAAATGTTCGCGAAAAGCAAATCTGAGGGAGCAGTGGTGGTGTCCGATAAAAGAAAGTGGGAGAGCAGTTCAGTACCTCCCAAGCGGGTCCGACCTTTTGTCGGAAACCGCAACTTCAGCAGTTATCAGGAAGCAAAGTGGTGCCAGAAGTGTCGAACCAAGCACCATGGTAACTGTAACTCTACTTCTAAATTCTGCTACAAGTGTGGTAAGAATGATCACACCACCCGCGACTGTTCTGTCGTTGGGATGGTCTGCTTCGAGTGTAAGGCACCGGGGCATGTGAAGAGAGATTGCCCGAAGCTCAAGTCGGGTAGCGCGCCAGCAAGGAAGGAGAACCCTCCTAAGGTTCCGGGTCGAGCATTTCAGATGACGGCCGAAGAGGCTAGAGCATCCGCTGATGTGGTATCGGGTACTTTTCTTATAAACTCTATACCTGCTCGTATTTTGTTCGATACGGGTGCTAGTTTCTCTTTCGTATCTGAATTGTTCCGTCATAAAATTGCTATGCCCACTACTAGTCTTGAGGATGCATTAGTAGTAGAAATAGCCGATGGTAGTTAAGTTCTGATCCGCGAAGTTCTGAGGCAGTGTACTCTTAGTATCGAAGGGAAAGAATTCTCGATCGATCTATTACCGATGTTAATCGGGGGTTTTGATGTGGTAATCGGTATGGATTGGTTGTCAAACAATCAGGCCGAGTTCGTGTGTTCCAAGAAGATGATTCGACTTCCCAACCTCTCTGGTGAAGTCGTGGTCATCTATGGTGAAAAGAGGAAGGGTGAAGTAGCAATAATCACAATGGCAAGAGCACGCAAGTGTTTAATAAAATGATGTTCGTCTTTCCTAGCCTATGTGATCAATGCTAAGTTGGAGAAATCAAAGCTAGAAGATGTGAAGATCGTGAGTGAGTTTCCAGATATCTTTCCGGACGACTTGCCCGGGTTGCCACCCGATCGGCAGATACAGTTTCGGATTGATCTCGTGCCTGGTGCTGCACCGATCGCTAAAGCACCTTATCGTTTAGCGCCATCGGAGATGCAAGAAATGGTAGCACAACTCCAGGAGCTATTTGAGAAAGGATTCATAAGACCGAGTTCGTCACCTTGGGGAGCTCCGGTCTTATTTGTCAAGAAGAAGAATGGCACAATGAGAATGTGCATTGACTATCGTGAGTTGAACAAAGCTACGGTGAAGAACAGGTATCCGCTTCCGAGAATAGACGACTTGTTCGATCAACTTCAAGGAGCGGGTTGTTTCTCCAAAATCGACTTACGATCAGGTTATCACCAAGTGAAGGTAAGAGAAGAAGATGTTCCGAAGACGGCTTTCAGAACGCGTTACGGCCATTATGAGTTCATTGTAATGCCTTTTGGCCTGACGAACGCACCAGCAGTGTTTATGGACTTGATGAATAGAGTGTGCCGACCTTTCCTCGACAAGTCGGTCATTGTATTCATTGATGACATACTAGTGTACTCCAAGAGTGAGTCGGAACACGAACAGCATCTACGTGAGGTTCTGGAAGTATTGAGAAGAGAAAGATTGTACGCCAAGTTTTCCAAGTGCGACTTTTGTCTTAAAGAAGTACAATTTATGGGGCACGTAGTCACTCGAGAAGGAGTGAAAGTAGATCCCTCCAAGATTGAAGCTATGATGAATTGGGAGCCTCCTAAGAGTCCGTCCGAGATCCGAAGTTTCTTGGGTCTGGAATGATACTACAGGAGATTCATTCAAGACTTTTCCAAGATCGCTTCTTCCCTGACAATTCTGACTCGGAAGAATGTGAAGTTTGAATGGACCGAAACCCAAGAGAAGGCGTTCCGAATCCTTCAAAAGAAGTTGTGTGAAGCTCCGATCTTGACACTACCTGAAGGGTCGGAAGATTTCGTGGTTTACAGCGACGCTTCAAAGATGGGATTGGGTTGTGTGTTGACGCAACGAGGTAAGGTAATCGCTTATGCCTCGAGGCAGCTCAAAATACACGAGCAGAATTATCCAACCCATGATCTGGAGTTAGCAGCGGTGGTGTTCGCTTTGAAGCTTTGGCGACATTACCTCTACGGCACGAAATGTACTCTGTATACGGATCACAAGAGCCTGAAGTATGTCTTTGATCAGAAAGAGCTGAATATGAGGCAAAGGAGGTGGCTCGAGTTGCTGAAAGATTACGATTGTGAATTGCTTTATCATCCCGGTAAGGCGAACGTGGTGGCCGATGCGCTAAGTCGGAAGGACTATAGCGGAAGCATTCGAGCTACCCATTCAAGGATTGAGCTAGTGTCTAGCCTTGTTGAGAAGATCAAGGCATCACAGGTGGAAGCACTGTTAGAAGAGAATCTCAAAGAAGAAGTCATGACAAAACAGCGTTTACTCTTGACGGAAGATAGCCGTGGAGTGAAACTGTTCAGCGGTCGTGTGTGGGTGCCCAAGATAGGGGGTAACCGTGAGCTGTTGCTAGAAGATGCACACAAGTCCAAGTATTCCATACATCCGGGAAGCACAAAGATGTACAGGGACTTGAAGTTGCACTATTGGTGGCCGGTAATGAAGCTCGATGTGGCACGTTACGTTGAGCGTTGTGTGACGTGTTCGCAAGTTAAGGCCGAACATCAGAGACCATATGGGAGTCTTCAGTCTTTAGAGATTCCCGAATGGAAATGGGAGCATATCACCATGGACTTCGTGACGAAGTTGCCTAAAACTCTTCGAGGTCACGATACCATTTGGGTGATAGTTGACAGATTAACGAAGAGCGCTCATTTCTTGGCCATGCGCGAGACTCTACCGATGGATAAGTTAGCAAAGCTTTATATCGATGAGGTAGTCTCGAGACACGGCATACCATTGTCGATCGTGTCGGATCGCGACAGTCGGTTCACTTCGAACTTCTGGGATGGATTTCAGAAAGAGCTAGGTACTCGAGTGAAGTTGAGTACGGCTTACCATCCGCAAACCGACGGGCAGAGCGAACGAACGATCCAAACTTTGGAAGACATGTTGAGGTCTTGTGTCATCGATTTCGGGGGTAGCTGGGACACTCACCTGCCTTTGGTGGAGTTTGCCTATAACAATAGCTACCACTCGAGTATCGGAATGGCACCCTTTGAGGCTTTGTATGGGCGAAAGTGTCGGACTCCCGTATGCTGGTTTGAAGCGGGACAAAAGCAGTTCGCTGGACCTGAGATCGTGCAAGAGACTGCCGATAAGGTCAAGTGCATTCGTGAAAGAATGAAAGCGGCTCAAGATCGTCAGAAGAGTTATGCCGATAAGAAGAGACAGTCGATGGAATTCCAAGTAGGCGACCGTGTTATGCTTAAAGTGTCGCCATGGAAAGGCATTATACGGTTCGGAAAATGTGGGAAGTTGAGTCCCCGTTTCCTCAGACCTTTCAAAGTGCTTAAACGGGTGGGTTTGCAAGCCTACCAGTTGGAACTGCCACCGGAGTTAAGTAGAATACACAATACGTTTCATGTTTGCTACCTCCGGAAATGTTTGGTGGTAGAAGACAGCGTCATTCCCCTTTCAGAGTTAAGGGTTGACGAAGGAAACCGTTGTGTGGAAGAACCTGACGCCATCTTAGAGAGAAAGTCTAAGAAGTTGCGTCATAAAGAGGTCATTTTGGTCAAGGTGCAGTGGAAGCATCACCGGGGAGCAAATGTGACGTGGGAAGCCGAGGAGGATATGAAGCGAAGATATCCTCACCTTTTTGAGTAGTTGGGATTTCGGGGACGAAATCATTCCCAAGTTGTGGAGGATTGTAACACCCCGAATTTTCGTTTGGTTTTGAGAGTTTGTAAAGAAGAAAAGAAGAGGATGGTTCTGTCTACAGGGCGCACGGGTCGTGTGTAACACCCTGAATTTTGGGATTGGGTGAGAAGTTGACCTTTACCCAAAGTTCAAGGGGGCAAAGTGTAACTTGGGTTACATAAATACAAATCAAATCTGAGATATTTTCTAAATATCTCATTTGATCTGTTTTGTGTTTGAGAAGTCAGAAAGAAGAGAGAGAGAGAGCAGGAGAAGGCAGTGTTGAAGGGTCGATCATTTCGGGCAAATCGAGGTATGAATCTAGCTTAATGCTTTGATCTAAATGCTTTTAGCCGCGTAGAATCTCGTTGTGAAGGTTTTGAACCATTCCATTATGAGATCTGAGTATTTTCTCATTTGGATCTGGGTTCTGCATCGAACTGTTCTTGATGAACAAGGAGATGGTTGATTTGACCGAAGGGTTGTTCGACCGAATGGTCGTTCGACCGCATGGTCCTTCGACCGGATGGTCGTTCGACCGGATGGTTGATTCGACCGGATGGTTGACTCGACCGCATGGTCCTTCGACCGGATGCCTGTTCGACCGGATGCCTGACTTCGACCGGGGTAGTGTTCGACCGGGGAGGTGTTCGACCGGGGTGGTGTTCGACCGGTTGTTGCCTTTGACCGGATTAGGTTCTGTTAAGTTGTTAGCTTCTGTGTCTTTGAGTCCTATTCAAGTAACGAGAGGTTTATCTGTATTTCGACTTACCGATTCTTTCGGTGTTATCATAGGTAGCGCTCGTTAAGAAGAAGGAAACAGAGGTGAGTTCCTACTATCATTTTAAACGGTATACATATCAAAAGTTACCTTTTTGATCTCATCTTATTTTTAAACGTAAAATGATGTTTTACCTGTGCGTTTATGCGAAAGAAATATTCAAAGGAACTTCTTTTAATGATTTTCATTCTTACCAGAAGTTGAACTGGGAATAGCATTTTGTTTATAAAAATGTGTTTGTAACCATATGTTTATTTATAGTTGGTCACATACGTTGTTGTGACGAGTCCTTACCATTACTAGTGGATCCCTAGGTTTTGGAGTAGACTGTATTGTTGGGATGTTACATTCCCCAGAATTGTAACTATGGATCACTTGTTCCTCGGGGGCAACTTGGTACGGTTATGTGAGGCCGGATACTAGCCATGGTTCATAATGATCCTAGCAAAGGAGTATACCTTGGTTTTGCGCTTGGGGCTTGATCTCACGTTGAAGCATGGACTTTGTGATTCGTATCCGCGGACTCCAATTGGTTTAGCTCGTAACTCGGTTTGTTGGCCTAACTTTGTGTTTCGCCACAATCCTTGGTAAAATGTTTTGCTTCGGTCCTTTTATGGCATGTTTATAACGAAAAGCCCGTTTGTGGCAAGGACCTATTGAGTAAACTTAATCTATTTGGAAATGTTATCTTGATGCAAATGTTTTATCTTTTGAGCTTCATAAACTGTATGTTCTCACCAGGCTTTAAGTCTGACACTTTTTCTCAAATGGTATGTGTATCAGGTTTCCATTAGCGGTGGGTTGCCGGGGTTTTTGGAGAGACGAGTTTTGAGTCTCGAGGTTTTGGGGATTGATTAGTATTATTGTTGGGCATTGTTAAGTCCCATTCTTTTGATGAAATCCTTGTATAGGATTGTATAGTCTTAAGGACTAATCCCATTTATGGGAAGTTAATGGAATTGCTTACGTCATATTGTCAGATTTCCAGGTTTTAATTTACTCTGATTTTTAGGTGTTATAAGTTGGTATCAGAGCTCTAGTTTAAGCGAACTAGGCATAAATGTAAGATGTCTAGACTTAGACTGCGTATGCTAAGAATTGATCCGCGAGATTTGGGTAGAGCTCCTAAGATGGGTTAGTCTTAGAGTCAACGGAAAGTACGTTTATCAATCGTTGTAGTAGTGGTGACAAGAATCATTATGTGTTGTATGTTCATAATTTCACTTAGCTAATGTTATTATGAGGATATTGTACGTAAGAGTCCTTGAGTTGCTATTAATATGACATTTGGTAATGTGGTAGTACGTTTTCCCTTCGTGTTTTTCTATCTTTTCTTATCTCTTCCACTGCTCTTGTAGCAGTTCAGAATGGTAGGTACGCGTGGAAGACCGCGTGCTCGTGTTGATGGTCAGGAAGCGACAGCCTCTACAGCGGGTCAGCCGGAAGGAGTTGAGGTTATCGTTCGACCACCCGTTCAGCAAGTACTAGGTGGGGGGCCAGAGGTCATTCCGAGAGTAGACCTGGCTTCGTCCCACCCAGTAATCGGGGATGCTAATCCCCAGTCAGAGTTGCTGGCCAGCGTGATGTTGGCGATGAGGGAAGAGATGGCGAAGCAGCAAGAGTTTCTGCTGAAATCAATGGAAGACCGCGACGTGAACCATCGGAGAAGTGAGACGGTGGTGGAGAGCGTCGTAGTAGGTTCTGGTGATGATGGTATAAGGGTCACGGCAGTAGAGCGCAGGAGTTCTGAAGCTCCGGGGAACAGGAAGAGTTGTTCCTATAAGTCCTTTCTGGGCTGCGGACCGCCAGAATTCTTCGGTTCTGACGACCCGGTGGTGTGCGTTAAGTGGATCCGAGCGGTCGAGCAAGCTTTTGGCTCCTCCGAATGTGGTGATGATCAGAGGGTGCGGTTTGGTACCCAGCTGTTGAGGGACACTGCACTCATCTGGTGGAACATCATCCAATCCACTATATCTCCTGAAGTGTTGGCTCAGTTGTCATGGGCCGAGTTCAAGAAAAAGCTGCTAGAAGAGTTTTGCAACGAGAGGACCATGGACCGAATTGAGAAAGAATTCCGGTCCTTGGTGAAGGGAAGCCTGACGGTGAGGGATTACACCTGTCAGTTTATGGAGAAACTTGGTCTGGTAGGGCACGCTGCCCCAACAGAGAAAGACAAGATGAAAGCTTATCTCAACGGCTTGCCTGCGGACATGCAATCCATGGTCCATAATTTCAAGGCTTCTAACCTCCGAGAGATGGTAGAGGAAGCTCAATTTATGGAAGAGATGTTCGCGAAGGGCAAATCTGAAAAGGCAGTGGTGGTGCCTGAAAAGAGAAAGTGGGAGAACAGTTCAGTACCTCCCAAGCGGACCCGACCTTTTGTCGGAAACCGCAACTTCAGCAGTTATCAGGAAGCTAAGTGGTGCCCGAGGTGTAGAACCAAGCATCACGGTAACTGTTACAACAATTCTCAAGTTTGCTATAAGTGTGGGAAGCCCGGTCATACTGTTAGAGATTGCCCGGTCAGTGGAATCGTCTGTTACGAGTGTAAGGCACCGGGGCATGTAAAGAGAGATTGCCCGAAGCTTGTGTCGGGTAGCGCGCCAGCAAGGAAGGAGAACCCTCCGAAGGTTCAGGGCCGAGCTTTTCAGATGACGGCCGAAGAGGCTAGGGCATCCGCTGATGTGGTATCGGGTACTTTTCTTATAAACTCTGTACCTGCTCGTATTTTATTCGATACGGGTGCTAGTTTCTCTTTCATATCTGAATTGTTCCGTCAGAAATTTGCTATGCCCACTACTAGTCTTGAGGATGCATTAGTGGTAGAAATAGCAGATGGTAGGCAAGTTCTGATCCATGAAGTTCTGAAGCAGTGTGCTCTTAGCATCGAAGGGAGAGGATTCCCGATCGATCTGCTACCAATGTCAATCGGGGGTTTTGATGTTGTAATCGGTATGGATTGGTTGTCAAACAATCAGGGCGAATTCGTGTGTTCCAAAAAGATGATTCGACTTCCCAACCCCTCTGGTGAGGTAGTGGTCATCTATGGCGAAAAGAGAAAGGGTGAAGTGGCAATAATCACAATGACAAAAGCACGCAAGTGTTTAGTAAAAGGATGTTCGTCCTTCCTAGCCTATGTGATCGATGCCAAGTTAGAGAAGTCCAAGCTGGAAGATGTGAAGATCGTGCGGGAGTATCCAGATGTCTTTCCGGACGACTTGCCCGGGTTGCCGCCCGATCGTCAGGTAGAGTTTCGGATTGATCTCGTGCCAGGCGCTGCACCGATCGCTAAAGCACCTTATCGTTTAGCGCCATCGGAGATGCAAGAGATGGTAGCACAACTCCAAGAGCTTTTTGAGAAGGGATTCATAAGACCGAGTTCGTCACCTTGGGGAGCTCCGGTCTTATTTGTTAAGAAGAAGGATGGCACAATGAGAATGTGCATCGACTATCGTGAGTTGAACAAAGCTACAGTGAAGAACAGGTATCCGCTTCCGAGAATAGACGACTTGTTCGATCAACTTCAAGGAGCGGGTTGTTTCTCCAAAATCGACTTACGATCAGGCTATCACCAAGTGAAGGTGAGAGAAGAAGATGTTCCGAAGACGGCTTTCAGAACGCGTTACGGCCATTACGAGTTCCTTGTAATGCCTTTTGGCCTGACGAACGCACCAGCGGTGTTTATGGACTTGATGAATAGAGTGTGCCGACCATTCCTCGACAAGTCGGTCATTGTATTCATTGACGACATACTCGTGTACTCCGAGAGTGAGACAGAGCACGAGCAACATTTGCGTGAAGTTCTGGAAGTGTTGAGAAAAGAGAGATTGTACGCCAAGTTTTCCAAGTGCGACTTTTGGCTTAAAGAAGTACAATTTCTAGGGCACATAGTCACTCGGGACGGAGTGAAAGTAGATCCCTCCAAGATTGAAGCTATGATGAATTGGGAGCCTCCTAAGAGTCCGTCAGAGATCCGAAGTTTCTTGGGTCTGGCGGGATACTACAGGAGATTCATTCAAGACTTTTCCAAGATCGCTTCTTCCTTGACAGTTCTGACTCGGAAGAATGTGAAGTTTGAATGGACCGAAACCCAAGAGAAGGCGTTCCGGATCCTTCAAAAGAAGTTGTGTGAAGCTCCGATCTTGACGTTACCTGAAGGGTCGGAAGATTTCGTGGTGTACAACGACGCTTCAAAGATGGGATTGGGTTGGTGTTGATGCAACGAGGCAAGGTAATCGCTTATGCCTCGAGGCAGCTTAAGATACACGAGCAGAATTATCCAACCCATGATCTGGAGTTAGCAGCGGTGGTGTTCGCTTTGAAGCTTTGGCGACATTACCTCTACGGCACGAAGTGTACTCTTTACATGGATCACAAGAGCCTGAAGTATGTCTTTGGTCAGAAAGAGCTGAATATGAGGCAAAGGCGGTGGCTCGAGTTGTTGAAAGATTACGACTGTGAACTACTTTACCATCCCGGTAAGGCGAACGTGGTGGCCGATGCGCTAAGTCGGAAGGACTATAGCGGGAGTATTCAGGCTACCCATTCAAGAATCGAACTAGTGTATAGTCTTGTTGAGAAGATCAACACATCTCAGATGGAAGCATTGTTGGAAGAGAATCTCAAAGAGGAAGTCATGACAAAACAACGTTTACTCTTAACGGAAGATATCCGTGGGGTGAAACTGTTCAGCGGTCGAGTGTGGGTGCCCAAGGTTGGGGGAAACCGTGAGCTGTTGCTAGAAGAAGCACACAAGTCCAAGTATTCCATTCACCCGGGAAGTACGAAGATGTACAGGGACTTGAAGTTGCACTATTGGTGGCCGGTGATGAAGCTTGATGTGGCGCGTTACGTTGAGCGTTGTGTGACGTGTTCGCAAGTCAAAGCCGAACATCAGCGACCGTATGGGAGTCTTCAGTCCTTAGAGATTCCCGAGTGGAAATGGGAGCATATCACCATGGATTTCGTGACGAAGTTGCCTAAAACTCTTCGGGGACGTGATACCATCTGGGTGATAGTGGATAGATTGACGAAGAGCGCTCACTTTCTGCCTATGTGCGAGACTTTTCGATGGATAAGTTGGCGAAGCTTTATATCGATGAGGTGGTCTGGAGGCATGGAATACCATTGTCGATCGTGTCGGATCGCGACAGTCGGTTCACTTCGAACTTTTGGGATGGATTTCAGAAAGAGCTTGGTATGCGAGTTAAGTTGAGTACGGCTTACCATCCGCAGACCGACGGGCAGAGCGAACGAACAATCCAAACCTTGGAAGACATGTTGAGGTCTTGTGTCATCGATTTCGGGGGTAGTTGGGACTCTCACCTGCCTTTAGTGGAGTTCGCTTACAACAATAGCTACCACTCGAGTATTGGGATGGCACCTTTTGAAGCACTGTATGGGCGAAAGTGTCGGACTCCCGTGTGTTGGCTAGAAGCGGGAGAGAAGCAGTTCGCCGGACCTGAAATCGTGCAAGAGACTGCCGATAAGGTCAAGTGTATTAGAGAGAGGATGAAAGCGGCTCAAGATCGTCAGAAGAGCTATGCCGATAAGAAGAGGCGACCGATGGAATTCCAAGTAGGCGACCGCGTTATGCTTAAGGTATCGCCATGGAAGGGCATCATACGGTTCGGAAAACGTGGGAAGCCGAGTCCTCGTTTCCTCGGACCTTTCAAAGTACTTAAGCGTGTAGGGTTGCAGGCCTACCCGTTGGAACTGCCACCGGAGTTGAGTAGAATACACAACACGTTTCATGTCTGCTACCTCCGGAAGTGTTTGGCGGTAGAAGACAGCGTCATTCCCCTCTCAGAGTTAAGGGTTGACGAAGGTAACCGCTGTGTGGAAGAACCCGACGCCATCTTAGAGAGAAAGACTAAGAAGTTGCGTCATAAGGAAGTCACTTTGGTCAAGGTGCAATGGAAGCATCACCGAGGAGCAAATGTGACTTGGGAATCTGAAGAGGATATGAAGCGTAGATATCCTCATCTCTTTGTATAGTTGGATTTCGGGGACGAAATCATTCCCAAGTTGGGGAGGATTGTAACACCCTGAATTTTGGGATTGGGTGAGAAGTTGACCTTTACCCAAAGTTCAAGGGGGCAAAGTGTAACTTGGGTTACATAAATACAAATCAAATCTGAGATATTTTCTAAATATCTCATTTGATCTGTTTTGTGTTTGAGAAGTCAGGAAGAAGAGAGAGAGAGCAGGATAAGGCAGTGTTGAAGGGTCGATCATTTCGGGCAAATCGAGGTATGAATCTAGCTTAATGCTTTGATCTAAATGCTTTTAGCCGCGTAGAATCTCGTTGTGAAGGTTTTGAACCATTCCATTTTGAGATCTGAGTATTTTCTCATTTGGATCTGGGTTCTGCATCGAACTGTTCTTGATGAACAAGGAGATGGTTGATTTGACCGAAGGGTTGTTCAACCGAATGGTCGTTCGACCGGATGGTCGTTCGACCGGATGGTCGTTCGACCGGATGGTTGATTCGACCGGATGGTTGACTCGACCGCATGGTCCTTCGACCGGATGCCTGTTCGACCGGATGCCTGTTTGACCGGATGCCTGACTTCGACCGGGGTAGTGTTCGACCGGGGAGGTGTTCGACCGGGGTGGTGTTCGACCGGTTGTTGCCTTTGACCGGATTAGGTTCTGTTAAGTTGTTAGCTTCTGTGTCTTTGAGTCCTATTCAAGTAACGAGAGGTTTATCTGTATTTCGACTTACCGATTCTTTCGGTGTTATCATAGGTAGCGCTCGTTAAGAAGAAGGAAACAGAGGTGAGTTCCTACTATCATTTTAAACGGTATACATATCAAAAGTTACCTTTTTGATCTCATCTTATTTTTAAACGTAAAATGATGTTTTACCTGTGCGTTTATGCGAAAGAAATATTCAAAGGAACTTCTTTTAATGATTTTCATTCTTACCAGAAGTTGAACTGGGAATAGCATTTTGTTTATAAAAATGTGTTTGTAACCATATGTTTATTTATGGTTGGTCACATACGTTGTTGTGACGAGTCCTTACCATTACTAGTGGATCCCTAGGTTTTGGAGTAGACTGTATTGTTGGGATGTTACATTCCCCAGAATTGTAGCTATGGATCACTTGTTCCTCGGGGGCAACTTGGTACGGTTATGTGAGGCCGGATACTAGCCATGGTTCATAGTGATCCTAGCAAAGGAGTATACCTTGGTTTTGCGCTTGGGGCTTGATCTCACGTTGAAGCACGGACTTTGTGATTCATATCCGCGGACTCCAATTGGTTTAGCTCGTAACTCGGTTTGTTGGCCTAACTTTGTGTTTCGCCACAATCCTTGGTAAAATGTTTTGCTTCGGTCCTTTTATGGCATGTTTATAACGAAAAGCCCGTTTGTGGCAAGGACCTATTGAGTAAACTTAATCTCTTTGGAAATGTTATCTTGATGCAAATGTTTTATCTTTTGAGCTTCATAAACTGTATGTTCTCACCAGGCTTTAAGTCTGACACTTTTTCTCAAATGGTATGTGTATCAGGTTTCCATTAGCGGTGGGTTGCCGGGGTTTTTGGAGAGACGAGTTTTGAGTCTCGAGGTTTTTGGGATTGATTAGTATTATTGTTGGGCATTGTTAAGTCCCATTCTTTTGATGAAATCCTTGTATAGGATTGTATAGTCTTAAGGACTAATCCCATTTATGGGAAGTTAATGGAATTGCTTACGTCATATTGTCAGATTTCCAGGTTTTAATTTACTCTGATTTTTGAGGTGTTACATCGTGCGCCATCCTTCAGGAAATGCGCATGGGTCGTGCGCATGAAACAATGTGCGAGACAGTAGAAAACGCACGGGCCGTGCGCCCTTCCCTTTGGAAAACGCACGGGTCGTGCGCTGTGTTGGGTCTCGTGCAAAGCCTTGTTAAATATCTCATTCTTGTTGAGATTTTCAAGAAATCTCAGTTTCTTTCTCTCTCTCTCTCCTTTTCTCTCTTTTTCTTATCCGATCTTCAAGGCTCGCTTGGTTGCTAGTTTTCGGTGTTTCTAGCGAGGGGTCGGTGTTTTAAGCTTCACCTCTACGTCGTGATCGTTATCTGGTTTTCCGGGTTTTATTCTGAAAACCTACCGGTGAGTTCCTACTATCATTTTACAAACTTTATACATGTCAAAACTCTTATTTGCGAAATTCGAAGTATTTCTACGGTATGATTTCATGTTCTCTACATTTTGATATAAATGAGGTTTTGGTGATTTTCGGGGTTCCCGATCAGTTTTGACTAAAATGACGGGTTCCGCCTTATTAGAAGTAAAATGATGTTTACTTGCCCATGTTTGTGGCTTATTGAAAGAATGTATATAAACTGGTTTTATGATTTTCTTTCTTACCAGCAGTTGGTCTGGAAAATGGCATTTTGAAATATAAATGTGTTGAAAGTTGTTTATCTAGCTTTGTTGGTCACATGAAATATTGTGACAAGTCTTGACTATACTAGTGGATCCCTAGGTATCGAGTCGACTTATGGCTGGGAAGGATATGCCCCTTCCGTTGTTATGGCTGGGAAGGATATGCCCCTTCCGATGTAGTTAGCTACATTTGATCCTCGGGGGCAACTTAGGTACGGTTATGTGAGACCCGATCCTAGCCATGGTTCAGATGTAGTCTAATGAACGAGTATGACATGGTTCCTTGGGGGCCCTCCCTCACATCCTAGTACGGACTGAAGAGTTCGTGGCCATGGTTCCATGTATTTATCTCATAACTCGGATTTGGTGGTCTACTTTGTGTTACACCACAATCCTTGGTAAAATGGTCCGTTTGTCATTGTTTAACGAGTTTTGGACCGAAGAGGCCCGGTTGTGGCGAAATGTTATCTTTACGAACTAAACCTTTATGAAAAGATTCTTTATGATACTGATGTTTATATCTTTTGAGCTTTATAAACTGTATGTTCTCACCAGGCTTTATAGTCTGACACTTTTTCTCAAATGATGTGTATAACAGGTTTTCATTAGCGGTGGGTGCCGGGGTTTTTGGAGAGACGAGTTTTGAGTCTCGGGGTTTTGAAGTTGTTTAGTATTGTTGTTGGGCATTGTTAAGTCCCATTCTTTTGATAAAATCCTTGTATAGGATTGTATAGTCTTAATGACTGGTTCCGTTTATGGAAAGTTAATAGATTTACTTTCGTTATATTGTCAGGTTTCCAGGTTTTAATTTACTCTGATTTTTGAGGTGTTACATATATACTTGTATTAACATACTTGAATGCTAGTTAAATACACATATATACATTTATTCTTGAGTATAGTCCAAATTCTAGGGTTCAAGAGTTGTGGTTGATAAACCATTTTAGTCATTTATCGTTGCATCAAATGGTCATAAGGTGTTCATATTACTTGAGAAATATGTTTGGATTTGTTATTAACATGGGATGAGCAACATTTGAAATTGGGAAATTTTCATGACAAATACCATGTTATTGGGTTGGGAAGGGATATATGCATGGGTAAGGCTATTTAATATCATTTATGTTCATATGTTAGGCATTTGGGTTCTACTTCCTTGCACACGAGGATTTAGATGGCATGATATATTTGGTTATAATTGTTGGCCACGTTGGGTCATTAACGAGTAGGCAATGGGGGACTTTATAGTCCTTAAGGTGTAACTCGTCTAGATTGGATAGACAATAATGTCCGTAAGTCCTTGAGGTGTAACTCTACGGAGTAGGCAATAAAGACATAAATGGTTTGAGGATTGTGATGCCTTGATGGCATGAGAACTAGAACCGGGACATGAGGTGTAATCCAATAACATCACGGGTGACTCCATTCACGTGCTATTGTCACCCACGATGGAAACGGGTCTCCCCCGTATTTCAAAAGATATCTCTTGTATGTATTTGTTCAGGCGTGGAATATCTTTACATCGTTGAATGTTGGCATTGGTTCAACCTTTGGGTATATCGCTAACCATTAATTATGATGTTATTATCTCAATTTATAAATTGTCCAACCCTTAAGATCTCATTAGACTGTTGGTCTAACACTTGTATTGGTATTTTGTTGACTCACAGGTCTCACTAGCGGTGGAATCTAGGATGCTGGTTTATCAACCGTGCATGTAGGAGATCTCGAAGTGCCGGTCTTTTAGGGATTCATTGAGAAGAGAGATTTTTGGTGGAATAGAAACACCCATATTAATCTAGTTCGAATTAATTTTAGATTAAGTAGGTTGTTGTTGTATTTTGTGCCTCGTTCTTTTGCAACTACAATGATGCAAACTAACCCAACTTAATTAGGGTTTTAGTTGTCATGAAACTTGGGATGTACTCGTATTTACTTGTTTCCATTTACAGGGTATATTGGACACTCGCATTTTAGATGTTATATTGCTGAAAATTCAAGTTTTTAAATTTACCCAATTTTTAGGGTGTTACAGTTTGATAGGATGCAACAATAAGATGTAATCTATAACAAGTTGTTTTGTCACATTCAGCAGAAGTGCTCTTTGTGGTTTGGATGTTGACAACAAACGACTCTGTGTTTATCATATTAAAAATATTTTTTACTTCAACAATCATTTTGTACTCTTTAAACATGATATGTTTTTAAATAATTATTACTCCGTATAACTTAAATAATGAGAATAAAAACAGAACTCGAATAATAAAATAAATATTTGAGTAAACTACAATTTTAGTTCTTGAGGTTTAGGGAAGTCAGTGGAAGTGATACCTGACTTTTAATAGTTTAGAAATCATCTTTGTGGTTTGCATTTTGTTATGAAAATGGTCATTGATGCTAACTCAGTTAGTTGGGGGTCAATTCAATCATTTTATCTCTATTTTTTAATAGAAAAATATAACTATGAATAACATTTAGGGAAAACAAAAACAAAATAGTTTTTTCCCTCTCTCTTCTTTCCCTCCCCGTGAAGTCGTGAACAGATAATCTCATCTACCTTTTCCCCTTCGGCAACCCTCCTCTACCTTCCCCCGTGAACATATAACACCACCCACTCCATCTCTGTTTTGAGAACAAAATCTAACTGGACCACCATAAAATCCTACTTTTTGTTCAACTCATCTCATTTACAAATCCTCTTATCTACCCTACCTATCTGCACCTTGGTAAAACATCGTTATCCACCCCTTAATCTATTTACACCATTTTATTTTTGTCTCCCCATTAAATCGAAATCTTAAAAAGTGGCTTAAAAAACAGGAACATATATTTTGCTAGAGTACTGTAGTCAACAAATCATATGAAAAATGAAAGAAGAGCGTTGATTAAAGTGAGCATCAATTAAAATTGAAGATCAACAACAATAGATGTAGAATAACACGACGTATAATGAGGAAGAGGGGTGATGGTCCGTGTACATACACATACACACAAAGAGAGAGAGAGAGAGAGAGAGAGAGAGAGAGAGAGAGAGAGAGAGAGATTACTTATGTGTGTGTGGATTTTCGTGGTTTAAATGAGTTCGGGGGTGGAGATTTTGCAAGTTCTAGAGATTTGATGATGTTTGCCTAAAGGAGAAGAGTAGAACGAGGAAAGAGCAATTTGGAAGGATGTATATATATGTATATATATTGGAAGAATATTTTGCAACCCACATCTTAATCGTTGGATTCATGATCGACGGTTATTTTATTTTTCTATTTTTTTAATTAAAAATATTGGGCCCCATATCTATTGTAACCGCCGATCATGAATCCGACGGTTAAGATGTGTGTTGCAAGGTTTGCAACATTTTTAAGGGTTGCAAATAAAACAACTCCTATATATATATATATATATATATATATATATATATAGGGGATCAATTGGAAACCAGTATTACATTGGAAACTTTGAAACCGAAATCAACCAATCATTGAATTTCTTTTTTTTTTAATTTTATTTTTAATTGATAAGGTTATTTTAGTCTTTTACATAATTTCATAATATATATGGTAATTGTTATTATTATTATATTAATAATTATTTATTTTTAATTTAATATATATATGGTAACGTTAATCATTTATTAATGTAAAATTGAGATATTTAATTTAGAAAAACAAATTTTAATCATACGATTCTCTATTTTTGATTCTGATAAATCATTGATTGATTAAAATATTAATATAAAAAATAAATATTTAATTTTTCAAGTATTCATATGAAATTACCTCCGGGCACAAAATATTAATATAATGAAACATAAAATGTTAATATAGTGAAACATGATGAAACATATTTGATATAGTGAAACATAATGGAAATGTAATGAAACAAAATATTAATATAGTGAAACCCGATATAGTGAAACCTGATAAAACATATTTGATATAGTGAAACATAATGAAAAGGTAATGAAACAATAATGGTAATGAAACTTAATTGAGTTTTTACACACTACATATTGATGAACAAGTAATAAAAAGCTAGTTTTGATATATTGTTATTATCTTTTATTAATAAATTAATTAATTTATTACCATATATAATTATTATATTTTATTAATAAATTAATTCATTTATTACCATATTTAATCTTTGTTACCAAATTTGAAACACAAAAAAAGACACATTTACCCTTTTTGACATATTATTATTATATTTTATTAATAAATTAATTAATTTATTACCATATATAATTCAAATGAATCTTAACCATTGATTAAAAAGATCAATGGTTGAAATTTGGTTTTCAAAGTTTCCAATAAAATTTGGTTTCCAATTGAAACCACCCCTATATATATATAGACAGAGGTTCAAGGAAAAATCTCAAATAAATGAAAAACTAAAAAACACCTTATCAATCGTTATATTAGATGATCTAATGGATGTGATTAAATGGGCGGTTACAACAATGTTTTTTGAATTAAAAAACTCTAGCCCTCTATTTTTTTATTCGAAAAAAGAGAAAAAAATAAACAAAATTCGAGCGAAATAAATTACACCAAAAAAAATAATCATATTTTTCTCGTTAATTTGACATTCATATTGATATACCTTTTCATCCATTTTTCGTGGTTTTTCGGTTTTCTATTTATTTAGGGTTTTCCCCTGAACATGACCCATATTATATATATATATATATATATATATATATATATATATATACTAGAAGTGTACTCGCGCAATGCCGCTAGATACATCACGATTTTAACGTTTCATTTTATTTTCTATTTTTTGTCGATTTACATTACGATTTTGGTTGGTTGTGAGAGATTGATAATGATTTTTTTATATAAATTTGTTTAATCTAGACTTAATAATATAATGTAATTTATTTTGGTTTAATAATATAATTTTTTTTATAAAATATTCTGTTAAATTTTTTTAATTATATTTTATATTTTTATATTTAAAATTTGATTTTTTATTTTATATTTAATTATGCTGAGAGTTATTTTAGGGGAGTTAAAGTGGGAAATGATTTTAGGAGAGTTAAAATGGTTAGAGATAATGATTGAAAATTAATAAATAGCATTAAGTGTAGTACATACAGCTTTAATGGTTGTTTTTTTAAGTAATTAGCATTAAATAGTTGTACATTAAGCTTTAAGACTTGTTTTTAATAGTTTTTTTATGCCATCTTTATAATATAGTATATATATATATATATATATATATATAGAGAGAGAGAGAGAGAGAGAGAGAGAAAGGTGAGTTCATACTAGAACAATATATATTTAAGAAAAAATACGATAACAACCGAGTACATACAAAATCATATATAATTCATGCGACTATGCACGCGACCTGTAGATCGTGCTGGACATCGTCCGCGTCCGATTTTTTCGGGTCAATATAAAATCACATATGATTTTCTACATGATCTGCCGTTTTTTGTTGTTTTATTAAATAGTTAACATTCTCTTTTAAACATATATATATATATAGACTTAAGTTCGCGTGAGACCAAACAGTTTCCATGAGACCGGTGAGACCAAGCTTTAAAGTATGAAACTTCACACAAAAAACTGTGAATGTAAAAAAAATCGAACTTTTCATAGGGAAAACACCGTAAATGTTACGTTCACGGTGTTTTTCGCTGTGAATGTTCGTTTTTTTTACCTTCACAACGTCTTCACTGTGAAGGTTCGGATATACCTTCACAGTCTTTTAGCTGTGAATGTTTGATTTTTTTTAACTTGGTTTAAGTTTTTTTACCTTCATAGTGTGATTACATTATGAAGGTTCGAATGTTTTTTACCTTCACAGTGTTTCGGTGTGAAGTTTCATGTTTTAAGGTTTGGTCTCACGCAGTCTCACGGAAACAACTTGGTCTCACGTGAACCTGACCCTATATATATATATATATATATATATATATAGAGAGAGAGAGAGAGAGAGAGAGAGGCAGGTTCAAACGAGAAGCTAAATATTTTACGAGAAGACGAGAAGTGTTTAATCATATATGATTAAACACATGTTATTTTGACAATACATAGATGTTTAATCATACATGATTAAACACATTTACAAGCCGTGTAATCATATATGATTAAACATTCTCGCCTTCTCGCAAAATGTTTAACTGCTCGCATGATTCTCCCCCCCCTCTCTCTCTCTGTATGTATATATATATATATATAGGGGTTGTTTAATTTGCAACCCTTAAAAAGGTTGCAAACCTTGCAACGCACATCTTAACCGTCGGATTCATGATCGTCGGTTATATATATAAATAAGGGTTGCAAAATATTCTTCCAATATATATATATATATATATATATATATATATAAAACTTGCAATTGCATAAATTGTTAAAAAGATCAAATCATCATTTATTTAACGAAATGTCAAAGACTATTTTACAAAGCAAAAACAAACCACAAAGATAACTTGTAAATACATTAAATATTAAGCATTCATTTAAGAGATTTAACTACGTTTCAAGTACTAAAATATTTTATACACTTTATTACTATTTAAACTATATGTCACGCGTTATTTGGGATGACAAGGGTGTCTTGTATGGATTACATGTGTCAAATGACGAGTTTAATGATGATTAACCCTTAAATTAATTATTATTGTTTAATTAATAATAATAAAAACTGCCACGTAGCCAATCGAATGCCTCCTTCTTAACGCTTGCTTGGAGGTTGTCTCACACTTTCCCCATTCCCAAAGCAACACGTCATCATCTGACCTTCCACCTGTCCCCTTGAAAGTCGGCCGACCCTGGGCCCACTTACCCTTCCCTCACTCAACAACAACCTTTTAGGAATAGATATTTTGGTCATCAAAAAATATCATATAATGGAGTTTAATATAATTTAATTTAAAATTTAAAACAATAATCTCTCCGTCCCAAAAATAGTTTTCATAATGACATACAGTGTTAGATATCCACAATTATTTCAATTTTTTGTTAATCGAATGACATGTTTAACTTTATTTAATTTCTCGTTTGAACTTTCTTCTATGAAATTAAAAATAAATTATTTTAAATAAATATTGTGTGTATATATATAATATCAAGGTTCTAAATGACGTGAGACATGCCGTGGCGATGAGGCTAAGCCTCAAGTCTTAGGAGTCACGACGAAACCATGACGTTTTCAAGGCATTATGATGTCAAATTTCTAATTTATATATAATATTATATATATATATATATATATAAACATATGTTTTGATGTGTTACTCAATGAGTCAAAAGTAATAAGCAAGTTAAATTACGAATTAGGCCATGACATGCCACAGACATAAGCCTTGGTGTCATGGCACGTCATGGCAAATGTGCAACGAGTTTTTTAGAACGGTGAATTATATAGATGTATGTGTGTGTGCTTGTGTGTATGTAGAGGTGGTTTCAAATACAAAACATATATTAGAAAACAATTAAGATATTTATGAAAAATTACAGAATTCATATAAAATGTTGCCTTTCAAAAAAATTTGAGATTTTTATGGAAGATGATCATAGTTCATCCTTACTAATTATGATCGAGATATTTATGGAAAATGATAAAATTCATTTATTATTATAATTGTCTTAGGTTTGGAAACAATCGAAATATATTATAAACCAAATATTCATTAAAAATTAGTTTATATTGTTTGTAACATTTACATAATTTGTATTTAAAACTCTCTCTCTCTCTCTCTCTATATATATATATGTATGTATGTGTATGTTTGTATAGGAAGAAGTCTAAACGAGAACACATCTGTTTTAAAAAAATGCGAGAACACTTCTGGGTCTAAAAATTATTTAATACCATAAAGAATTAGAATAAATGAAAAAAACACTTGTATTTATCAAAAAAAGCTTGTTATCTTAAATTTGTCCTTATCCCTTAAATGTTATTATTATCATCAAAGAGTTTTTATATTGATGCGTCTTTTGGAAAAAATGATTTGCTAATGTTGTGATAATAATGTAAATTTGATAAATCAATGACTTTTTATGATGTGATAATGTTGTGATAATGATTTGAATTTGTTGTGGTATAATGTGATAATGCTTTGATGATAAATCAAAAATTTCGTATGATGTGATAATGCTGTGATAATAATGTAAAACCGATAAATCAAAGATTTTTTAAGATGTGATAATGATTTGATTTTGTTATGGTATAATGTGATAATATTTTAACGAATCAAAGACTTCGTATGATGTAATTTTATTGTGATAATGATGTTATAATATTATGATAATAAAAAACCGGTGATGATAACATCCACAATCATCGTTCTCTTGGTTTATTATGTAATTTTGTTGTAACAATGATGTGATAATGTTGTGATACATTCTGATCGATTAATATATTATTTATATGTGATTTTAGAGATAACTAGAAGCGTACTTGCGCAATACAGCGAGATACATCACGATTTTAATGTTTATTTTTATTTTTTGTTTTTTTATTGATTTACAATACGATTTTGGATGGTTTTTATTGAGTGATAATGGTTTTTTTATATATAAATTTGTTTAATTTAGCCTTAACAATATAATGTTTTTTATATAAAAAAAATTAAGTAGTTTGTTAAAATTCATTAATTATCTTATATATTTTAAATTTTTTATATTTAAATTGAGATGTTTATCCTGATTTGATTATGTTTATCAGAATTCAAATTTCATAATTTTAGGATTTGAGGATTAGAGATAAGAATTTTGGGGGATAAGAATGAAATTTATTAATTAAGGTTAAAAGAATTTAAAAGTAGTACATATTGCTTCATTAATTGTTTTTTAAGAGATTTTAAGTAGATTAACATTAAATAATAGTACATAATACTTAATACATCACGATTTTAATGTTTATTTTATTTTTTGTTTTTTATTAATTTACAGTACGATTTTAGATGGTTTTTATTGAGTGATAATGGTTTTTTATATATAAATTTGTTTAATTTAGGCTTAACAATATAATGTTTTTTATATAAAAAAAACTAAATAATCTGTTAAAATTCATTAATTATCTTATATATTTTAAATTTTTTATATTTAAATTGAGATGTTTATCTTGTTTTGATTATGTTTATCAGAATTCAAATTTCATAATTTTAGGGTTTGGGGATTAGAGATAAGGATTTTGGGGGATAAGAATGAAATATATTAATTAGAGTTAAAAGTTTTACATGTAGTACATTAGGCTTTAGTAGTTATTTTTAAGAGATTTTAAGTAGATAGCTTTAAATGATAGTACATAAAGTTTAGTGAATTGTAATTAAGAGTTTTTTATACCATCTTTATAATATAGTATAGATATAGATGAATTCACTAATATTATAGATAAATATGAAGCACATTATTATCCTTAATTATTTACTTTTCTCATTTTAATTATAATTGTGGGTTAAATAATTTAGAGAATTATAAATGTTCTTGTATTTTCATAAAATAAGAGTATTCTCGTTTGAACCTCTCCCTGTATATGTGTATAGATATATTAATCATTTAATAATATTTAACATATATAACTAACATGTGTATTTTTTTTTTTTTACATAGCTAAGTTTGCATACATGCATGTCCACCGTGCATTGAATATAACAATAATGACTTCAAAATGTCTTTTTCAATAAATTTTAGAATTAAATGCGACATTTAACATGATTTAAAAAAATATATTTATCATTGTAAGTTATTTTTTTGTAACAACCATTTCCCTATGTTTCTCAATATTTCATTAAAAAAAATTATCTCTTTGCTCTCTTATTTTCTGTCACATCTCTCCATAATATATACGTACACACACATAATTGAATATACACATAAATCGAACATATTGTGAACAATTTCTTATATAGAGTTACTAATATAACTTGTGAAAACATTGTAAACACACTCCGAAGTCTAAATCTGTGAGATCTATTATGGTTAAGAAACATATTGTAAATATCAAATAAATCTAAATCTATCACTTGTGAACACTCTATTAAAGAATTCTTTAAATTATGTTTACAATAACTTCAACTTATATGTACTTTTAATTGTACGTGTATATTACAGAAAGAGGAGAGGAGATAGAAAAAAAGATATGTATAAAATTTAATAAATACTAATAATTATCTTTTTTATTTTCTGATTAACTAATATTATTAATTGTTATAAATTACTAATAATTTAAGATGAATATCATATCTCATAAAATTTAAAGTTATCCGTTAACCCTCTAAAAACTAATAACTAATTATTGCTATCATGAAAAAGGCGTCTAGGTTCTTATCCTCAGCTACCGGTATTTCCTACTTAAATTTCCATCAACAAAAAACAAAATTCTGGATCAAATCCTAACCGTCCAATCCAATTTCCCGCGTGACCCATACACGTGTCCTCCAATGGAACGCCACTTTTTTCCCGAGTCCACGCAGCATATCTATAAACGCGCATAGATTATAGCCACGTGTCCTCAACAGAAAATCCTATCCTTCTATAAAACCTTCAGCCGTCATAACAATTCAAGCTCAAAACCTCCACCATATTTGGGAGACACACACAACGACATCGTTTCATCCATCCCAAATCCCAATGCTCAAAAGATTTGATCAGAACAGTCGCCGGATTCTCAAATCTCCGGCGGTTCTTCCATGTCAAGATGTTAATCCGGCGACTCTTCTCCGTTCACTCATCACTCTCTCACACTCCATCACTAGCTACCAGTCCGAATTCTTCGCCACACAACGACGAAACGCGCGTGAATCGATCCGTCAGATCGGAATTCTCTCCATGTTCTTCGGTGAAATCATCGATCGAGATGTCTCCGGTTTACCGGATTCCGCCGTCCTTTGCTTCTCCGAGCTTCATCATTCGTTACAGAAGATGAATTTTTTACTCGAGGATTGCACGCGCGGTGGAGCTAGGGTTTGGATGTTGATGAAATCTCACTTCGTAGCGACGCGGTTTTCGACGTTGATTCGATCGATTGCGACGGCGCTTGATATCCTACCGATGAATTCGATCGAAGTGTCGAGAGAGGTTAAGGAATTGGTGGAGATGGTGGCGAAGCAAGCAGGTAAAGCGAAAATGGAGGTGAACTCGGATGATGAGTACGCGATGAAACGGATCTTGTTGATTTTGAACCAATTTGAAAACAGGTTTGAACCTGATCCGATTATGATCAAACGTGTTCTTAATTATCTTCGAATCAACACTTGGAATGAATGCCACAAAGAGATTAGGTTTCTAGATGAAGAGATTTGTTTCGAATCGTTAGAAAACAGCGAAAAGGATTTGAATCTATTGAGCACTTTAGCTGGATTCATGAGGTATTGCAGAGGTGTTTTGTTTGAAAACATTGTTCTCAATCACAACGATGATCAATCGGCCGGAAAAACACACCTGGAAATCCTCAGTTGTTTGAATCCTGAGGATTTCCGATGTCCGATTTCTCTAGAATTGATGACGGATCCGGTGACTGTTTCCACCGGTCAGACCTACGATCGAGCTTCGATTCAGAAATGGCTGAAATCAGGCAACCTAATCTGTCCGAAAACCGGTGAAAAACTCGCCACAACGGAGCTCGTCCCCAATTTGAACCTCCGGCAAGTAATTCAACAGTATTGCATCGATCACGGAGTTCCGATTTCGAAATTTCAGAAGCAGAGTCGCGATATTTCTTCGACGATTCTCCCCGAAAGTCCGGCATCATCGGAAGCAATCAAGTTTCTCAGCGAATTTCTGGTGAGAAGATTACGAAACGGAACCGAGATTCAAAAAAGTAGATCGGCTTACGAAATCCGATTACTCGCGAAATCGAACATTTTTAATCGATTTTGTTTGATCGGAGCTGGAGCGATTCCGCCTCTGTTAACTCTACTTTCTTCATCGGATTCGACTACACAAGAAAACGCGATTGCAGCTCTGCTCAAGCTTTCGAAGCATCCAACTGGGAAGAAAGTGATCATCAATCATGGCGGGCTGAATTCGATCATCGAAGTCTTGGAAAACGGATTGAAACAAGAATGTAAACAGATCGCAGCTGCGACGATCTTTTACTTATCGTCTGTTCAATCGAATCAGAAGCTCATCGGAGAAATCCCGGAAGCGGTCCCGGCTTTAATCGAACTAATCCGAACCGGAACATCGTGCGGCAAAAAGAATTCTTTAGCCGCTCTATTCGGAATCCTACTCTACCCTCGAAACCACGAAACCGCGCTCAAATCCGGGATCGTTCCGTTGCTATCGAACCTCGTTCGTTCTTCCGATAAACCCGAAATCGTCACCGATTCGTTAGCGGTTCTAGCCACATTAGCCGAATCCTTCGACGGGTCCGATGCGATCTTGAAGGCTTCATCGTTACCACTAATTATCAAAACCCTGCAAACATCGCCTTCACGAGCTGCAAAGGAGTACTGTGTGTCGATCTTGTTGGCGTTGTGCAACAATTTCGGGGTCGAAGTGATTGCGGTTTTGGCGAATAACACAAATTTGATTGGTTTGTTGTATACGTTGTCGACAAACGGAGGGGCACAGGCGGGCAAGAAAGCCCGATCGTTGATCCGA
Source organism: Arctium lappa (assembly GCA_023525745.1). NCBI lineage: Eukaryota > Viridiplantae > Streptophyta > Magnoliopsida > Asterales > Asteraceae > Arctium > Arctium lappa. Next base: position 60,371,743 of record CM042061.1, read on the forward strand.
ATCATGCAGGGTTACCACGAAACGAGCAGTTTGGGTTTGATGGCTAATTGGGATTCTTCATCAAGAATTGCAACAATTCATTCATGTTAGATTAGAAATCTTCATCATATAAATTTTTTCATAGAAGCTCGGGTTTTTTGAAGGAGCTTAAGCATTATTATTATACGTACACTTGTATAATATACGTATAGATTATAGTAATAAAAACAATATACACTTCTTTTTTGTAAATAATATCAATATATACCATGATGAGTTGTTGTCTTTTTATTTTTATTTTTAAAAGAATAATAGAAACAATTATTCTACTCTTTAGATTTATAGATAGATTTGGTTTTTATGCATTTTGTCCCCGAAGGATTGTTTTGAGAAATAGTACGTTAGTATATTTGTTCCTCAAAATCGGGTTTCAAAAAGGATTATGTGAAATGTGAATGAGACCCGCCTTATTGGGGAACCCGATGTACCTGTCCCGATGGGGATGGGGATTCCCCGCAAAATCGGGGATCGGAGATGGGGACGGGGATCCCGAAAGTAAAAAAACCGGGGACGGGAACGATTATTACTAAATATTATGTATATGTATATCTATACTATATTATAAAGTACGGATAAAAAACTCTTAAATACAAATTATTAGGCGTAAGGTACCATTATTTTATGCAAGATTTTAAAAATATCTTAATTTATAAGTATCAAAGCACAAGATACATATTACTACTGCAGGCTTCTAACACCCACTAATTTAGTATGTACAGAGTCTTCCTTTTATACAGACATTTCCATGTATCACTATTAATTAATATATTATATTACTATAAATTTGTTTTAATTATATTATTAAATATGTAATTGGTTATTTTTTTTCTAGATGTCATTAAAATATATAAAATAATCATATTGAATTCTAACAAAATACTTAATTTTTTTTATATAAAAACATTATATTATTAAGCCTAAATTAAACAAATTTATAAAAACATTATCATTTTCTCAAAATAATCCAAAATCGTACTGTAAATCGAGAAAAAAAAACAAAAAAAATATTAAAATTCTGATATATCTCGCTGCATTGCGTGAGTACGCTTCTAGTTTATAACTAAATACTAGAAGCGTACTCGCGCAATGCAGCGAGATACATCATGATTTTAATGTTTCATTTTATTCTTTGTTTTTTTGTTGATTTACAGTACGATTTTGGATGACTTTGAGAAAGTGATAATGTTTTTTTATAAATTTATTTAATTTAGGCTTAATAATATAATGTTTTTATATAAAAAAATTAAGTATTTTGTTAGAATTCAATAATTATCTTATATATGTTAATGATATTTAGAAAAAATAACCAATTACATATTTAATAATATAATTAAAACAAATTTATAGTAATATAATATATTAATTAATAGTGATACATGGAAAAGTTTGCATAAAAGGAAGATTTTGCACATATCAAATTGATGGGTGTTAGAAGTCTGCAGTAGTAATATGTATCTTGTGCTTTAAAACTTGTAAATTAAGAGATTTTTAAAATCTTGCATAAAATAATGGTACATTGTGCCTAATAATTTGTATTTAAGAGCTTTTTATCCGTGTTTTATAATATAATATAGATATTGTATATATATTTTCAAATATATTATTTATAAAGATTTAGATGTAGTATCTTTTAGATTTAGAAATGGTATTTTGATCTTTCTTGTTACTTTTTTTTACTTGTGTTACTTTTTTAGATAAAAACATGGAGAACCGAAAGCGTTTGATCAAACAATTACGTATGATGTTGTGATTTTGTTCGCATGAATATTTGATAGTCCGTAAAAACATATTTTGAAAATATATGAGATTTAGACATGCATCATTATCGATCGAATATAGTACTCAACACGTTTCATTTAAGATATATAACATAAATGGAGAAAAACCTCTTATTACCCGTTGGGGATCTCTGTTCCCCGTTGGGGGCGGGGATGGGGATGTGATCATATTTCCCGACGGGGACGGCGATTAGGGTTTCCCCCATTACCATGCCTAAATCCATGATGAAACCAAAAACGTTTAATATTTCATTCAGAAATCGGGTATAGATTAGACATACAAATAAATACTTATTATCTAAAAAAGTAGAATAGTTGTTATGGGTTGGGTTCACGTGAGACCGATGAGACTAGAAAATAACACTAAAACTTCACAGTGATTCATTGTGAAGGAACGAAAAACAACAAACCTTCACAACAAAAACACTATGAAAGTTTACTTTCACAATACCCTCACAGTCTTTTACTGTGAAGATTTAGTGTTATTTTTGTAGTCTCACGGATCTCACAAAAATAGTCTGGTCTCACATGATCTCAAGTCTAGTTGTTATAGTTAATTTTCATATTACAAAAACAAATGTTTGCAAATATTTTAGTGAAGCCCTCGGTAATTACTAAAGTGTTTGAAGAAATTGAAAAGCATATGGCAACTTTTGGGCCAAAACGGTAAATACTAGGCGTTTGATTTACAAAATAAAATTTGATTAATTGGTATTTATTAAAATAATTTGGTAATGAAAAAATTAGAATGAAATTTGATTGAATTTGACCATGCATTTGGTCGCTATAAATTGGAATGGAAAAAGACACAAAGAAAGGGACCATGACCGTGAATAAGGGTAAAAGGTCTAAAATGGCCCTTGATTTAACTGAGTTAACAAATTTATTTAGCGTGTTAATGAGAGGGACAACGACCGTGACAAATTGAATACCATAAGAACCAAATACATAATAAACGTAGTATAGGAACCCATAGTCATAATTGAGTAATACTAAAAAAATTATGTGTATATATAATTATATATATGATATATAAATTTGTCGCGATAAGTCTGGCTTTGAAAAACAACATTACCTCATCTTGACTCCTTAGACTTAAGGTTTGACTTCACCGTCATGTCACGTCTCATGTCATTTAGAGCCATAGTATATGAGCTTAATCATTTGAAAACTTCAAAATTTGTGACATGATATCAATTTAAAATAATTAATGTTATTAACTAATGAGATAAGTAAGGAGATAATTATCATTGTTTATTAAATAAAAATTAAAATGCATTTTTTGAAATTTCATACATATACCTTTATCTTTCTGTATGTACAACTAAATGTGCAAATAAATGTTATGTTCTCGAGTTTTTGAAGGAAAAAAAAAGAAATATTATTATTTGTGTTATTGAGAGTGAAGAGAAAAGAAAGAAATAAAATAAATTTTCATGTTTTTGAGTATGAAAGAAATAAAATGAAATATGTCATTTTTACAAATATACTCTTATTTATTTTGTAAAGTGAACACAATATAAATAAGCTTAAGAAAAAATTTCACCAGTTTTATTGATGTTTATAATATGTTCACAAACTCTATCAAATCTAGATTTATAGTGTGTTCACAAACTATAATAATAATAATTTAAAAAAAGTGTTTACAATGTGATCAATTATTGTATATATATATATATATATATATATTCAATTATATGTGTACATATTTGTTATGGAGATAGGAGAAAGAAAAATGGAAGAAAGAAAATAGGAGATAGAGGAGAGATATTTTTATTTTATTTTATATTATATTAAATTTATTTTTCATGACCTAAGTTGAATTTCACAAATTTATAGTTTTGTACGGATCTCAAAATATGAACCATGGATGAAATATTTATATGAAAATGACAAAATTTTGGGTTTAATTAACGTTAATATAAGTCAATTAATTTGGTGTGAATTTGTGCTTACGTATTGACAGATATAAATATATTATTTTATAATTCAAAACTTGAATTTTAAAATTCGAGTCTTTCAATAGAGATATCGTTATCATCCAAATAAATAAATACGTGGCATGTTTTAGGTCAAAAGTCGATTAGATAACAACGACATCAAAATTAATAAAAAAAATATGATGTCAAAATCATATTTATTTTCTCTCATTTATAACTTATATAATTTCATAAGTTTGATCAAACATTTATATATTTTTTATTTAAGAGTAAACACTTTAATTACGAAAAAAAAAGGCTTTGCTCATCAATAGGATGTTTTCCAAAGATAAGAAAAATCGACATTGACCACATGATTTGTTCTCAGAATACGACAATAAGGATGAATTAAATACCGTAAAAAGATAAAATGACAAACACGAATCAAGATAGCATTAAATTATGAGTAAATTACATGTTACGTCCTTGTGGTTGTATGTTTTTAATGGTCATTCTCCATGAAAATTCAACGGAACATGTTCTTGTGGTTGTGTTTTTTAACGAGTTGCATTCATGTAGTTGCAGTTTTCTTAAGGAGTTGGGTCAATGTGGTTGTAATTTTTTTAATAAGTTCGATCCCTGAATAAATCAACAACCTGGATCCCTATGGTTGAATTAAGGACCTAGCTCGTTGTAAAAATGCAACTACAATGACACGATCTGTTTAATTATCAAAAAAGATAATGTGTTACGTCAACACTAGGTGTTGAAGTTGACATTTTTCAAACTATAGACTCTTAAATGTGTATTTTAAAAATATGTTCATGAAATACACTTATCTTTATTGAATTTAACCATTTTGCGTTTATATCATTAGAGAAATCGTGCCTTAAAGGGTGTTATTTAAATCATATTTTATACATACAATGTGTAATGATGGTCACACATCATGTAGGAAATATTAAAACAAATAAGAAAATAAATGAAATACACCGATCTTGGCAAAATATTGATATATATATATATATCGAGAGAAAGACTTGGGTTCACGTGAGACCAACATGTTTTCGTAAGACCACAATTTTATACTTAAAATAAAAACCTTCACAGCAAAACACTGGGAATGTTCAATTTTTTTTTTACCTTAATAGTGTTTTACTGTGAAGTTTCGAGTGTAAAATCACGGTCTCACATGTCTCACAAAAATATGATGGTTTCACGTGAACCTGACCCTATATATATATATATATATATATATATATATATATATATATATAGAGGGTCAGGTTCACGTGAGACCAAGCTGTTTCCGTGAGACCGCGTGAGACCAAGCTTTAAAACATGAAACTTCACATCGAAACACTGTGAAGGTAAAAAACATTCGAATCTTCATAATGTAATCACACTATGAAGGTAAAAAAACCTAAACCAAGTTAAAAAAAATCAAACCTTCACAGCTAAAAGACTGTGAAGGTATATCCGAACCTTCACAATGAAGACGCTGTGAAGGTAAAAAAAAACGAACATTCACAGCGAAAAACACCGTGAACGTAACATTTACGGTGTTTTCCCTATGAAAAGTTCGATTTTTTTTACATTAACAGTTTTTTGATGTGAATTTTCATACTTTAAAGCTTGGTCTCACCGGTCTCACGGAAACTCTTTGGTCTCACGCGAACTTAAATCTATCTATATATATATATATATATTAAACATCACTTGAATATGTCTACCTATGATACAAATTTTGATGAGGATCTCTAGTATCACACATGATATGGATGCTATGTTGGATAAAAGCAAAACAAATGGGAAACGTAAGTCTTATGCATCAAGGCGATCAACTTAATGTCTGTCCACGTCAATGATGGCGACTATGAGGGTGATGGCAAATGTTATATGGCATACAACAATGAAAGCGATAAATGTGTTGAAGTTCAAAGAAAGTAAGAAAGATATCTTTTGTAGATTTGAGATAAGAGTCGATTAAATCGTTCTTCGGTCATATTCAATCATACTTTAAAGATATATAAATGTCAGATTGAATTGTCATACTTGTCAAACATGCCTTACACAACATGCCACTACGTACACTTGGTTATCTACAAATTTGATTACAGACATCATAATGGGACCTTTTGTGGCTCGTCAATAAATACCCATATCAGTAAAAATGTGTGGTCTGAAACTTTTTAAGATTCGAACAATATATATCACTTTACACAACATTTACAACATCAGTAACATGAGCATTTTGCCCAAAACATTCTTTATCAGTAAGAATGTGTAGCCTGGAATTTTTTAAGATTCAAATTATATCTATCACTTTATAACATTAGTAACATGAGAGTTTAGCCTAAAACATTATTTATCAAAAAATATTACGACAGGAGTTTAGTTAGAATCATATTGTTAGACATGAATCAATTTACTTCTTCGAAACTACCTCTTGAAACAAGTTACAAAATATATGTATACGAGTGATATTCAAACATGTTATAAAAAAAAAACAAAAAAAAAAAGGCCTGGTTATGCAACACAACATTTTTTAGGGATTATTATGGAAAGATCTCTAAAATATAGGGTCTCATTTGACAATTTCTAAAAAGCGGAATACACAAAACGATGTCGTTTTTCAGCCATTGCTGCTTTACCCTTTTCTTGCTGCTCAATCAATCGTAGATTCGTCAAAAACCCTTCATTCTCCGCGAGTCTTCACAATTCTAATCAAATCGGAAATTTCTTCTGAATCCTCGTAAGTTAATGCTTCTAAAACTTGTAATTAATGTGATTTCTATGTGATCATCCGTTAAATCTGTATATACTGTTGTGCAACATAGATTAGGGTTTGAAATTGGGGATGTTTCTAAGTAAATCGTTATCATCTTAATGTTGTTTGTGCCATTACGCATTAGGTGTTCGTACTTGAAAGCAAATATGGCAACAACGGAGCAACCGAAAGCAGCAACTGAAGAAGCTAAGATTGATCTGTTTGAAGACGACGACGAATTTGAAGAGTTTGAAATCGATCAAGGTGATATATCGTCTCTCACTTGTACAGAAACTTTAATATCGTTCCTTAAGTTGAATATGTCAAAGTTTACTGTAAAAAACTAGTGTGTAGTTCAGATGTGCAGCTGCCATTCGATTAATTGCTTGTATGCTGGTTCATAAGTCACAGGAAACTTTTTAATTGCAGCAAACAAGCAGACGTGTCCTTTTAGGAAATCAACTTTTTTATACAGAAAGAAGTAGGGGTGGTCGCGCATATGTGGTTTGAGCATTTTCCCAAACCGCAAGCTGCACCAAACCGCTCCGCGCCACAAAATGCGGTGTGGTGCGGTTTATGCGGGTTGTCCTTATTACACTTTATGCCTAAAATCCAAAAATTATAAGTTAAAAATACATTATAAAATCAACTATAAAGTGACCATAGTCCAAAAAAAATAAAGAGTTTCAATACATCCGATTCCAAATACATACCGCAAAATTTGAAGATAGTTTAAAAAGTAAAAAATAAACTTCAAATTAAATTAGACGTGTGAGTTGTGACGTGTCCAACTTTTTCTTTCATCTCAATTCTTAAGCCCCCGACTCCCAATTGGCCAATTGTTTATTCAAGATGGGACTTTGGGCAAAAAAACAAAGTCCAAAAATATTACATAAATACTAAATTATTATATATATATAAGGTGCATTTCTTTTGCAAACCAATCAATTTGTACAAACTATGCAAACCAATCTTAGCCGTTCATCAAGTCTAATGAATATATGATTTTATTATGTTTCCTAATTTAAAATCATGATTATAATGAATAAACTTAACATTTCCTAATTTAATATCATGATTATAATGAATAAACTTAACATTTTCCATATATATCACAATCATTATTAATGAATCATAATCATTATCCATAAATATATCTATTGTTTCCTAATATAGTGGTTTGCATAGTTTGTACAAATTGTTTGGTTTGCAAAATAAACGTACCCTATATATATATATATAATAAAAAATATACAAATATGCGGTGCGGTGCTGTTTGAACCGCAGTTTGATAACTCAAAACCGCAAACCGCACTGCATAGTGCGGTTTGATAAAAATGCAAACCGCACCGCGAAAGTGTCAAACCATGTGGTGCGGTGTGGGCGGTTTGGATGAAGACCCCTAGAAAGAAGTTTAGATTAAAATCATTCGTCAAACCAATGGAATGCTGGCTATTCAGTTTTGAACATTGATGGTATTTATGCTGGGAATAGTGGAATCTTGTTCATAAGCAGGGTAACCCCATAGAGATCGTACATAGAATGCTTTTGTATTCTATCTAAATGTTTGTTGTAAGCTAGTTGACTGCCTAGGACTACCATGAAAGGCTTAACAATTATGTCAAGCTCTTTGCATTTTGAGAATTCATTGGAGAGATGAAATGAGCATTTTGAGAATTCATGGTCTTTGCATTAAGCCATCATGGTCAACAGGAGACTCTAGAGTTACTAAAAAGAAGTGATCCCCTTGATTTTCCAAGACTCTTTATTTGGAATTTAATGATATTTAGTTGATTGCTAACAATCGTTTGATGCATGGTATTAAGAATGATGCAACAATTGTTATTTAGTTTGTTAGTTGTGGTGATTTGTTTGTTTTCCTGTGATAGATGCATATCTTAGTGTTTTATCTGTTACACTTAACTAGGTACTAACTCATGATTCATGAGTTGTTTTGCAACTAAAGTTGTTAAAGGCTCAAGGCGCACTTAGGCACACCGCACACTTAGGCACAAAGGTGTCCCAGGGCCTAGGCACGAGGCACATCTTATCAATACACACACACACACACAATTACACACAACTCAAATATGCAACAAGTACAAGCCTCTGATGTAGCAACCAACAGTACTTTGATAGAGGCAGAAGGGAGAAGGGTTTAAAGTGTGAGCCGTGAGGTTAAGGTCCGGGTCGTTATAGAGAAGAAGGCTTGAAGTTCCTTAAGGCTTGAAGTTCTAAGGAATGGGTATTTATTATTGGGGTTTGACTTATGTCATCTATTTAATCACTCCTTTTTTTTTTCAGAAGTCTAGGAGATCCTGAGATGAGAAAACATATTTAATATTAGGGTTTGACTAGGTATTCAATAACTCTTTATGACTTATGAGGTGTGCCTAGGCCCACAAGGGGACTTAGCCGAGGGGAATTGCCTTAGCGAGCCTCGTGAATAATCCTAGCCTCGACTTTAGAGAAGGCCAAGACCTTGAGTCTCAGAGCCTAGGCGCACTTTTGACAACTATGTTTGCAACCATCATCTTCTTGGTGCGTTTGGTATGCGGGATATAAGTCATATAACACGACATCTAATCTCATTTGCTTTTATTCGTTTTGCATACGAAGGAAGACATGCATGCAATCATTTGTAAATCATTGGATCCATTAGGGTGCGTTTGGTATGCGGGATATAGCAAGACAAAACAGAACAAAAACTTGTTGTCCCATGTTTGTTGTGACAATTAAACCGAGACTGGACAAGACCGAGTGGGACAAAAATGCATTTTTTTTTCTATCCTACCAAAATAGGTGGAACAAAAATCAGGGAGTTGAGACAAGTTTGGTAAATTACTAAACTACGTATATCAAATTAAAACCCTATAACCTTCCACAATTCCTTAACCCACCTACCTCACTCGCCGTTCCAGCCCTGTCCAGTACCATCCGGTACCAAACGCACCCTTATTGTTGCCTACATTCTAAGCTCTTATGTTATTTTTATGATGACAAAAATCAGCAGATTGGGATGTCAAGGAAGAAGGGAAAGAAGTAACCCAACAGTGGGAAGACGATTGGGATGATGATGATGTGAATGACGACTTCTCTCTTCAGCTGAGGAAAGAACTCGAAACCAACACCGAGAAAAAGTAAGTCAAATCTACAAATCTAGCATTGTTTTCATATTTGAGAGAGATTTCGCTTGTTAGCCAACGTATGCCAAGATTTTATACCTTGCAGTTCAGTTCTATGTCGAACAAATGTATAACTACTCTTGTCGATAGTTGTTTAAATCACGTTATGCGACCACTAGTTCACTTATCAGAGAACAAACATAACTTTTCTTATAAGCTTTTATTTGACATGAAACCTTGACGGATTAAACCACAAGGTTGTGGCATACTGGTTAAGGCCCTGTGGTGGAATATCCCATCTGCTCAGGGTTCGAATCCAGACGTACACAACAATTGTGGCCACTGAGGTTTAATCAGGGCTGGTGTCTGACATTCATAATTTGTCAAGGGATTAGTCTAGGCATATCCTAGGACACCCTCCCCCCCCCCCCCCCCCCCAAAAAAAAAAAAAAAAAAAAAAGAAAAGAAACCTTGACGAATTAGAAAAAACTAAGAGCATCTCCAACCGGCCGGTATATCCCCTTTTTTGCCGGTCGGAGACCTCCAATCGACCGGTATAATTTTTTTTTTGCCGGCCTTTGGTTTCACACGGCAAATATGCCGGCCTCTCCTTCAACCGGTATTTTTTTAAACCCTAGCTTGACCCACTATTTTGTATTTTTTTTAATACCAAAATTCATTTAATACCAAAATTAACATTTTAATATTAATAATTTGTTTTTAAAATTAATATATTTATATTAAGTAAATTATACATACATTTAATATATATTTGGTGTTTTTTTTAGAGTATGGTTGGAGTTGGATTGTTTTTTGGTGTTGATGGGCCCACCAAATTTGGTGTTTTTAGTGTTAAATTTAGTGTTGTGGTTGGAGATGCTCTAAGAAGAAAGAAAATCGAAACCCCTCCTCTCCCCACCTTACCAATGACCTTCTAAGAGGTTTTAGAATGCAACAGGTTAACAGAAAAATGCCACTTCCATACACAAGAATGCTTAGAAACTTGTAAAAAACGTCATAGATTTAGAAAACACTTGTCAGGAGGTCGTTTAGCTAAATTACCCACCCGACCTCCCCTCATTGAGCTTTTCTTCTTATTTTTAGAAAATCGAGCTTTAAGCCTTCTGAACCCGGAAGACGAGAAAAACACATGTTATAGCAACGCAGTGGATCTCTACTAACCCTCCATCTTTTGAATCCGGAAGTCAAGAACAACGATCTTCAGAATGCCAACTCGCCTTTGACCCGCTTGATTTCTAAGTCAACTCTAAACAAACTAAACATCACCCGAAAAATCTACTTTCCCTCCAACAACTTTGTTCCCAAATCAACACAAGCTCTACAAATTGGACAAGCAGCAGTCTTGATGAGCCATGAATCAATACAATTAGCATGAAAACTGTGGCTGCAATTTGGCAACAATCTGCACTTATCCCCAACCTTAAAACCCTCCAAACACACTGTACACTCAACTGTTCTCTTTTTCTCATCATCATCATCATCTTCATTGTAATCATACCATGGAAGCTTCTTTATATCCTCTTCTGATATGGTACAACTACTATGCACCACAGTACCACTCTCAATGCTTTCTTGACTCATCCTAAATGTTCTTCCAACTATACATACATGAATCATGACCAATACAGCAATACCCATAACCAATAACACCACAGAAGTCACAATTTCCAACACCATGATTGATTCGAATGCCCACTTTCTTACCCGTTAGGTTAAAGCTGCCGTAAAGATGTCCATCTTCCTCTTCTTCTTTTTGGAAGGGTGTCCTAGGCTATGCCTAGATTAATCCCGACAAATTATGACTACAATAAACCAACCCTGATAAACTCAGTGGTCACAATTGTTGTGTACGTCTGGATTCGAACCCTGGACAGATGAGATATTCCACCACATCCCCCAGGGCCTTAACCACTACGTTGAAAGAATAACACCTTGCTTGATCTTGCTTCTTGCTTCCGAATTTATAAGAAAATTGTTTGAATTATGGATGTGATAATGTGAGGTAGGGGAAGAGAAGTTTGGTGGGCAAAGTAAAGAAAATATATATTTTCATGTAGTTTTTGAAATATTTAATGTATCATTTGAAAGGAATTGGAGTTGATGCTGATGTTGACTAATGAGTAATGAATACCAATTTCTTGTCAAGAAAATAACATAACATATTTCAATCATTTTTATTTTTAAACAATTGATATACTTCAGAAAATGAAATAATAAAAATGGTTTAACATAAAAGTTCACTTGTAACATATAAGTAATGTTATATCGTTCTAAATATTTATTTAAATAATACACGAAAAAATAACGTAGTTTGGATTTTTACAAGTAGATCCGTTTGATTTTGTTATTTTCTAATGAGGAAGTAATAAATAATGAAAATTTAACCACTTGGGTTGTGACGTGTCGGTTAAGGCTCGAGGGATGTATGGGAAATCTCATCGTTCCTGGTTTTGAATCCGGACGTTACCAAAGCTTTTCTAACCGTGAGGGTTGACACTTCAGAACATTTGTAGTTGTTAGGGATTAGTAAGTGCGAATAAACTGACTCAATGCATACCCAGATAAATTCAAAAATATTTTTCAACGTCTTTTCTTTTTATAATTTTTGTTTATTTATTTATCATTATTGGATACTTATTAAATGATTAGTAACAAATTTATTACGTAATTTCCATAGATAATATGATGAGGGTGAAGTGAAGTGCACTCACAAGCAGAAGTTAGATGGATAGGTGTGTATAGTTTCAAGATTTGATGACGACTCCTTGCCTACTTTATGAAATATCTTTTTGAAATATAATTTTAAATATATAAATTGGTAAATACACGAAGAAAAAGAGTTAAATTGAGAAGTATAAGAAATGATTTAGTTACCTCATAACTTTTAAATTTTAATCTAAACAAAAACGAGAATTGTGTTTTGGAAGGAAATTGATCCGGTGTGTTTTATTATTGGTGATTTTCAATTATGATTGATCTATTAGCGGTGATTCATTCTTATTATTTTCAACATAACTTTTATTATCATCGGAACCCAATCCTTGAGAGGGTGTGTTAGTGAGTGTGTGTGTGTATATATATATATATATATATAGAGAGAGAGAGAGAGAGAGAGGGAGAGAGATTATGGTAAGAATAGTAGTTATCGGGTAAAAAGGGATCTTTACGGTTGAAAATATCTTTCTAAGCTAATTCATGGGTTGTTAATTAAAAGTGATGAAGTGTGAGTGTGTATATGTGTGTGTATATATATATATATATATATATATATATATATATATAGAGAGAGAGAGAGAGAGAGAGAGACGGGGGATCAAACGAGGACAATAACTATTTAAAAGAATACGAGAACTAACAAAATCATTAGTGATTTTACATTAATGCGCAAAAAAGCCACGCGAACCTGAAGCCGTGGCCAAAGTTCCTTTTTCGCGTGTTAATGTAAAATCACTAATGATTTTGTTAGTTCTTATGTTTTTTTAAATAGGTACTGTTCTCGTTTGAACCCGACTCTATATGTATGTATATATATATATATATATATATATGTGTGTGTGTGTGTGTGTGTGGTTGGGTTCCAATGAGAGGTTGAAACCATTGGATTAGAAATAGATGCACATTAGGATTAGATGTACCGAGATAAAATTCACTGCACTCGATCAATTCCCTTATAAGGCGAAATTCATGGGAGGACATTTGATTAAAAGTGATCAACGGTTCATATACACTTCTCACACGATCTTTCGCCTACAGGATAAACACTACATTTTAAATATAAATAATCTAAAATATAATTAGGATAATCATTGAATTCTAACAAATTACTTACTTATCTCTTTTTTTAAGTATGAAAAAAAAAATTATATTATTAGAGCTAACATAAATTACATTATTATTAAACCTAAATAAAAAATTAATTAAAGAAATTTATGAAAAAAACAACGTTGTCTAAGAATTTTCGTATGTTTCTGAAAGAAATTGGTTAATGTTCCAAAAGAAATCATTTAGAAACCGAAGTTCGAATGTAAATTTCAGGAACTAGTGTGTTTTGATTTGGATAGATGAGTGAAGAAAGTGATTGTGAAATTCATGTTCTATGAAATCGCGTGTTATAGTGATTAGAAGCTCGATCGAACAACGATCTGACTGTTGGTATTGTTAATCGATTGGTCATCTGGTTGATCAACTTGCTCTTGGTTCGGAAATAGTCAATTTTAGACGGAATTAAATGAAGCATTCAAAATTTGCGATTTTTGGTATATTACATTATAATATACCAATGTTTTAAACGGCGTGAGGCGTGGCGTGACGGTGAGGTCAAGCCTCAAGCCTTACGAGTTATGGAGATGTATGGTGTTTTCCAAGGCGTGACTTAAGACGACAAATCTGAATATAATTTATATGTGTGTATGTGTGTGTTTATATCAGCGTCTTGAACAATAATGATCAAGTTATTAACAATTTAATTCATATTAAACGATAACAAAAGGATTTCTAAATTGTAATCAATACTACTGGGCAAATTCCAATCGAATTTCGAAGTACACAAATTCGAATAATCGGAAGTACACAAATTTATAACACAATTGAATAGGGTTGTAATCTCTAACTAGTGTTGGCTATAGGCACATTCATTTTCGGCCTTTCAAATATTAATATTGGGCCTAAATGATCCATAATGTACTTTGAAATAGTTAAATTAGTTATGGTCAAAAATCAGTTTCGAGCCAGTCAAATAAAGCACTTGTAGCCAAAGGATACAGACAACAGGAAGACATTGATTATGATACTTATTTCTAAATCAGTCCCTTTAAACTAGGTCGCCTGGTTCTGGTCCAGAATAAAAATCCTTGGACCAATCTAGGCTCAGCGGTCCCGATTCCATCAGGCCGGTCTCGGGCCCAGACCTGTATTTTTTTAAAAATCATTTTTACACAGAAAGGCTATACATGTTTTTATAATATATCGATCTTTGAAGTTTAGTATTGAAATACACTTGAAATAATACATTTAATTAGGGGAAAAGTCCAAAAAAAACCAACGGACTTTAGTGTTTAGAGTGATTAAATCATTGGACAATTTTTTGGAACAAATAAGTCCTTAGACATTTCAAAACACACTAAATAAATCCTTGGACTTTTTTAAACCTGTTAAATACATCATTATTACTTAAAAATGTAATTTGCAACCTACATAACAAATAAAACTACAAATTAAAAAAAAAAATGTCACCTATTTTATCCCCCTACAGATTAAAAAATGGAAAAATTAATTAAAATAGTCAATCGTATCAACCAAATTCATTTTTAAACATTTTTCAAAATCTCTTTTTAAAATAGTCTAAGTTTATGAATAATTTTTTTTTGCTTAAAGAATTGTTTTTGGCAATATATATATATATATATATATATATATATATATATATAGAAAACATTTTTATAATTTGTTACTTAATTTACTTTATATCTTCTGTTTTTTTAATTTCAGTTAACCATTTATTATATTAACAGACGTAATCGTATATTAACTAAAATACATTAAAAAGAATAGTTCTTTTTTCATATTATACGACTATAATTGTCTCGTCAATGCATTTAAAATGAGCTTAATATTGAATTTTTTGGATTTATCATAAATACGTACGAATTATATTTAATATTTACACTTTCTATCCTTTTAGGGTTATTTATTTAATAATATAAGATAAATCTGTAACTATAAGTATTAAAAATAGTTCGTACGTATTTTGAACGTATTGACCAAACGATTATAATGATATAATTTGTAAAATAGAAACCAATTTTTTATATATTTTAGTTCATATATGATTATGTGTTAACATAATAAAAATTAAAATGAAAAAGTAATGCATATAAAATAAACCAAATAACTAATTATATCTTTATAAGGATGGAAAGTGTATTTTTTTTTTCTAAAACTATAAACAAAGTGAATATTTATACATAAAATTTTCTATGTAAAAACGTTTTTTATTTTATTTTTTTTGGAAAAAACAATCCTTACACAGGAAAAAAACATTATGTGCAAACTTTAACTATTTTAGAAAAAAAAAAAACTTTGAAAAGTGGTTAAAAAATGAACTTGGTTGATAAGATTGACTTATTTCAGTTAATTTCCTCATTTTTAGTTTGTAAGTGGATAAAGTAAGTGACATTTTCTTTTTTAATTTGTAGTTCTACCTGTTATGTAGGTTGTAAGTTAAATTTTTTAAGTAATAATGATGTATTCAACAAATTATCAAAAGTCCAAGGATTTATTTAACGGGTTTTGAAATGTCCAAGGACTTATTTGTTCGAAAAAATTGTCCAGGGACTTAATCACTCCAAACCCTAAAGTCCGTTGAGTTTTTTTTTGAATTTTTCCCTTTAGTTAGATAAAATCTTGAAGCACTTAAAAAAGTTGAAAATGTGTTACATAGTTTATAAAAACTTATTTTTTGAAAAATCGACCTATATATAATCGGATGTGGTCTCGCGTCAGCCTTGAAGTTTTGCAGAAAATGTACCAGCTCCCAAATCGTCGGCCAAAACCGATCACAATCAATATCAGCCGAACACAATTTTGATCATCTCTACTTTGAAGTTTGAAATAACCCTTAACCATGATTTGGAATCTTATGTGAATAACAGTTATGGTGAGAACCATTTTAAGCTTTAAAGTGAGTTTACTTTTTAATCTAACTTCATTTATCTTCAACTACATCATCTATATATATCTTCAATTTTATTCTTTTTCACAAACTTTTACATACATTTAATCACTTTCACATGCATAAATTTGTTAAAGTTTCAATTATGAGGGTAAAAATAGGTACATAAAAATAGACGAATATGTATAAAATTTTGGTTCAAAGTTCAAACATTCTCACAGTAAATTTAGGGTTGTTCATTTTAAAATTTTTGGATCTTATTATTCACTGTCAACACAATAGTCAGTATCAGAATATAAACAATTCAAAATATAGAGATCAATTTTAACTGTTCGAGTGAAATATTGACACTTATTAATTATGTTTTCTCATATATACCTACAACACCCTTGATTAAATCACTACACAATTCATAATATCTACAAATAAGATATTACGTTTTTACCGATTCAAAAGTTCTAACAAAAAAAATAAATGAAATGATATTTTATTATCGTAATTGAAGTAATGAGCCTCCCAATATTGGGAGGCTCAGAATACGAGTTGACCAAAATTTGACCTACCAAAAATAGATAAATCTATGGACATAAATTGCAATGCATACCATTCACACAAACAACAAAACACAAGATTTAAGTATCCAAAAATAGGAATGTTAAAGGATCTTTAAAAACCTTCAATTCAAAACATCCCTATCAAATTTCCTCTTTTAAGATTTGTTCTAATTTTTTTCATTCTCAAAGCCTTCATTTGTATATGAAAATACTTCATATGTTCATATTTTAGAGCATCAATTTCTTTTCAAGAGATTATATGTATATATAACTGTATCTATATATATAATAAAAGAGACATACAAATATATTTAATATCTCATCACCCATTTCGATTTGCTACACCAATAACGACAGATGGACCGCGAAACCGTCAGGCTCATCGTTGGGATCATCGGTTTGTACATTTCTCTCCTGAAAAAATCAGATACTGGGTATCTTCAATTTCTTTTGACGTGTTTGTTGTTTTATATGGTACAAGTTAACGCTGCATATCAGAGCGTAATTCGAAACAGGTTTGGTCCATATGTTTTTTTTTCTTCTTTTCTCACAATCAAAATCTCCCAATCGTGTCATGCAAATGCTGATCTGAAACATTTCATGCTTCAGATGTTCATATGATCAACGTTTTTTTTATTTATTATAGTTGTTTCTAATTTTGGACGATTACATTGTCGTAATATATTACTTTGATGTTAATACTTAATAGTACATTTTTGCATAATTTTAAAATTACGTTTTTAACCTCATGTTTCCTCACGTGCATTACATGACAATATTTACTTGTGGAACGCTTGAAGGTCAAAAATATAATTTCAACTATCATGAAGTAAAATGATAAATGTACTTGTTAACAGAATATTGTTACAGTGAGATGTTCAAATAAGAACGTTAATTAATATCGTGAGAAATTAAGAAGGAAAGGTTCATATGTGAATTATCGAAAAAAATCCATCTGAAAATACATATGTGAACATGAATAATCTGTAACATCGATTCACATATGCATCTTTAAATATATAATTTTTTTTCGGATTATTCCAATGATTCACATATGAACATTTCTTTCTTTTATTCTAATATTTAATCTTTTTATTTGAACTAGCCTCTACCGTTAGATTTAACCGAATAATAACATTAAGTGTAAACTACAAATTTGGTCCCTATTGTTTGTCAAAGCTAACACTTTTCATTCTTGTAGTTTAGAAATTACAAGATGTCCATTGTGGTTTGTAAAAGCGTCCGGATTTGGTCTCTCTCTCTCTCTCTCTCTCTAACGGTCGTTAGAAATTAAACGAGTAACATTTTCGTTCTTTTATCGATTTTTATGCCTTTTACTCAATAAAAAAACCACATAGACCAAAATCATAAAATTGATTTTGATCGTTTAAAATTTTTTGATAAAATGGCAAAAATGCTTCTCATTTAATGGAATCTTTTAATGACAAACAGAGGGAGGGACCAAACCCAAACGTTTTCCAAACCACAATGGCTATCTTGTAATTTTCAAATTGCAGGGACAAAAATGTTATTTTGCAAACCACATGGACCAAATTTGTAGTTTACTCTAACATTAATAAAATTAAGTTATTTGCATTTTAGAATAATAAAAATATTAAAATCACAAGAGTCATAATTCATAAATAAGAATTTAATATTAATTAATTTATTTATTTACATGCATATCTAATTACTATTTTTTATTTTATGCAGGAAATATAATTTCCTTATATCTATATCTTTCTCCCACGTAAGCATTCTTTTTGACAACGTATTTTTAGTTTGAGACCTCCAAAATTTATGGATGTTCAATTTAAGTCCTTGTACTTCCACATTTTTACAAATTTGCACAAACAAATTATTTTGCAGTCCAACGTTTATAAACATTATGAAACGCAAATCAGTTCAAGCATTCAAGCCAGATCCATATCTTGCAACCCTTTTAAATTGTTGCATGTGGCTTTTCTACGGTCTTCCTATCGTTCATCCACACAGTCTTCTGGTCGTCACGATTAACAGTGTTGGTGTCGTTATTGCTGCCACCTTCTGTAGCATCTTCTTCAAGTATTCCACATGGTCATGTCGTGTATGCACCCTCGTTCCCTTAATTACACTGCAATAAAATCGGCTTTATATGACATTGAAAGATGTCTAAATGTCTTAATAGACTGCATTATAAGACTTAAGTTTGTATGAACAAACAATTATGCACAATGAAATGTTAGGACATTTTTGAAATACAGTGTTCTATTTGTTTTATTTTATAGAACGCCTGTTTTTGTAAGACATTTTTTCATGTCATATAGAAAATTAATAAAACACTTTATTTCAAAGTTCTCTTAAAAACATGTTAGAAGCACAATAGTTTGGTTATATAAATTTAAGTCATATTAAGCAATCTATTAAAACATTTAGATATGTAATATGACGTCATATAAAACCGATTTTGTTATCGTATTAATTATCTACTCGTTGCATATTGAAGAATTTCAGAAAACGTCTGTCTTTTGAAAATACAGAGAAAGATGATTATCGTATTCATATTGGAGGCGATTTTCTTAGCAGCGATGGTTGCTTTTACTCTAATAGTTGAACACACAAATGACGCGAGATCTATGGTTGTTGGAATACTGTGTGTCGTCGTAAATATTATTATGTATACATCTCCGCTAACAGTCATGGTACACTACTAACTATTACAATTGTATTAAACTTATCATTGATTTTTTTTTCTTCAATTTTTTCGTGAATCTCATAAACAGTGTTTGGTTAACAGAAAACTGTCATCAAGACAAAGAGTGTGAAGTACATGCCAGTTTGTTTATCATTGGGCAACCTACTAAACGGATCGATTTGGATCGTTTATGCAGCCCTCGATTTCGATCCTTTCATCATGGTAAAATAACCCCACGTTTTAATTTCATACTTTTACATCTTACTTTTTTTTCCCTTTTGATGCTAAGTTTTTTTTTTTTTTTTGCACAAACAGATTCCCAATGTTATTGGGGCAGTTTCGGGAACAATTCAGATTGTATTATACTTGAAGTACAACAAAACAACCAATTGGGATGACGATGACCTGCCCAGTGAGCTTGAAATGCATGCAGGACCTTCCAATGCGTAATCATGAAAGAAGCGGCCTTACAATTAAACGTCGTTCTCAAGGTTGCTACTGGATTATATACATACGTAACCTAGGTGTTGTAGTCACGACCTCATAATGCCTCCATAAACGAAGGTTATCATCGCCGGCCTCAATTTTATGACGAGAAATAATTTGCATATTTTGGAAAGGAATGAACAATCACAAAGCAAAAAGATCGAGTTTTTTTTTATATTATGTTAGAATTACATGTGAAAATAATTTGTATGATTTGGGGTATGTGGTAAGTGATTTTGTGTTCTCCACAACCCGAGGGCAAGTATACACCATAACCTTTTTATATCGATTTTGACGAGTTTTTGACTTTTTTTTGTTGTTCCAATTTGATTTTTGTTATATATATATATATATATATATGGGGGGGGGGGTTGGATCCGGTTAAAATAAGAATTATTGTGAGAAATTGAGAATAAAATCTTCATCTATATTCGACTCTATTTATTTACATATTTTTTTCATAATGACCTAAACTTTAACATATTCATGCGTGTACAAATGATTAAATGTATGTAAAACTTCGTGAAAGGGAAGATAAATTTGAAGATGAATGTAATTGAAGGTAGATTAATGTACTGAAAGTAGTCGAAGAAAATTAAGTTAGATTAAAAAGTTTACTGATTGAAAGGCTCATAAGAGCATCCACAATCATGAACCTTATTAAAGGTCCATAATTTTGTCACACCAGTTTTCTCTTTCCTACACATTTCATAAACCTTTCACATCCAATCATGGACCGGTCCATAAATAATTTAATAAAAATTATAATAATATAAAATTATAATGATAAAAGACAATGACTAAAAACTAATTATTAATTAAAAAACAATAATTAATAGAAACAATAACAAAAGTTTAAAAATTACAATAGTTAAAAGTTACATTAAGTTAAAATAAAAAAATGGAATTCTAAAGTAAATTCTATTTTTTTATTTTTAATTAATTAAATTTGATAAATATAAATTTGGTTTGATAATTAAATTATTTTTAAAAAAAACCTCAAATCTATTTTTTATTATTATTTCAATGTGGGACCCATCTTCTTTGGCAATGAATCGGTCCTCAAAGAGGAACCGGTTCATGTCACCTAGCCATAAACCCTTTGCTCTCAATGGGGATAGACATTTGTCCAAAACTCCATAACATCCACATGGGCATCAAGGACTTTCATAAACCCCTTGCTGCAGATGCTCTAAGAGCATCCATAATCATGGACCTTGTTAAAGGTATATAACTTTGCCACATCAACTTTCGCTCTCTGACACATCAGTTTTCTCTTTCCTACACATTTCATAAACCTTTCACACCCAATCATGGACCGGTACATGATTAATTTAATAAAAATTATAATAATATAAAATTAAATTGATAAAAGACAATAATTAAAAACTGATTATTAATTAAAAGACAATAATTAATAATTATAATAATAAAAATCTTAATAATTAAAAATTACAATAATTAAAAGTTACTTTAAGTTAATATAAAAAAATATAATTCTAAAATAAATCTTAATTTTACATTTTTAATTAATTAAATTTGATAAATATAAATTTGATTATTATATTATTTTATTTAAAAAACTGATTATTATAAATTTGATTATTATATTATTTTATTTAAATGAAAGTGAAGGCATGGACCGCTCCATGCAGATGGAGCGGTTTACCATGTCACACCTCATCCAATGGAAAAAACAAATGAAGAAGAGGTTCATGATTGTACACGTGGATGAAAGACTTTTGATAAACCTCTTGTTGTGGGTGCTCTAAGTGTTCTTACCATTTTCATTATAATTATTATTCTCACACGATCTTTCGTTTCTCTCCCACTCTCTCTCTCTCTCTCTCTATATATATATATATATATATGTATGTCGTGGGATCAAGAGAATATGCGGAAATATAAATTAAAGAAAAAAGTTAAATAAAAAAAACAAAAATGTTACTGATAACTCTCATTTTTGAGAGTTATTTGTTGCTATTTTTATAGGTTTTTATTCCTCTTTTTACCCACTTTTGCTCATATCCCTTTATTTGGTCCACATTGTTTGCAAAATATGATAACTTAACCAATATGTTCAATTTTGTGAGAAATTATAGTGCAGGTCAGTTTGTGGGCACTGGGGTGCCCACTGTGGGCACCCGAGGTTATTACCCAGCAGATTTTAGGGCTGGATATGAGCTGAAAACACAACTTTTCTGAAGTGATCTTGGCCACACATTGAAGATGCAATCTTGGCCCTTGGATGCTCAAGCCTCCTCCTATAAATAGAAGACCTTGGGAGAGCATTTATTTCACACCTACACCTTCCACCATCAACATCTCTCTCTCCTCCCATCATCCATCTTTCTCCTCATTCAAGTCTAAAATACTTTCAAATATTTAGACTTGAAGTGTAGGATTTAATTCTTGTATTTTTATGATCGTATTTATTTTACGTCTTTTATTTTCCGCACTTTTATTTCTTGTATTTAAATTCTCGTCTTTACTTTACGTCTTTTATTTTTCGCACTTTTATTTCTTGTATTTAAATTTTCGTACTTACTTTATTGTATTTAATTTCCGCACTTTTAATTAAATTCCGTACTTTAATTTCCTTTTATAATTGTAGTTTATTTTTATTATGCAAGTAGTTAACAAGTCTTTCTTTTATTATATTATGTCTTTTATTTTTATTATGAGCTAAACACCTTATTGGGTGCGGATGTAAGTCAACTTGGGTCTAGTAGGCGCACTTGGGTGTGACCATCGTTACTAACTCTTGACCTTGGTCACTTGAGTCGGGACTTAAACTCAACGCAGATAAGCCGATCACTTTTATGTGTTAATATTAGATCTTGACCTCGAGAGGGGCGGATTCGAAATACGGCTTAAGTGATGCACAAAGATTTGAGAGAGTCTTTGATAACCACGTAGAGATACGGGTTTTGTATGATTTACTAAGGTTCAAACGTCGGTCGAGATTTATATCACAAAGAGATTTGGGTATAAATCTCCATACTGGTAGAACTTGATTATTTTTATCAACTTAGTTAAATCGGCAAGATCAAGAGTCGGTAAAGGTGGAAACTTTATGAACACTTTGTAGGACCGGTCTATAAAAATCCACTTTCGAGAGATCGGACTTTTTATAGACATTCCGTACTACAAAGAGTCCAACCATCTTTTTGCTACGTTTTTCCCAAGAAAAGCTTACATCCGTACCCAACTTTTAATTATAAAACTCATTTCACATTTTCTGTCAAATCACCATCAAACGAATATTTTTCCCAAACTCGAAACTTGTGCAAGAAGTTCATAAAAATCAACAATTCTCAGTAGTTCAGTCCTTGTGAGAACGATACTCGGTACTTGTACCATTATATTACTTGTAGCGATTCTAGTGAAAGTATATACTTGTGCTCTCACTAGGTATTACTGTGCCCCCGTTGTACAGTACACGATAATTAGCTACCAAGTTTTTGGCGCCGTTGCCAGGGACTGACACGATTTTACATCCTGAGATACTGATTTTTGTTCGAGCCTGTGTCACTTGTTTCACTTTTCAAACATTTATCGTGTTGTATGCCACGGCTACAACACGGTGAACTTTTGCCTCTCGATCTTGAAATTGAAAAAACTTTGAAAAGAAGAAGAAGAGGTAGAGGAAATCAGCAAAATCTAGTTTTAAACCGAACCATGGCGGAAGCTAACCCTCCACCACCTCCGCCTTTGGAAACAACGATTAAAATTGCTGATGATAAAGAAAGGGGAATACGGGACTATGCAACACCCGAATTTGATCAACTCAAGTCGGGTATTCTTAGGCCCCACATTACTGCGCAAAATTTTGAACCGAAACCGGTAATGTTTCAAATGATCCAAGCAATGGGTCAATTTGGAGGATTACCTTCGGAAGATCCGCACTCTCATTTAAAATCATTTTTAGAAATGACAGATCATTTTCTCATTCCCGGAGTTTCAGCGGAAGCCTTACGGTTGACACTCTTCTCTTATACATTGAGAGATAGAGCCAAAGCCTGGCTAAATTCTCAGCCACCTCATTCAATTGATACTTGGACGAGTTTGGCACAAAAATTTTTGAAAAAATATTTTCCTCCCACCAGAAACGTGAAATTCAGAAATGAAATTTTAATGTTTAGACAAGAGGAAGACGAAGCAGTATCAGATGCATGAGAGAGATTCAAAGATTTAATTTGAAAATGCCCTCATCACGGAATCCCTCACTGCATCCAATTAAAAACATTTTATAATGGTCTTTCTAATGCTGCTAAAATCATCCTCGATGCCACAGCTGGTGGAGCTTTTACTGCAAAAACATACAATGAGGGGTATGATATTTTGGAAAAAGTTGCCAACAACAACACTGATTGGTCAAACCCTCGTGCTGTAGTTCCTAAAACTGCATCAGGAGTTCGTGAGGTTGATGCCATCACCGCTTTAAATGCACAAATTGTAGCTTTGACTAATCTGGTTAAAAACAATTTGAACATTAATGGAGAAAAAAGTCATGTGCAGGTAATAAATCAATCTTCAATTGAAACGTGTACTTTTTGTGGTGAAAATAATCCTTTCAAAAGTTGTCCCGGTAACCCCGTTTCGGTGAACTATGTCGGGAATCATTCTAGAAATAGTCCGTTTTCCCAAACATACAATCCGAATTGGAGAAACCATCCGAACTTCTCTTGGTCTGGAAATCAAGGACTTCAACCCCCTGGGGCAAGTCAAGTCCAAAACCGACCACCAAATCCCCCGAGATTTCATCAAGGCCCACCTCAGAATTATCAACATGGCCAGTCGTCACAATCCCAGAATTACCAACATGGACAATCTTCACAGTCACATGCACCTAGACAACATAATGCATTGGACGGTAATGGTTCAATCGAATAGTTGCTAAAAGGTTTTATAAACCAAACCAATGCAACTCTGAGGGGTTTTGAAACCCAACTTGGACAGTTTGCTGTCGAGCTCAAGAACAGACCACAAGGGACTTTGCCTAGTGACACGGAAAATCCCAAAGGCATTCACAAGGAACACGTCAAGGCCATAAGTATTAAGGAGATTGAAAACATAAGTGAGTCTAGAAAAGTTGAGAAAACCTCTCCCGTACCAGTAGTACAAGAGAACTCACATTTGTTTGATGCCTCGAACTTTCCAGACTTGTTCCCATCCTCTAGTGAAGCCCCAAAACCAGAATCTATGGCCCAAACTACAAGCCCAATTGTCCCAAGTTGTCCAGCACAGACTGTACCCACTCAAGAACCACTCGTCTCATGCACTCCCGACAAGAACAAATCTGTCCCGGATTTGAGAGACTTACCTTTCCCTGAAAGATTAAAAACCAAAAATGTTGATGAACAATTCAAAAAGTTTTTGGATGTTTTCAAACAACTTCACATTAACATTCCTTTGGTAGAGGCTCTCGAGCAAATGCCAAATTATGTTAAATTTTTAAAAGATATTCTCAACAAGAAACGAAGGCTGGGAGAATTTGAAACTGTCGCCTTGACCAAAGAATGTAGTGCACTTCTTACTTGCAAAATCCCTCCGAAACTAAAAGACCCGGGGAGTTTTACCATCCCGTGTACTATTGGGGGACAAGAAGTAGGACATGCCCTATGTGATTTGGGAGCAAGTATAAACCTCATGCCTTTGTCGGTTTTTAAGAAATTAGGGATTGGTGAAGTTAGACCCACCACAATCACCTTACAGCTTGCAGATAGGTCTTTGGCCTATCCGAAGGGTAAAATTGAAGATATTCTGGTGAAAGTCGATAAATTCATTTTTCCGGCTGATTTTCTAGTGTTGGACTATGAGGCAGATAAGGATGTCCCAATCATTTTGGGAAGACCAATTTTGGCAACCGGTAGAACCTTGATAGATGTGCAGAAGGGTGAGTTGACTATGAGAGTAAACGACCAACAAATTACTTTCAATGTTTTCAAATCCCTTAAGTTCAACGGTGAGATTGAAGATTGCTCCTACTAAATGCCTTAGGTGATGATTTTGAGTTAAGTTTGATTGATTGCATAGGGGAGGATATTTCGGAAGAGGATTTGATAGAGGTTATAGATGCATTTGAACACTTGGACTTTAATGATAGACCAACCCAGGTTCCTTCTATAGTCAAAGCTCCCGATCTAGAATTAAAACCACTTCCTAATCACCTTAAATATGCATATCTTATGGAAGAGGAAAAATTGCCTGTGATTATTTCTTCCAATTTAAGTTGTGAACAGGAAGTGAAATTGATTGAGTTGTTGAGGAATCACAAGAAGGCCATAGGTTGGACCATAGCTGACATCAAGGGAATCAGTCCATCCCTCTGCCAACATAAGATAATTTTGGAAGAAAATAGAGTTGGCAAGGTGCAACCACAAAGGAGACTTAACCCGATCATGAAAGAAGTTGTTAAGAAAGAAATTTTAAAATGGCTAGATGCAGGTATTATTTACCCCATTTCAAGTAGTGGTTGGGTGAGTCCGGTACAATGCGTACCAAAGAAAGGTGGTACCACGATAATCACTAATGAGAAGAATGAGCTTCTCCCAACAAGGACCGTCACCGGATGGAGAATTTGCATGGATTACAGACAATTGAATCTAGCTACAAAAAAGGACCATTTTCCTTTGCCATTTATAGACCAAATGCTAGATAGATTGGCCGGAAAGGAATTTTATTGCTTTCTGGATGGTTATTCGGGGTATAATCAAATTCACATTGCACCCGAAGATCAAGAGAAGACCACCTTCACTTGTCCCTTTGGAACTTTTGCTTTTCGCCAAATGCCATTTGGTCTTTGCAATGCACCCGCAACGTTTCAACGTTGTATGATGTCTATTTTCTCAGACCTGATTGAGGATTCCATGGAAGTGTTTATGGATGATTTTTCAGTTATTGGCACCTCATTTGATAATTGTCTTGAAAATCTGAAAAAAAAGTTTGGAAAGATGTGAAACACACGATTTGATTTTAAACTGGGAAAAGTGTCATTTTATGGTACAAGAAGGAATCGTGTTGGGTCACATGGTTTCTAAAAAAGGTTTAGAAGTGGATAAAGCAAAGCTTGAAGTTATAATGCAATTACCCGAACCAAGTTCGGTTAAAGGCATTAGAAGCTTTTTGGGGCATGCGGGGTTTTACAGACGTTTAATAAAAGATTTTTCAAAAATTGCAAAACCCCTTTGTAATTTATTACATGCCGACCAAGCTTTTGATTTTACTCCAGAGTGCACCAAAGCTTTTGAAACAATCAAGGTCGCCCTTGTTTTGGCAGCCATTGTGATAGCCCCAGATTGGACCATGCCTTTTGAGGTAATGTGTGACGCTAGCGATTGGTCTGTGGGTGCTGTTTTGGGACAAAGGCGGAATAAAATTTTCCACCCCATCTACTACGCAAGTAAGACTCTTATCGAAGCTCAAATAAATTATACAACAACTGAGAAAGAGCTACTTGCTGTAGTATTTGCGTTTGACCGTTTTCGATCTTATTTGATTGGCACAAAAGTCATTGTTCACACAGATCACTCTGCTATCAAATATCTCTTTAACAAAACCGATGCAAGGCCACGACTTATTCGGTGGGTCCTTCTTTTGCAAGAATTTGACCTAGAGATAGTTGATAGAAAAGGTGTAGACAATCAAGTTGCCGATCATCTTTCTAGGATTGAGAATCATGTGTCAAGTGGTGGAAATCATGAGATAAAAGAAGTTTTCCCGGATGAACAAATCCTTTCCATCCAGCATCATTTTGAGAATAGTGTCCCATGGTATGCGGATATCGCGAA
This sequence comes from Arctium lappa, assembly GCA_023525745.1. Lineage (NCBI taxonomy): Eukaryota > Viridiplantae > Streptophyta > Magnoliopsida > Asterales > Asteraceae > Arctium > Arctium lappa. The sequence goes on from CM042061.1 coordinate 60,399,572, forward strand.
CTATCTTGCTAGCGGAATCAAGCCGTACCATATGAGGGGACAACAATTTAAAAAATTCCTCCACGATTGCAAACATTATTTTTGGGACGATCCATTTTTGTATAAATTAGGTGCAGACCAAATTGTAAGAAAATGTGTCCCAAATTTTGAGATGAAAGGAATTTTGAGTGATTGTCATGCTTCACCCTACGGTGGCCATTTTGGTGGTCAACGTACAGCGGCAAAAATTCTCCAAAGTGGTTTCTTTTGGCCCACGTTATTTAAAGATGCATTTGAGTTCGTCAAAGGTTGTGACCAATGCCAAAGGACGGGGAATTTGTCCCAACGTAATGAGATGCCCTTAAATAATATTTTAGAAGTTGAACTTTTTGACGTTTGGGGCATCGATTTTATGGGACCATTTCCCATGTCCTTCAATAATCAATATATCTTGGTTGCAGTTGATTACGTATCAAAATGGGTAGAAGCCATTGTGTGTCCTAGAAACGATGCTAAAACTGTGATTAACTTTCTTCATAAAAATATTTTTGTACGATTTGGCACCCCCCGAGCTTTAATTAGTGATGAAGGGACACATTTTGTAAACAAAATGTTAAGCACAGTTCTTAGCAAATATAATATTCAACACCGAGTGTCTACGGCATACCATCCGCAAACAAATGGTCTTGCCGAACTTTCAAATCGGGAAATAAAATCAGTTTTGGAAAAAGTTGTCAAACCCGATAGAAAAGATTGGTCACTCAAGTTGGATTACGCATTATGGGCTTACAGAACAGCTTACAAAACCCCATTGGATATGTCACCGTACAGATTGGTTTTCGGGAAGGCATGTCATTTACCTTTGGAACTGGAATACAAAGCTTTTTGGGCTATAAAAGAGTTGAATCTGTGTGAGGATGCTGCGGGGAAAAAGCGGAAACTTCAATTAACTGAGTTAGAAGAGATAAGGCACCATGCCTACGAAAATGCCAAAATTTATAAAGAAAAGACAAAACTCTGGCATGATCGTAGGATAAACCAAAGAATTTTTGAAAAAGAACAACAAGTGCTTCTCTTTAACTCACGATTGAAGTTGTTCCCTGGGAAGCTGAAATCGCGTTGGTCAGGTCCTTTTACCATCACGGAAGTAGGAAAGTTTGGCACAATAGACTTGTTGAATCCTTAGGATAACAGCACTTTCAAGGTTAATGGACATCGGGTTAAGCAATACCTCCCAGATGGGGTGCCCAAACCCAATGTACTTAACCCTTGAATTGGTTGGAAACAACCTTGTAAATAGTCTTATCTAATTTTAGTAGTTTTGTGTTTTTATTGTGTATTTGCAGGAGTGATCGTGATTTTTGCAAAAATGCGCCCACGAAGAATTTGGGCGGGATTTTAAACAAAAGGAGGGTGATTTATCGCTTTCAACATGAACCCTCTCATCTTCTCAATGGCACGCTCCATGAAGTTGGTTCCCAATCCTCACCCAACTCTTTCTCTCTGATCACGCCGCCTTCTGTCAGTCACCACCCACGACGTTGTTTCATCACCATCACACACCTCCGCCGGTTCATCTACCTTCGTCGGCGACGTCGCCGTTGGTTCATCGGCGGTTCTTACCCGAGTCCTCCACCCCTATTTCTTTTCTCCACCACCCACCGGAAAAAAAAACAAAAAAAAAAACACCACAGATAACCACCCCCCGCCGGAAAATAATCTCCCAACGACACCAACCCTCCCCCGACCCATAAACACCTCTCTCCATTACACTCAACTTCCCCAACTCCACCACCATCACAGCCTCGACGCCACCAATCACCACCCCTCTAAACCCCGTTGGCGATTACTCGAACCCACCGATGGATCCACCGCCCCTACCACTGCCCCGAACGAGCATTCGTCACCCAAGATTGATTGTGTTGGTTTATTCTCATATTTTGCAAATTGTGTCTCTCTTGAACACTCTTCTTTTGGGTCACTTTGTAGTTAGTCTAATCCCGTTTTCTTTTTGGTAATTATTACACGGGTGGTTTTAATTTTAATCTTGTGGTGTTGATATTTTCTGTGTTTCCTCTAGTTAATTTGTCTCTTTCAGGTGCAACTTTTCTTGGTTGATGTGGATGGTTTTAAACTAAGAGGATATAGGCCATTTTTGTTGCGGCCTATACACATACTTTGCCGTACCCCGACCATTTTTGCGCCAATGAGGACATTGTCCGATTCTAAGTTTGGGGGGGGTCGCCTTGCGGTTTGTACGGTTATCATTTTATAAAATGATCGTACGCAAAAAAAGAACAAGAAAAAGAATATATATATATATATATATATATATATATATATATATATATATATATATATATAAAATAAGTCTTCGTAAAACTGGAAGACAATCGTTGAATAAAAACACTTTTGAAACCCATCGTGCCGTAAACCATACACAAATCCAAAATATGAGGTTTCAAGAGTTCGAGAACTACACAAATTGGATTCAACATCGAGAAATTCAAAAATCCTTTTTGTAGAATAGTTCAAGTTTGGGGAAGAAAGGGTCATTTTTTAGCCACAAACACCAACCCGAATCAAAGCCCTATTGATTAGTTCGAAACCAACCATTTCAACAAGGGAGAAACGCATCAATATTCAAGCTAGAGGAATTATCAACATCGTCCGGGTGGTATATTTTTCTTATTCAAGTTCTCCTCTCTTCGTATCATTCTTTTTCGTTTTTATTTTGTCACTTGAGGACAAGTAACACCTCAAGTTTGGGGGGGTGATAACTCTCATTTTTGAGAGTTATTTGTTGCTATTTTTATAGGTTTTTATTCCTCTTTTTACCCACTTTTGCTCCTATCCCTTTATTTGGTCCACATTGTTTGCAAAATATGATAACTTAACCAATATGTTCAATTTTGTGAGAAATTATAGTGCAAGTCAGTTTGTGGGCACTGGGGTGCCCACTGTGGGCACCCGAGGTTATTACCCAGCAGATTTTAGGGCTGGATATGAGCTGAAAACACAACTTTTCTGAAGTGATCTTGACCACACATTGAAGATGCAATCTTGGCCCTTGGATGCTCAAGCCTCCTCCTATAAATAGAAGACCTTGGGAGAGCATTTATTTCACACCTACACCTTCCACCATCAACATCTCTCTCTCCTCCCATCATCCATCTTTCTCCTCATTCAAGTCTAAAATACTTTCAAGTATTTAGACTTGAAGTGTAGGATTTAATTCTTGTATTTTTATGATCGTATTTATTTTACGTCTTTTATTTTCCGCACTTTTATTTCTTGTATTTAAATTCTCGTCTTTACTTTACGTCTTTTATTTTCCGCACTTTTATTTCTTGTATTTAAATTTCCGTACTTACTTTATTGTATTTAATTTCCGCACTTTTAATTAAATTCCGTACTTTAATTTCCTTTTATAATTGTAGTTTATTTTTATTATGCAAGTAGTTAACAAGTCTTTCTTTTTATTATGAGCTAAGCACCTTATTGGGTGCGGATGTAAGTCAACTTGGGTCTAGTAGGCGCACTTGGGTGTGACCATCGTTACTAACTCTTGACCTTGGTCACTTGAGTCGGGACTTAAACTCAATGCAGATAAGTCGATCACTTTTATGTATTAATATTAGATCTTGACCTCGAGAGGGGCGGATTCGAAATACGGCTTAAGTGATGCACAAAGATTTGAGAGAGTATTTGATAACCACGTAGAGATACGGGTTTTGTATGATTTACTAAGGTTCAAACGTCGGTCGAGATTTATATCACAAAGAGATTTGGGTATAAATCTCCATACTGGTAGAACTTGATTATTTTTATCAACTTAGTTAAATCGGAAAGATCAAGAGTCGGTAAAGGTGGAAACTTTATGAACACTTTGTAGGACCGGTCTATAAAAATCCACTTTCGAGAGATCGGGCTTTTTATAGACATTCCGTACTACAAAGAGTCCAACCATCTTTTTGCTACGTTTTTCCCAAGAAAAGCTTACATCCGTACCCAACTTTTAATTATAAAACTCATTTCGCATTTTCTGTCAAATCACCATCAAACGAATATTTTTCCCAAACTCGAAACTTGTGCAAGAAGTTCATAAAAATCAACAATTCTCAGTAGTTCAGTCCCTGTGAGAACGATACTCGGTTCTTGTACCATTATATTACTTGTAGCGATTCTAGTGAAAGTATATACTTGTGCTCTCACTAGGTATTACTGTGCCCCCGTTGTATAGTACACGATAATTAGCTATCAGTTACCAATTTATAATACAAGAAGAAACACTAGACTAAAAACTAATTTTCTATATATGTTTTATAATAATTGTAAACGTTATTTTGTTTTACGAATCTTAACGAAAATTATATAAATAGCTTAATTTTTTGAAATAACTTGAAACAATTGTCAAAGTTTCTAACCACTTGATCTCTGAGACAATGAACAGTATAGTACATTACCATATGGGTCATTTGAATCATTCAGGGTCGACCAAGTTTTTTTTGCTCTTATACAGCCAAACACTTCGTAGGTAAGTTAAGTGACTTATCTGGTAATTCTCAATAATCCCAAGAGTTGCGTTATTCGCCGATTCAAGTAGTACATGAATTGGGTTTTAAATGTCGTGAGACAGTTCGATTCCTATCTACAGTATTAGACATTTTCACTCGATTATTCCATTTCAGATACATGTGTCAGTAAACATTGATTCTAATGATTTTATGACATTTTTAACATATATCATCTAACTTTTTACAATTATCTATCAATAACAGTTTGGTTTCATCGAGACACCGACCCAACCATTGCATACCGTCATTTATCGTTGAAGGAAGGTGAAAAAAAAAAGAAGTAAAAGCAATAGGATCAGTTCAGAAACGTAAAAACTGATCTGAGCACTCACAGTTATAAAAAAAATGTAAATTTATTGGACACTCAATATGTGGGATACATGTAGCAACTTGGTTAGCATGCGTGTCCACAAGAGGACAAGTCTTGAATCATTTTATGAAGATGAGGTGCTGCTGCCAATGCACGCTTCTTTCCCAACAAGCAATCACCTCTGGCTCCATCAATCATATCATTGTTTTAACTAAATCAAAACATTATTTATATATAATAGATTTTTTAAAATAAAAAAAATTGGATTTTATCAGAGATGAAAATTTTACTCGTAAGAATGGATATTCGACCCTAACAGGACAAGGATTCCCCACTTTAGTGGGTAACAGGACAGGACGGGGAATTATTTTCATACCTGAACTCCAATCGGGGCAGTATTGGGGATGACATTTAGCCGCCCGTAATCGAACCCCGATTAAACTTTTTAATTCATTTAATATTTGTATATATTGTGTGTGTAAATATATATATGTCTATAGGGGTTGTTTTATTTGCAACCCTTAAAAAAGTTGTAAACCTTGCAACCCACATCTTAACCGTCGGATTCATGATCAGCGGTTACAATAGATATGGGACCCAATATTTTTAATTAAAAAAAACAAAAAAATAAAAATAAAATAACCGTCGATCATGAATCCAACGGTTAAGATGTGGGTTGCAAGGGTTGCAAAATATCCTTCCACTATGTCTATATGCATACGTTTATTATTAAATGATAAATAGAATTTATTTTCAATATTGGTAAGTATTGTAACCACAATTTATTATAATTTTAATTTTAAAATGCATATTATTTTTTTATTAAATGGGTTCCCCAAATAAATAATAACGAGGGTTTAAAAGATATTAAGCAAAAACATAAAAACCAGATGTGGGTACAAAGAATAGAACAAATGTCTATCTAACATATATCATTGCTTGAATTGTACAATAAATTAATCAAACGTAATAATTACAAATATTTGACAGGGGTGGCCCTATGTATGTATCAGCTGCCTTCCGTACATTCGTTTTAAACTTATTTTCGTACGCAAGATTTTTTTAAGGTATGAAAGTTGCACCGGCTAAACTTTGAATGATGATATTAGAAAGAAAAAAAAAACCCATCAAACTAAAAACCGAAAAAATTACCTCAGAATTAACCAAAAGAGTCTCTCGAAATCAACCAAAAAACCAAAAGAGCGCCTCTCAAAATCAACCAAGAATTTGAAAAATACCGTCGAAATCAGCCAAAAATAACTTAAAAAATCACTCGAAAAGGTGAAATTCGACTAAAAACACATCGGACGATTGTACGGATCTTTGATCTACCTTAAAGGTGTACCCATTCAGCAAAAATATTGGTTCCTGTAGATTGAAATTTTGTTTCAACATCGAAAGTGTGGCAATGAGAGCAAAACCCTACTTGCATATAACCACGAATATTAAATGTTACCTTTCAAATCTCTTACCCTTTTTGGATAGAATGATATTAATTATAGGAAAGGACAAACTACGTCTAAACACATGTTTTTTTCAATAAATTACTACCTTGAAAACGTACTTTGGGTACAAGAAAAGTAATACAAGTGGTTTTTCACTTTTACGAACCAATAATTTAAAAAATGTCTATTTTGAAAGAAAAATCACCTCGATCTTTTCCATAATTGGATATTTTATAAACTATAGACCCTTAATTACATATTTTAAAAAGCATACTTGATAAAATAACAATCGAATAACAATATATGTCGCAAATTATGATTAACCTTCTTGTATCATACTATTTTGTTGTTTAAAAAAAAGTATCATTTGACTGATAAACAAGATACTCTAACTAAAGCATTTATTTACGAAAAACACATTTTACTATAGTCAATCAAATGCAGTGTTTTAAACTACTCACCATAATAACCATCATGGCGCTAGGGGTGTAACACCCGCTATTTTGGGGTTGGGTGAAAAGTTGACTATTACCCAAAGTCCAAGGGGGTAAAATGTAACTTGTGTTATATAAATATAAATCAGATTTTAGATATTTTGGAAATATCATAAATATCAGTTTTTGAGAAATCAGAGAGAGAAAGAGAAAAGAAGCAGTGAAGTGGTTCTTCGGGTTTTCTCCAAATCAAGGTACGAATCTAGCCTAATGCTTTGATCTGAATGCTTTTAGCCGCGTATAATCTTGTTGTGAAGGTTTTAAACCGTTCCATTGTGAGATATGAGTATTTCTCATTTTGGATCTGGGTTCTGCATCGATCTGTTTATGGTGTTCTTGATGAAACAAGACGATGGTCATTCGACCGATGTGTCCTTTGACCGGACACATGTTCGACCGATGTGTCCTTTGACCGGACACATGTTCGACCGAGGGTCGTGTTCGACCGAGGGTCGTGTTCGACCGAGGTCGTGTTCGACCGAGGTCAGGGTTCGACCGGACCTCGGGTTCGACCGGTGTGACCTTCGACCGGGGTTGGCTGTTCGACCGGTGTGGGGTTCGACCGTATGGGGTACTCGACCGGATCAGTGTTTTGGCAGTGTGTTGTGTTCTAATTCTTGAGTCTTAAGTCATTAAGTTGTCTTTATTTTGGCTTACCGATTATCGGTGTTGTCATAGGTAGCAAACGTCAGAAGCAGGATATAATCAGGAAGAAATCTGAGGTGAGTCCTTTAAGCTAAATCGGGTTGTATTACGAATGCTATGTGATAAATGTATTATTTGAAATGTGGAAAACCTGGTTTCAAAGTGACATATTGTCGTTGGGAAATACCTTCTAAGATCTCACATTTTCAAGAATCACGATTTATAGAATTGAACTGTTGTTCATATGAATTGCCTGTATGTCTGATTTAATATGAGTGTGCTCTGAAATGGCATGCTTTGGCTTTGAGTCTTAGTGCAATGGATCCATAGGCACTGTGTTCCTATGTCCCCTGTTTTGGGCATTTGGTTCACGTTTTAGCACGGGATAGGCATCGGGTTACCATGATAAGTAAGGTGTGGGCCTATACGGTCGGGCAGCGTCTCATGGTGCAGTAAGGTGTAATCCCATTATGTGCTTGAGTTCCCCCTGTTTTGGGAACTCTCAAGGATAGATCCAGAGGGGTTGACTTGAATGTTTTGAGCAACAGATCTAGAGGGGTTGAGCTCGTTATGTGATACGTGGGTATTACTTATACCATGTTTAATCACTAATGGTTTATTGGATTTCTTGACTTAGCTCATGGCTATACTACCGCGTGGCACCAATTGGGTTTAGTACTCTCTTTTATTTGGCTTGTTCTCACTAGGCGTTAGCCTAACGCTTGCTCTTGGTTGTCATGTTGGTAGGTTATCTTAGCAGTGGGGCTCGTCGGGACTGAGGGAGCGACCTTGGGGTCGTGAGGGATTCTTTTGAAGATTCATTTTGGAAGTATAGCGACACCCGTCCCTAATCTAGATATTTTATAGATTAATAGGATGTTGTTTTATACTTCAGTTATCTACCTCAATATTGGCTACTCTATACCCGTTGGGTTGATTGTGTAATGAAAATTGTCACACCTTATTCCGCAACTTAGTCTATTGCCGAATTGTTTCTTCAAAATTTTATTTCCGCAGTTTCTAGGGTGTTACAAGTTGGTATCAGAGCCTTGGTTTAAGTGAACTAGGTATGACTGTAAGTGTTGGTCCCGAAGGTGCTAAACAAGTTTGTAGAAAGGGGGGGGGGGTTGAATACAAACACAGAATTTAAAGTTTAATAAATTGTTTATTGAAGAATCAAAATACAATTTACAAGTTTGTTGCGGAATAAGATTAAGACAGACTCAATCTAAACAAACTTAAGAACCACTAAGATAGTTGCACAAGAAGTTCAGAGAATGGGGGTTTAGAGATATAGAAAACAAGGGTTTCTATCTTGAGTTCAAGGATGAAGCACACCTTTAGATGAAGGGGTGAACTTCTTATTTATACCCTATGCATTAAATGCATGGCAGGATACTTTACACGTGGCGTTCACAGATTGGCTTTGATAGACTGACTTTTGTGAGACATGCTTTCGGCCGGGTCATGAACAGTGTAGTAGACAGAGTTGTTGTACGAATGTTTACAGAGATTTGTCCGTTCTGACACATCGTACTAGGTTGTGCAAGGATAGACAAAAGGAAACTTGAGGCATAAGCTTTGTGATCGTTTGATTGCTGAGTATCTCTAAGTTCAGAGATAAAGAGGTTCAGCTATCGCTGAAGCTTTTTCTCATGTTCCTTCGCGTATTGGTAGAGTTGTCTTTGCTTCACTGATATCCGCATCAGGTCATTAGTAGACTTCTCATTGTTCAGCAGCTTCGTCTTTGATTCAGCTATGAACATCTGTTGACGCGAAACTTGTCTTCAGGGATTACGTTGGTTGTTTACTTTAGGAACTATCAGTGATAACTGAACAGACTCAGTTCGATCACTGATAGTGAAACACTAATACATAGAAATGCTTATAAGAAAGACTATCAGCGATAACTGAACAGACTCAGTCTGATCGCTGATGGTGAAACACTAATACATACTAAAACGTAATTTTCACTAAGTATAGGAGAGGGTCGTTATCAAATCACTGAGAGAGTTTGGATCAACAATCTCCCCCTATTTGATAATGACAAAGTAACTGAAGAAAATTACTTTATGATTCAAAATGATGGAATAATTAGGACTCGTAACATACATGTCCCAATTACTATTTTGAGGGATCTTTTACAGCACTGATGAAGTTAAGTACTTTACTGAAATTTCATTAATTCAGGAATAGAATTACAAGGAATGAAAATTACAAGTAAATTACTAACTACTGTAAGTACAACTAATAGATTACAGAAGATAAAACTAATCTATCAGCTATAAGAAGATTTAGGAGGATTTATCATATACTCAGGTATTTCTTCTCCTTTCTGTCTTCGTTCCAAAGATTCTTGGCTGATGATTTCTTTGATTTTCTCAGCAGCAGGGAAGAAGTCACACCATAAGCATAGTAGATCCTTTAGATGATTTAGAGGACAGATAGGAATCTCAGAGACTCTTTGAAATATGAGTTCCTCATCATCATCTCTGAAGAATATTCCATAAGGATGATCAATTACTTGACCAGCTTGGAAAGGACCACCAGGAGGCATAGATAAGTCCAGAACTGAAAGATCAGGAGGAGGACCAAACAGTGCATCTCTTGAAAATTTGATAGAAGTTTCATTTCTGATGATGGCGACGTCTTCAGAGGAGGAGGACCCGATTTTTCTTTTGAGTTTCTTGGGATTGGGAGGGATAGGAGATGGCAGGTTCAGTACAGAAGTGACTCTATTGATGAGAGCTTTAAGAAGTCCTTCAACGTAGCCTCTGTATGTAGATTTCGATTTCTTCAGCGCATCCCAGAATTCTATCCACTCTGTAAACCCGAAGCCTTCAAGTTTGGAAACATACATAGCTTTCTGGGTTCCATCCTCTCTGGTAATCTCCATGGTCACTGAGAGTTGATCCTTCTTCTTGCGACCAGAGATAGTCACGGCTGTTATTGGAAGAAGATCAGAGCGATAATCCATCTTCTGTTTGCACCATTCAATGGACTTATCGTTGATCTCTTGTTCTTTGGATCGTTCCTCTTCAATTTCTTTCAGCAGTGCAGCTTGAACTTCCACAGGCTTTCTTTTCAGCTTCTTGTCCTTGACTTGAGAAGATTGAATCTTTAAAGCGAGTTGGGCATCTCGTCTGCATTCAGCGATCAGTTTCTCAGCTTTGGCAGATTCTTCTCGTTCAGCTTTAGTGAGGAAGTCGAGCTCTGAGAAGGGTGTTTGAAGAGGGACTTTCAGCCGTTGACTTTCTAGTTGAGCGATCATTTCAGCTCTTTTCTTCATCACTTCCTCTGACCCATGAGATGGTTGAGAGGGCCTTCCTGGATGGACCAGGGAATCTTCTTCTTCTTCTTCATCAATCTCAGCGATAGAGATTGGGATTATTTCTTCAGCGATTGCAGCTGGGATTATTTGTAGTTCAGAACCCTTAAGCAGGGGAGAGAACTATCTGGTCAGAAAATGAAAAAGAAGTTAGATTATTTTTAAGGAAAGAAGAGAGATAAAGGCTAGAAAGAAACAGGGGTAGGATTTTTATAGAAGGATAAGGGAACAAGAGTAAGGCATACCTGAGAAGGATTCTCCTCAGGTAGTGAGATCATCATCAGGGTTTCCTTAGCAGATGCACTTTTGCTTTGGGAAGGGGTTCCTGAAGATGATCCTTGTCTCCCCCCTGCTTGGATAACTTCTTTCGAAGCTATCACTGATGATGTGACGGCTGAAGAACACCAGAGAGATGGATCTTCCTCATCGTCATCATCATCATCTTGATGAGAGTCATCCACTTGATCTTCAAGATCAAGGTCTTCATCATCATCTTCATCCTCCTCTTCATCATCGACTATTTCAGCGATGGTGGGAGGGGCTTTATCAGCAACTATCTCCCCCTCAACCTGAGAGGGAGTTTCCTTCGGTGGTTCAGCAATAACTTCAGCATCCGTATTTTCTTCAGCTGTCTTCTCCCCCTCTTTGTCATTATCAACAAGGGAGAGATCTTGTGGAGATGTTATTGCAGTAGCCAGCTTCTGGACTTCAGCCTCCAGACCTGTGATTCGTCCTTCAAGTGCAGGGATGTCGGACGTAGCTAGGTGAATAAATTCCACAGCTATGGTCAGGGCTGAACGATCATCTTCTGTAAATGATGGAGCAGGAGCTGGAGCTGGTTCATTCAGCTTATCAAGGATTTGCTGAAGAGTCGCAGTGCAGGTATCAATCTTTGCAGACAGGTCATCATACTGCTGCTTGGATTCTTCCCTGACTGTGACAATCGCTGCCTGAAGAGTAGCGATGTGAGAAATATCAGCTTTGGAGGCGCAGGTGGTAGTCAGCGTCTTCAATGCATCACCAGCTGTTTGAACAACGCTGGTGGTGTTGTTGAGAGAAGCAGAAAGAGAATCCACCTTTGAACTCAAATTGTTGACATTGGTGTCAACAGTCGCCAAACTAGGACCTGAAAGATAAGTTAATTTTTCAGAACCAGGCTTATATGGTGAGTTGGGAGAAGTGTATAAGGTTATAGGATTACCTGAATTATCAAACATTTTGTAGAATTGTAAAGATTCCTCAAAAGAATGATGTTCAGGTCCTATTGGTCCAAGCTGAGGAGTGGTAGAGACCAAAGAAATAGGAGGACTAGAGATGTGGATAGATGTAGGGATAGAGGTAGTTACCGCAGGTTTTGTCACTGTTGTTGTGACAGCGACCGAGATCGCTGGCACGGTTGTAGTGGTTTGAGCTGAGGATGTGGAGGAGAGACCCACGAAATCATCTAAGGAAGTTTGTAGAGAAACATCCTTAGGTATTGAGCTAGAAGTAGCTTTCTCCTTGGTTACCTTGGCCTTCTTTGAAGGACCAAGGGAGCCAGTTGATGGTCGTTTGGAAGGGGTAGCGGCAGGGATAGCAGAAGAAGGAACCTCCTGCGTGGCCGCTGAAGACGAAGAAGTGAGGAGAGAGAGACGAGAGCGAAGTTGAGAGAGACTTACCTCGTTGGGGAGTGTCTTGACCTCCAGTGATCTCTGACCCACTTTTGGAAAAGATGCATCCGAGTTGGTGGGGTAAGTGGTAGGGTAGAGAAACTTCAGGTACGAGCAGATGAAGCGTACGTAGGGGATCTTGGGATCCCTCTCGGTCTTCTCTATATTTGACTTAAGGTCATCAAAGATAGCTGTTGCGTAGTCGAAGTTACGTCCAGTGATCACTGAGTAAGCCATCTGGACCTGAACCTTGCTAGCTTGGTCCAGTGACCCACTCTTCCCACTCATACACTGAATGATGTGTGAGAAGACGTAGTTGAGCTGGGAAGGCATCAGTGCCTTCTTCACAAGAGTCAGCTTCTTGTTGGGAATTGTAGATCTTGGTTTGGGTTCCCAAGCATATTCCATGGCATCCAGGAATTGGATGAGTTCAGCGTCAGTTGGCAGGGCGTCGAATCCATTCCTGGATTTGTCGGGGAAACGCAGGGCTTTCCTCAGGCCTAGGGCAGTCATCATCCCTGAGCCTAGTTGAGTGCTGAAGGATATAGCAGGAACCTGTTCACCCTTCTTGTTGGTGAGAGAGGTTTCGTCAGCGGTAAACCAGAATTGCTGGAGTAGAGCTTTCGAAGGTGTTGGATCCACAGTGATAGCATAGGCAATGCAGGATTGCCTTAGGAATTGTGCAGCTTCCACCAGATGTGGGTACTTGATACCATCAAACTCGAGGCGAGCAAGATGATTGTTCTTTGGGAGCTCTGAGTCAGAAATGGCGAACTTGACATTCTTTGAGGCGATAAGTGCAGATTGCGTCATTCTGTTTGAGTAGATAAACGAGTAGAAGAAAGGTTTAGTCGTAAAAATAAAGAAGATTTGCTAGTTTCTATTTGGGGAAAGAAACATAGAAAATCAACATATTTTTAGAGAAAAACAGTTTATCTTAGAACAAGATTCAAGAATAAGAAGAAAAACCATTGATTTTGAATAAAGAATAAAATGGTTTTTAAAGAATAAAATCAAAAAAAATGATTTTATGAGATTTAAGTCTTATAAACCCATAAATGGGGTTTATGTGAAAAGATTTAAGATAAGAAGTCAAGAATAACCTGTTGATCTGGAAGAGGATGATGCAGAAAGCTTGAGAATGTTAAAATGCTTGAGAGAGTATTCTTGCTTAGAAAGTATTTCCAGAAAGCGTAAATTGATAAAATGGAAAAAGCATTCCTTTTATATGTGAGAAGGAGGAGAGAGAGTGTGAGAGAAGCGGGAAAACAAATGCACATCATGACATGGACACGTCCATCGAAGGTGATTGGATAGAAGAACAATGGACGAACGTGTCAGAAAAAAGGCATGTCGTGGATTGTCGGTTCAAATGACGTCATAGTTAAGAAAGAGACTGTTCATTTGTCCGTTTTGAATTTATCACTGAAGATAAATCAGCGATAGAATTTTGTTTTTGAAAGTATCCCTGATGAAAAGATAGGGATAGATTTTCTTTTAAAAGGATCACTGAATATAAATATCAGTGATAAATTTAATTTCAAAAAGCTTTTAATCATTTGAATAAAAATTCAGTGATTAAGTTTTATATAACTGAATGAAGATTCAGTTGTAGGGATTGAGAAATCATACCTGAGAGTCAGAATACTTATCAGAGAATGATGAAAAAGAAACTTTTGATTACTGACACAATGCATGAATGCTGAAGAATTATTCTTCAAGATTCAGCATTCCAAGCTCACTGATGAGAAAGTTGAACCTTGTCTCATCAAGAGGTTTGGTGAATATATCAGCAAGCTGAAAGTCAGTAGGGATAAAGTGAAGTTCAATATCACCATTCATCACATGATCTCTGATAAAGTGATATCTGATCTCTATGTGTTTTGTCTTTGAATGTAGCACTGGATTATTTGCTATAGCGATAGCACTAGTGCTGTCGCAATAGATAGGAATTTTTGACAGCTGAAGGTCATAATCTAATAGTTGATTTCTCATCCATAAGATTTGAGAGCAACAGCTTCCAGCGGCTACGTATTCAGCTTCAGCTGTGGAAGTGGACACAGAATTTTGCTTCTTGCTTGTCCAACTTACCAGCTTTCCTCCCAAGAGTTGACATCCACCAGTGGTACTCTTTCTGTCAAGTTTACATCCTGCAAAATCACTATCAGAATAACCAGTTAGATCGAACCCTGAGTCTTTGGGATACCAAAGACCTAGGTTAGGAGTTCCTTTCAGATATCTGAAAATTCGCTTTACAGCGATCAGATGGGATTCCTTGGGTTCAGATTGATAGCGTGCACATAAACAAGTAGAGTACATGATGTCAGGTCGGCTTGCTGTGAGATACAACAGAGAGCCTATCATTCCTCTATAGGCAGTGACATTAACAGGTTTTCCAGAAGGATCTTTGTTAAGTGTCAGGGGTGGTGCCATAGGAGTTTTCATCGCTGAAGCTTGATTAAGATCAAACTTCTTCAGCATATCTTTAACATACTTGCCTTGGTTGATAAACGTACCTTTGTCAGATTGTTTAATCTGAAGACCAAGAAAATATGTCAGCTCACCCATCATACTCATTTTATATTCTTTCTTCATTCTTTCAGCGAAGCGAGTACACAGAGATGGGTTAGTAGAACCAAATATTATGTCATCGACATATATTTGTACAAGAATTATATGACCTTTTATCTTTCTGAAAAATAACGTATTATCAATCTTGCCACGTTCAAAATTTTCAGAGATAAGAAAAGATGAGAGAGTGTCATACCAAGCACGAGGGGCTTGTTTTAGACCATAGAGAGCCTTATCCAATTTATAAACATAATTTGGATGCTTAGGGTCATAGAACCCTGGTGGTTGTTCTACATAGACTTCTTCATTCAGCTTTCCATTTAGAAACGCTGATTTTACGTCCATTTGATAGACGATGAAGTCTTTATAGACTGCATAAGCTAAGAATAGTCGAATTGCTTCGAGCCTGGCCACAGGGGCAAAGGTTTCATCATAGTCTATGCCTTCCTCTTGTCTGTATCCCTGAGCAACAAGTCGAGCCTTGTTGCGGGTTACAGTTCCATGTTCATCTAACTTGTTTCTAAACACCCATTTGGTGCCTATTACAGTTTTATCAGATGGTCTAGGAATGAGATTCCAAACTTTGTTTCGAGAGAACTCAGTCAGCTCTTCTTGCATAGCACTGACCCAGTTTGGATCTCTGAGGGCGTCATCAGTCTTCTTTGGTTCTATTAAAGATAGAAAGTTTACAAAGAGACAAATATTACCTGAGCTTCTTCGTGTCTGAATACCTGCATCTGGATCACCAAGAATTTGATCTATTGGGTGATCTTTGGTCCATCGCTGAGCAGGAGCATTATTGCTTAACTCAGAGGTGGGATCAACAATTTGAATGTTTATCGATGATGACGATTGAGGTTCATCAGCGATCAACTGTTGAGTAGATTCACTGGAGAGGTTTTCAGACGAAAGCAGATTTGATGGTAGGAGTGTGTTTAAAGGTTCAGCTGAAACCCATGAGGTGGATTCAGCGGTAGGATGTATAATGTTTGGATCATCATCAGCGACTGGAGGATCTGAATGCTGATGGTTAGAGAAGAAAGGTTCATTTTCTCTGTAGTGAGAAAGCATCCAAGCATTTAACTCTTCATTGTCAGCGATTGGTTTTGAGTTCGCTGAGCGAGTTTCATCAAAAGTGACGTGAATTGTTTCTTCTACGGTTTGTCTTCTCTTGTTGAAGACTCGGTAGGCTTTGGAGATGGAGGAATATCCTAGAAATATTCCATCATCAGCTTTTGGGTCGAACTTTCCAAGTTGATCTCTGTTGTTTAAGATAAAACACTGACAACCAAAGATATGAAGAAAACTGATAGAAGGCTTCCTTCCAACAAAAAGTTCATAAGCTGTCTTCCCAAATCGCTTTATTATCAGCGATCTGTTTTGAGTAAAACATGCAGTGTTTACAGCTTCAGCCCAAAATTGAGTAGGGAGATGAGAATCGCTGAGCATTGATCTAGCAGCTTCTATGATCGTTCTGTTTCTTCTTTCAGCGACTCCGTTTTGCTGAGGTGTTCTTACTGAAGAGAAGTTGTGAGAGATTCCCTTGTTCTCAAAGAAATTGTTCAGAGAACTATTTTTGAATTCAGTTCCATGATCACTTCTTATTGAACGAACAGTAAGATTGTTCAGCACTTCCATCTTTTTTACAAAAGATATCAGTTCTTCTGGAGTATCACTCTTACAGCGAAGAAAGATAACCCAGGTGTAGCGAGAAAATTCATCTACAATGACAAGTGTATATTTCTTTCCAGCTATTGATTGGATGTTGACAGGGCCAAATAGATCCATATGCAAGAGCTGAAGAGGACTTGTCACTGAGGAAACTTGTTTCGACTTGAAACTTGCTTTTGTTTGTTTTCCTTTTTCACATGCTGAGCAGAGAGATTCTTTAGCATATGAGTGCTGAGGAAGACCAGAAACCAGTTCCTTAGATGAGAGAGAATTCAGGGTTTTGAAGTTTAGATGAGAGAGCCTTTTATGCCATAGCCAGTTGACATCAGAAGAGGCTTTAGATAGAAAACATAAGTTTTCAGTGATAGTAGAGTCCATATCTATTACATAGACATTTTCTCTGCGATGACCACTGAGAGCAAGTTTTCCTTTCTCATTTAACACTGAACATGCTTTCTTAGTAAAGCGTACTTCATAGTCTTTATCACATAGCTGACTGATGCTTAGAAGATTATGCTTCAGTCCATCTACATAAGCGACTCTTCGAAAGGTAGTTGTCCCATTGCTGAGGACACCAAACCCTCGGGTAAATCCTTTACCATTTCCACCAAAGGTCACAGAGGGACCTTTTTCTTCCTTATATTCAGTGAGCAGGTCTTTTTGTCCAGTCATATGACGAGAACATCCACTATCAAGATACCAGATGCCCTTTGATCCCTGAGATGATATGTAGCTCATAGAAGATTCAGATGGTTCTTCTACTTCTTCTTTAATCTCAGCCATGAGGCAAAGATTAGCGACTTCTTCTTCATCAGAAGATGATTCTTCTGATTCAGCCCAGTCGTTTTCTTCAGCGATGAGACCTTTACCTTTTCGCTGATTACTTTTCAGCTTTTGATATTTGTTCTTCAGCTTAAGGTATTTGTCATCACTGGATCTTCTTGAGGTAGAAGGTTTGAAGACCTTTTTCGACCTGCACTCACTAGCAAAATGTCCAATCTTTTCGCAGTTATAGCAAGTGGCAGTAGCCTTATCAACCGGAGTTGATTTTGGCTTTTCAGAAATAGAGAGAGGTTTACTTCTTCGGAAGTTACTCTTTCTTGCAAATCTCTTAAAAGAGTTTGTCAAGAGAGCTAAGGACTCATCAAACTCTGAAAGATCAGGGTCTGATAGATCCTCAGATTCAGAATCTACCTCAGTGATAGTGAGAGTAGATCGCTGAGATGGAATTATCTCTGAAGAGACTAAAGCAACATGGGTGCTTTTAGAGTCTTTAGAATCTTTTACAAGATTCTTCTTCAGAAGATTTGATTGCTCATAGTTGAGCAATATTCCATACAGAGTGCTTAAGGAAAGAGTATGTAAGTCTTTTGTCAGCTTAAGACATATTGAATAACTGTCCCAGCTTTCAGGAAGACATTCCAAGAATTTCGTTAGGACCTCAGAATTAGAATAGGTCCTACCAATAGTTCTTAGATCAATTATTAGGCAATTAAATCGCTGATGAACATCAGAAAGAGATTCATTCTTACCAGCGATGAAACTTTCATACTGTCTTACCAAGTTAATCTTTCGAGTCTCTTGGATTTCAGTGGTGCCCTCATATTGAACACATATGGTTTCCCACATTTCTTTAGAAGTTTTCAGATGCATGATGGAATGGAAAACTTCATCAGGCAGAGCCATTGAAATAATGGTCTTTGCTCTTGCATCTATGCCTACCTTATTTTTATCTTCATCACTCCACTGTCTTATTTCCTTAACGACATATCGTTCAGGGACAGCTTCAGTGGTGGCAGTAGCAGGAACCGCAGCTATTATTCTAACAGGTTCATAGGGTCCATTTTCTATATATTCAGGTATAGTAGGATCCGCACCTTCAAGAAATAGCATCATTCGATTTTTCCATAGAGAAAAGTTATCTCTGCTAAATCGAGGAGGTTTAGAAAGTGAACCATTATCATAGTAGTTTGTGTTTGTGTTTAATGCCATTTTAGAATAGCAAGGAAGAGTATACAGCAAGATCTTGTTTATTAGATTTAAACAAACTGCTCTGATACCACTTGTTGGTCCCGAAGGTGCTAAACAAGTTTGTAGAAAGGGGGGGGGGGTTGAATACAAACACAGAATTTAAAGTTTAATAAATTGTTTATTGAAGAATCAAAATACAATTTACAAGTTTGTTGCGGAATAAGATTAAGACAGACTCAATCTAAACAAACTTAAGAACCACTAAGATAGTTGCACAAGAAGTTCAGAGAATGGGGGTTTAGAGATATAGAAAACAAGGGTTTCTATCTTGAGTTCAAGGATGAAGCACACCTTTAGATGAAGGGGTGAACTTCTTATTTATACCCTATGCATTAAATGCATGGCAGGATACTTTACACGTGGCGTTCACAGATTGGCTTTGATAGACTGGCTTTTGTGAGACATGCTTTCGGCCGGGTCATGAACAGTGTAGTAGACAGAGTTGTTGTACGAATGTTTACAGAGATTTGTCCGTTCTGACACATCGTACTAGGTTGTGCAAGGATAGACAAAAGGAAACTTGAGGCATAAGCTTTGTGATCGTTTGATTGCTGAGTATCTCTAAGTTCAGAGATAAAGAGGTTCAGCTATCGCTGAAGCTTTTTCTCATGTTCCTTCGCGTATTGGTAGAGTTGTCTTTGCTTCACTGATATCCGCATCAGGTCATTAGTAGACTTCTCATTGTTCAGCAGCTTCGTCTTTGATTCAGCTATGAACATCTGTTGACGCGAAACTTGTCTTCAGGGATTACGTTGGTTGTTTACTTTAGGAACTATCAGTGATAACTGAACAGACTCAGTTCGATCACTGATAGTGAAACACTAATACATAGAAATGCTTATAAGAAAGACTATCAGCGATAACTGAACAGACTCAGTCTGATC
The DNA here is from genome assembly GCA_023525745.1 of Arctium lappa. Classification (NCBI taxonomy): domain Eukaryota; kingdom Viridiplantae; phylum Streptophyta; class Magnoliopsida; order Asterales; family Asteraceae; genus Arctium; species Arctium lappa. The sequence continues at coordinate 60,419,156 of CM042061.1, forward strand.
GCTGATGGTGAAACACTAATACATACTAAAACGTAATTTTCACTAAGTATAGGAGAGGGTCGTTATCAAATCACTGAGAGAGTTTGGATCAACAGTACTTCTACACTTATCAATCGTTATAACAACAGTAGTTTAAGTATGCTCACGTAAGACATTTTCATAATAACGTTAGCTAAGTGAAATTATGAACGTTTGATAAGGCTACTGCCACTTGCTATGATCTTGCATATGGACATTTTCATAATAACGTTAGCTAAGTGAAATTATTCTGTTTTGCACTGCACTGGGATCTTGCATATGGATCTATTTCTGAAAAGCCAAAATCAACTCCGGTTGATAAGGCTACTGCCACTTGCTATAACTGCGAAAAGATTGGACATTTTGCTAGTGAGTGCAGGTCGAAAAAGGTCTTCAAACCTTCTACCTCAAGAAGATCCAGTGATGACAAATACCTTAAGCTGAAGAACAAATATCAAAAGCTGAAAAGTAATCAGCGAAAAGGTAAAGGTCTCATCGCTGAAGAAAACGACTGGGCTGAATCAGAAGAATCATCTTCTGATGAAGAAGAAGTCGCTAATCTTTGCCTCATGGCTGAGATTAAAGAAGAAGTAGAAGAACCATCTGAATCTTCTATGAGCTACATATCATCTCAGGTATCTATCTCTACAAATCCCTCTCTACCTGAAGCTGAGAGAAGTCGCGCTGTTGATGTACTGACGATTGACCTTTATAATGCCCTAAACGACAAAACTCAAGCTGAGAACAAAAATGTTCATTTAACTCAAGAGCTGGAGAAATGTCATGAAAAGATCAAAGAACTAAATCTTTTAGAAGAAAAGTTGAAAGATCAAGTCATTATAAATGAAATCATCAGTATTGAACGCGAACAAGCCATCGCTGCTTTAAAAACAGAAAAGGCTCATGTTGAAAAATGGTGCAAATCATCAACAAAAATCTCTGAGATAATAAATGCTCAAACCCCTGAAAGTGATAAAACTGGTCTTGGTTTTTGGACACATCAGGATGAACCTAAGAAAGAGAGTTCCTCGCTTAAGTTTGGAACCTTTGTCACCTCTTTCTTTGACACTTCTTACAATCAACTCTATCCATGTTCTTCTTCAAATCCAATTCCTGAGGAGAAATCCAAAGACACTAAGTCTACGGATAAAGGAAAGACCATTCTCCTTCCTCAGAAGGCAACCAGGAAAGCAAAGCTGAAAGTTCCTTCTAAACCTTCAGCTAAGCAATCCTCTAGCTCTGTGATAGAAATCTTTGATCTCTGTCCTCCAAAGCTGAAGATTGACCTTAAACCTTCGAGATCTGAAGGAATGAAAATTCCTCCCAGATCTCAAGAGAAAAGTCTTCTTGGACCTGGCCCTGCTCATCTTAAACTTGCAAAACCTTCTACTCCTGGTCCTAAAACCATTTTTAAATACAGAAAGTGTTATCACTGTGGTTTTACTGATCATATTGCAAGTAAATGTCCAACCGCCACTAAAGCTGATAAAATAGCTAAAGTGAAGAAAAATGCTTCTAAAGCTGAGAAGGTCACCAAGGTGAAAAATACCACTAAGGTTAAGAAATTAACCAAAGTGAAGACTATCACTGAAGCTGAATCTTCGTCAGCTGAGAATACTACTGAACTTACATTATCCACTAACTCTGAAGGACCCATTGAAAAGTGGGTACCAAACAACGCTTAATCTTCCTTATGTGTGCAGGGATCAAAGGGCATCTGGTATCTTGATAGTGGATGTTCTCGTCATATGACTGGACAAAAAGACCTGCTCACTGAATATAAGGAAGAAAAAGGTCCCTCTGTGACCTTTGGTGGAAATGGTAAAGGATTTACCCGAGGGTTTGGTGTCCTCAGCAATGGGACAACTACCTTTCGAAGAGTCGCTTATGTAGATGGACTGAAGCATAATCTTCTAAGCATCAGTCAGCTATGTGATAAAGACTATGAAGTACGCTTTACTAAGAAAGCATGTTCAGTGTTAAATGAGAAAGGAAAACTTGCTCTCAGTGGTCATCGCAGAGAAAATGTCTATGTAATAGATATGGACTCTACTATCACTGAAAACTTATGTTTTCTATCTAAAGCCTCTTCTGATGTCAACTGGCTATGGCATAAAAGGCTCTCTCATCTAAACTTCAAAACCCTGAATTCTCTCTCATCTAAGGAACTGGTTTCTGGTCTTCCTCAGCACTCATATGCTAAAGAATCTCTCTGCTCAGCATGTGAAAAAGGAAAACAAACAAAAGCAAGTTTCAAGTCGAAACAAGTTTCCTCAGTGACAAGTCCTCTTCAGCTCTTGCATATGGATCTATTTGGCCCTGTCAACATCCAATCAATAGCTGGAAAGAAATATACACTTGTCATTGTAGATGAATTTTCTCGCTACACCTGGGTTATCTTTCTTCGCTGTAAGAGTGATACTCCAGAAGAACTGATATCTTTTGTAAAAAAGATGGAAGTGCTGAACAATCTTACTGTTCGTTCAATAAGAAGTGATCATGGAACTGAATTCAAAAATAGTTCTCTGAACAATTTCTTTGAGAACAAGGGAATCTCTCACAACTTCTCTTCAGTAAGAACACCTCAGCAAAACGGAGTCGCTGAAAGAAGAAACAGAACGATCATAGAAGCTGCTAGATCAATGCTCAGCGATTCTCATCTCCCTACTCAATTTTGGGCTGAAGCTGTAAACACTGCATGTTTTACTCAAAACAGATCGCTGATAATAAAGCGATTTGGGAAGACAGCTTATGAACTTTTTGTTGGAAGGAAGCCTTCTATCAGTTTTCTTCATATCTTTGGTTGTCAGTGTTTTATCTTAAACAACAGAGATCAACTTGGAAAGTTCGACCCAAAAGCTGATGATGGAATATTTCTAGGATATTCCTCCATCTCCAAAGCCTACCGAGTCTTCAACAAGAGAAGACAAACCGTAGAAGAAACAATTCACGTCACTTTTGATGAAACTCGCTCAGCGAACTCAAAACCAATCGCTGACAATGAAGAGTTAAATGCTTGGATGCTTTCTCACTACAGAGAAAATGAACCTTTCTTCTCTAACCATCAGCATTCAGATCCTCCAGTCGCTGATGATGATCCAAACATTATACATCCTACCGCTGAATCCACCTCATGGGTTTCAGCTGAACCTTTAAACACACTCCTACCATCAAATCTGCTTTCGTCTGAAAACCTCTCCAGTGAATCTACTCAACAGTTGATCGCTGATGAACCTCAATCGTCATCATCGATAAACATTCAAATTGTTGATCCCACCTCTGAGTTAAGCAATAATGCTCCTGCTCAGCGATGGACCAAAGATCACCCAATAGATCAAATTCTTGGTGATCCAGATGCAGGTATTCAGACACGAAGAAGCTCAGGTAATATTTGTCTCTTTGTAAACTTTCTATCTTTAATAGAACCAAAGAAGACTGATGACGCCCTCAGAGATCCAAACTGGGTCAGTGCTATGCAAGAAGAGCTGACTGAGTTCTCTCGAAACAAAGTTTGGAATCTCATTCCTAGACCATCTGATAAAACTGTAATAGGCACCAAATGGGTGTTTAGAAACAAGTTAGATGAACATGGAACTGTAACCCGCAACAAGGCTCGACTTGTTGCTCAGGGATACAGACAAGAGGAAGGCATAGACTATGATGAAACCTTTGCCCCTGTGGCCAGGCTCGAAGCAATTCGACTATTCTTAGCTTATGCAGTCTATAAAGACTTCATCGTCTATCAAATGGACGTAAAATCAGCGTTTCTAAATGGAAAGCTGAATGAAGAAGTCTATGTAGAACAACCACCAGGGTTCTATGACCCTAAGCATCCAAATTATGTTTATAAATTGGATAAGGCTCTCTATGGTCTAAAACAAGCCCCTCGTGCTTGGTATGACACTCTCTCATCTTTTCTTATCTCTGAAAATTTTGAACGTGGCAAGATTGATAATACGTTATTTTTCAGAAAGATAAAAGGTCATATAATTCTTGTACAAATATATGTCGATGACATAATATTTGGTTCTACTAACCCATCTCTGTGTACTCGCTTCGCTGAAAGAATGAAGAAAGAATATAAAATGAGTATGATGGGTGAGCTGACATATTTTCTTGGTCTTCAGATTAAACAATCTGACAAAGGTACGTTTATCAACCAAGGCAAGTATGTTAAAGATATGCTGAAGAAGTTTGATCTTAATCAAGCTTCAGCGATGAAAACTCCTATGGCACCACCCCTGACACTTAACAAAGATCCTTCTGGAAAACCTGTTAATGTCACTGCCTATAGAGGAATGATAGGCTCTCTGTTGTATCTCACAGCAAGCCGACCTGACATCATGTACTCTACTTGTTTATGTGCACGCTATCAATCTGAACCCAAGGAATCCCATCTGATCGCTGTAAAGCGAATTTTCAGATATCTGAAAGGAACTCCTAACCTAGGTCTTTGGTATCCCAAAGACTCAGGGTTCGATCTAACTGGTTATTCTGATAGTGATTTTGCAGGATGTAAACTTGACAGAAAGAGTACCACTGGTGGATGTCAACTCTTGGGAGGAAAGCTGGTAAGTTGGACAAGCAAGAAGCAAAATTCTGTGTCCACTTCCACAGCTGAAGCTGAATACGTAGCCGCTGGAAGCTGTTGCTCTCAAATCTTATGGATGAGAAATCAACTATTAGATTATGACCTTCAGCTGTCAAAAATTCCTATCTATTGCGACAGCACTAGTGCTATCGCTATAGCAAATAATCCAGTGCTACATTCAAAGACAAAACACATAGAGATCAGATATCACTTTATCAGAGATCATGTGATGAATGGTGATATTGAACTTCACTTTATCCCTACTGACTTTCAGCTTGCTGATATATTCACCAAACCTCTTGATGAGACAAGGTTCAACTTTCTCATCAGTGAGCTTGGAATGCTGAATCTTGAAGAATAATTCTTCAGCATTCATGCATTGTGTCAGTAATCAAAAGTTTCTTTTTCATCATTCTCTGATAAGTATTCTGACTCTCAGGTATGATTTCTCAATCCCTACAACTGAATCTTCATTCAGTTATATAAAACTTAATCACTGAATTTTTATTCAAATGATTAAAAGCTTTTTGAAATTAAATTTATCACTGATATTTATATTCAGTGATCCTTTTAAAAGAAAATCTATCCCTATCTTTTCATCAGGGATACTTTCAAAAACAAAATTCTATCGCTGATTTATCTTCAGTGATAAATTCAAAACGGACAAATGAACAGTCTCTTTCTTAACTATGACGTCATTTGAACCGACAATCCACGACATGCCTTTTTTCTGACACGTTCGTCCGTTGTTCTTCTATCCAATCACCTTCGAGGGACGTGTCCATGTCATGATGTGCATTTGTTTTCCCGCTTCTCTCACACTCTCTCTCCTCCTTCTCACATATAAAAGGAATGCTTTTTCCATTTTATCAATTTACGCTTTCTGGAAATACTTTCTAAGCAAGAATACTCTCTCAAGCATTTTAACATTCTCAAGCTTTCTGCATCATCCTCTTCCAGATCAACAGGTTATTCTTGACTTCTTATCTTAAATCTTTTCACATAAACCCCATTTATGGGTTTATAAGACTTAAATCTCATAAAATCATTTTTTTTTATTTTATTCTTTAAAAACCATTTTATTCTTTATTCAAAATCAATGGTTTTTCTTCTTATTCTTGAATCTTGTTCTAAGATAAACTGTTTTTCTCTAAAAATATGTTGATTTTCTATGTTTCTTTCCCCAAATAGAAACTAGCAAATCTTCTTTATTTTTACGACTAAACCTTTCTTCTACTCGTTTATCTACTCAAACAGAATGACGCAATCTGCACTTATCGCCTCAAAGAATGTCAAGTTCGCCATTTCTGACTCAGAGCTCCCAAAGAACAATCATCTTGCTCGCCTCGAGTTTGATGGTATCAAGTACCCACATCTGGTGGAAGCTGCACAATTCCTAAGGCAATCCTGCATTGCCTATGCTATCACTGTGGATCCAACACCTTCGAAAGCTCTACTCCAGCAATTCTGGTTTACCGCTGACGAAACCTCTCTCACCAACAAGAAGGGTGAACAGGTTCCTGCTATATCCTTCAGCACTCAACTAGGCTCAGGGATGATGACTGCCCTAGGCCTGAGGAAAGCCCTGCGTTTCCCCGACAAATCCAGGAATGGATTTGACGCCCTGCCAACTGACGCTGAACTCATCCAATTCCTGGATGCCATGGAATATGCTTGGGAACCCAAACCAAGATCTACAATTCCCAACAAGAAGTTGACTCTTGTGAAGAAGGCACTGATGCCTTCCCAGCTCAACTACGTCTTCTCACACATCATTCAGTGTATGAGTGGGAAGAGTGGGTCACTGGACCAAGCTAGCAAGGTTCAGGTCCAGATGGCTTACTCAGTGATCACTGGACGTAACTTCGACTACGCAACAGCTATCTTTGATGACCTTAAGTCAAAGATAGAGAAGACCGAGAGGGATCCCAAGATCCCCTACGTACGCTTCATCTGCGCGTACCTGAAGTTTCTCTACCCTACCACTTACCCCACCAACTCGGATGCATCTTTTCCAAAAGTGGGTCAGAGATCACTGGAGGTCAAGACACTCCCCAACGAGGTAAGTCTCTCTCAACTTCGCTCTCGTCTCTCTCTCCTCACTTCTTCGTCTTCAGCGGCCACGCAGGAGGTTCCTTCTTCTGCTATCCCTGCCGCTACCCCTTCCAAACGACCATCAACTGGCTCCCTTGGTCCTTCAAAGAAGGCCAAGGTAACCAAGGAGAAAGCTACTTCTAGCTCAATACCTAAGGATGTTTCTCTACAAACTTCCTTAGATGATTTCGTGGGTCTCTCCTCCACATCCTCAGCTCAAACCACTACAACCGTGCCAGCGATCTCGGTCGCTGTCACAACAACAGTGACAAAACCTGCGGTAACTACCTCTATCCCTACATCTATCCACATCTCTAGTCCTCCTATTTCTTTGGTCTCTACCACTCCTCAGCTTGGACCAATAGGACCTGAACATCATTCTTTTGAGGAATCTTTACAATTCTACAAAATGTTTGATAATTCAGGTAATCCTATAACCTTATACACTTCTCCCAACTCACCATATAAGCCTGGTTCTGAAAAATTAACTTATCTTTCAGGTCCTAGTTTGGCGACTGTTGACACCAATGTCAACAATTTGAGTTCAAAGGTGGATTCTCTTTCTGCTTCTCTCAACAACACCACCAGCGCTGTTCAAACAGCTGGTGATGCATTGAAGACGCTGACTACCACCTGCGCCTCCAAAGCTGATATTTCTCACATCGCTACTCTTCAGGCAGCGATTGTCACAGTCAGGGAAGAATCCAAGCAGCAGTATGATGACCTGTCTGCAAAGATTGATACCTGCACTGCGACTCTTCAGCAAATCCTTGATAAGCTGAATGAACCAGCTCCAGCTCCTGCTCCATCATTTACAGAAGATGATCGTTCAGCCCTGACCATAGCTGTGGAATTTATTCACCTAGCTACGTCCGACATCCCTGCACTTGAAGGACGAATCACAGGTCTGGAGGCTGAAGTCCAGAAGCTGGCTACTGCAATAACATCTCCACAAGATCTCTCCCTTGTTGATAATGACAAAGAGGGGGAGAAGACAGCTGAAGAAAATACGGATGCTGAAGTTATTGCTGAACCACCGAAGGAAACTCCCTCTCAGGTTGAGGGGGAGATAGTTGCTGATAAAGCCCCTCCCACCATCGCTGAAATAGTCGATGATGAAGAGGAGGATGAAGATGATGATGAAGACCTTGATCTTGAAGATCAAGTGGATGACTCTCATCAAGATGATGATGATGACGATGAGGAAGATCCATCTCTCTGGTGTTCTTCAGCCGTCACATCATCAGTGATAGCTTCGAAAGAAGTTATCCAAGCAGGGGGAGACAAGGATCATCTTCAGGAACCCCTTCCCAAAGCAAAAGTGCATCTGCTAAGGAAACCCTGATGATGATCTCACTACCTGAGGAGAATCCTTCTCAGGTATGCCTTACTCTTGTTCCCTTATCCTTCTATAAAAATCCTACCCCTGTTTCTTTCTAGCCTTTATCTCTCTTCTTTCCTTAAAAATAATCTAACTTCTTTTTCATTTTCTGACCAGATAGTTCTCTCCCCTGCTTAAGGGTTCTGAACTACAAATAATCCCAGCTGCAATCGCTGAAGAAATAATCCCAATCTCTATCGCTGAGATTGATGAAGAAGAAGAAGAAGATTCCCTGGTCCATCCAGGAAGGCCCTCTCAACCATCTCATGGGTCAGAGGAAGTGATGAAGAAAAGAGCTGAAATGATCGCTCAACTAGAAAGTCAACGGCTGAAAGTCCCTCTTCAAACACCCTTCTCAGAGCTCGACTTCCTCACTAAAGCTGAACGAGAAGAATCTGCCAAAGCTGAGAAACTGATCGCTGAATGCAGACGAGATGCCCAACTCGCTTTAAAGATTCAATCTTCTCAAGTCAAGGACAAGAAGCTGAAAAGAAAGCCTGTGGAAGTTCAAGCTGCACTGCTGAAAGAAATTGAAGAGGAACGATCCAAAGAACAAGAGATCAACGATAAGTCCATTGAATGGTGCAAACAGAAGATGGATTATCGCTCTGATCTTCTTCCAATAACAGCCGTGACTATCTCTGGTCGCAAGAAGAAGGATCAACTCTCAGTGACCATGGAGATTACCAGAGAGGATGGAACTCAGAAAGCTATGTATGTTTCCAAACTTGAAGGCTTCGGGTTTACAGAGTGGATAGAATTCTGGGATGCGCTGAAGAAATCGAAATCTACATACAGAGGCTACGTTGAAGGACTTCTTAAAGCTCTCATCAATAGAGTCACTTCTGTACTGAACCTGCCATCTCCTATCCCTCCCAATCCCAAGAAACTCAAAAGAAAAATCGGGTCCTCCTCCTCTGAAGACGTCGCCATCATCAGAAATGAAACTTCTATCAAATTTTCAAGAGATGCACTGTTTGGTCCTCCTCCTGATCTTTCAGTTCTGGACTTATCTATGCCTCCTGGTGGTCCTTTCCAAGCTGGTCAAGTAATTGATCATCCTTATGGAATATTCTTCAGAGATGATGATGAGGAACTCAGATTTCAAAGAGTCTCTGAGATTCCTATCTGTCCTCTAAATCATCTAAAGGATCTACTATGCTTATGGTGTGACTTCTTCCCTGCTGCTGAGAAAATCAAAGAAATCATCAGCCAAGAATCTTTGGAACGAAGACAGAAAGGAGAAGAAATACCTGAGTATATGATAAATCCTCCTAAATCTTCTTATAGCTGATAGATTAGTTTTATCTTCTGTAATCTATTAGTTGTACTTACAGTAGTTAGTAATTTACTTGTAATTTTCATTCCTTGTAATTCTATTCCTGAATTAATGAAATTTCAGTAAAGTACTTAACTTCATCAGTGCTGTAAAAGATCCCTCAAAATAGTAATTGGGACATGTATGTTACGAGTCCTAATTATTCCATCATTTTGAATCATAAAGTAATTTTCTTCAGTTACTTTGTCATTATCAAATAGGGGGAGATTGTTGATCCAAACTCTCTCAGTGATTTGATAACGACCCTCTCCTATACTTAGTGAAAATTACGTTTTAGTATGTATTAGTGTTTCACCATCAGCGATCAGACTGAGTCTGTTCAGTTATCGCTGATAGTCTTTCTTATAAGCATTTCTATGTATTAGTGTTTCACTATCAGTGATCGAACTGAGTCTGTTCAGTTATCACTGATAGTTCCTAAAGTAAACAACCAACGTAATCCCTGAAGACAAGTTTCGCGTCAACAGATGTTCATAGCTGAATCAAAGACGAAGCTGCTGAACAATGAGAAGTCTACTAATGACCTGATGCGGATATCAGTGAAGCAAAGACAACTCTACCAATACGCGAAGGAACATGAGAAAAAGCTTCAGCGATAGCTGAACCTCTTTATCTCTGAACTTAGAGATACTCAGCAATCAAACGATCACAAAGCTTATGCCTCAAGTTTCCTTTTGTCTATCCTTGCACAACCTAGTACGATGTGTCAGAACGGACAAATCTCTGTAAACATTCGTACAACAACTCTGTCTACTACACTGTTCATGACCCGGCCGAAAGCATGTCTCACAAAAGTCAGTCTATCAAAGCCAATCTGTGAACGCCACGTGTAAAGTATCCTGCCATGCATTTAATGCATAGGGTATAAATAAGAAGTTCACCCCTTCATCTAAAGGTGTGCTTCATCCTTGAACTCAAGATAGAAACCCTTGTTTTCTATATCTCTAAACCCCCATTCTCTGAACTTCTTGTGCAACTATCTTAGTGGTTCTTAAGTTTGTTTAGATTGAGTCTGTCTTAATCTTATTCCGCAACAAACTTGTAAATTGTATTTTGATTCTTCAATAAACAATTTATTAAACTTTAAATTCTGTGTTTGTATTCAACCCCCCCCCCTTTCTACAAACTTGTTTAGCACCTTCGGGACCAACAAGTACGTTCTCTGTGTTTTCCGTAATCCTTGTTCCGTTCTTTTGCATGATTGCGTTCAGCAGAACCATGGTTAATACCAGGAGTCATCCGGAAGGCCAGGAGGCCGACATACCTACGGCCGACCATCCGCTGGCGACCGTAGTGGGGGAAACTGTACGTGTGAGTAATGTGCTGGGAGGAGGACCCGAGCATATTCCTCGACGAAATTTGGAGGCTAATGAGCCTATTATAGAAGAAGTGACGGCCGAATCGAGAATGATGGATCGTATGATGTTGGCCATGAATAGGGCCATGGCACAACAACAGGAAGTGTTCTTGAAACTCCTCGAGGACCGAGACACTAACAACCGTAGGCCCGAAACGGTTGGCGAGAATGTGATTGTTGCTGGATCCGGGGGTACCGGACCCGTAATTTCCCCCGTGGTGACTGCAACCCTAGGCGTCAATCGAACGACACGGACTTGCACGTTTAAGGCTTTTCTGGGTTGCCGACCACCAGAATTTAAAGGCTCGGACAATCCCTTAGATTGTATGGCCTGGGTTCGAGAGATGGAGCAAGCTTTTCGCTCAAGCGAATGTGGGGAAGAACAGAGGGTAATATTTGGTTCCCGAATGCTGCGGGGAATAGCTCTTACCTGGTGGGATGTGTACTCTGCTTCGCTGGAGCCCACTGTTCTAGACCAATTGTCTTGGTCTACCTTCAAGGAGAAACTGCTAGAGGAGTACTGTAACGAGCGGTCGTTGGACCGAATCAAGGATGAATTCCAGAATTTGAAGAAGGGAGGTATGTCTGTGAGGGAATACAGCCGTCTCTTCATGGACAAGCTAGGCTTTGTGGGACATCTGGTCCCGACAGAGAAAGATAAGATCAAGGCTTACATCAAGGGTCTTCCATCGGACATGATGTCGATGGTTCGTGTGACAAAGACCTCCACCCTTCGGGAGGCAATGGAAGAAGCTCAACTCATGGAGGATGCTTACAGTCTCGGCAGGGATCAGAGTGGTCGCCAAGTCGAGAAGAGAAAGTGGGAGGGAAGTTCAATGCCCTCAAAGAAACCCTTTTATGCCAACAACAACACTCAGCGAGGAGCTGACCATAGACGCGATGCTAGGTGGTGTTCCAAGTGCCGAAGCAAGCATTTCGGTCCTTGCAACTTTGTTCCCGGGACGTGCTACAAATGTGGGAAGACGGGTCACACGTTCCGAGATTGCCCTCTCAAGGGACAGGTATGTTTTGAGTGTAGGGAACCGGGGCACGTAAGGTCGGAATGCCCGAAGCTGAAGACCGGAGGATCTGGCGGGAAGAAGTTGGAAACTCCGCGGTCGACTGGAAGGGCTTTCCAGATGTCATCCGAGGAAGCGAAAGCATCGACCGATGTGGTGTCGGGTACGTTCTCTCTAAATTCCGTACCTACACGTGTGTTATTTGATTCTGGTGCTAGCTACTCGTTCATATCCGAATTGTTCTGTCAAAGGCTTGCTATGTCTATGAGTATGTTAGAGAATGCGGTTGTGGTAGAAATAGCAAATGGAGGTCAGGTTCTAATTCGTAGTATCCTTAAGGATTGCATCTTAGAGCTTAAGGGGAAGAAATTTCCCATTAACCTATTACCAATGCAAATTGGCGGATTCGACGTGGTGGTAGGTATGGACTGGTTATCTAAGAACCAGGCCGAAATTGTATGTTCCAAGAAAATGATCCGCTTACCGATGGCAAACGGGGAAGCAACTATAATCTACGGCGAAGGAAGGAAAAGCGAAGTGGCGATTATTTCAGTAATCAAAGCTAGGAAGTGTTTGGCGAAAGGATACGTATCTTTCTTGGCGTATGCCATCGATACCAAACTCGACCAACGGAAATTGGAAGATGTTAGGGTGGTGCGCGAGTTTCCCGATGTGTTTCCGGAGGACTTGCCCGGGTTGCCGCCCGATCGTGTTGTGGACTTTCGTATTGACCTCATTCCTGGAGCGGCTCCAATTGCTCGAGCTCCTTATCGTTTGGCTCCTACCGAAATGCAAGAGATGGTGGTTCAACTTCGAGACCTTCTCGAGAAAGGTTTCATCAGACCGAGCTCGTCACCGTGGGGAGCTCCGGTTCTATTTGTCAAGAAAAAGGACGGTGCATTGAGAATGTGTATCGACTACAGGGAACTGAACAAAGTGACGGTGAAGAACAGGTATCCACTTCCAAGAATCGACGACCTGTTCGATCAGCTTCAAGGAGCGGGTTGCTTCTCAAAGATTGATCTTCGATCGGGGTATCACCAAGTGAAGGTAGCGAAGAGCGACATTCCGAAGACGGCATTTAGAACTCGCTATGGGCACTACGAGTTTCTGGTGATGCCATTCGGCTTAACCAACGCACCGGCGATATTTATGGACTTGATGAACCGAGTGTGTCGACCGTTCCTCGACAAGTCGATAATTGTATTCATCGACGACATCTTAGTTTACTCCAAGAATGAAGAAGAGCATGAGCAACATCTCCGTGAAGTGTTAGAGGTGTTAAGGCGAGAAAGACTCTACGCAAAGTTTTCAAAGTGCGACTTTTGGCTTCCAGAAGTTCAATTTTTGGGACATATAGTTTCAAAGGAAGGAGTCAAAGTGGATCCCGCAAAGATCGAGGCAATGACGAATTGGGAACCTCCCAATAATCCATCTGAAATCCGAAGCTTCCTAGGTTTGGCAGGATACTACCGGAGATTCATTCAAGATTTCTCGAAGATAGCCTCGTCGTTGACTATCTTGACCCGGAAGAACGTGAAATTTGTGTGGACCGAGAAGCAAGAAGAGGCGTTCCGCACCTTACAGAAGAAGCTTTGTGAAGCTCCTATCCTATCCTTACCAGACGGGACGGAAGATTTTGTGGTGTACAGCGATGCGTCGAAGATGGGTTTGGGTTGTGTCCTGATGCAAAGAGGGAAGGTGATCGCTTACGCATCAAGACAACTTAAAGTGCATGAAGTCAACTACCCTACTCATGACTTGGAATTGGCAGCTGTGGTATTTGCACTGAAATTGTGGCGGCACTACCTTTACGGTACGAAGTGCACTCTTTATACGGATCACAAGAGTCTGAAGCATATCTTTAATCAGAAAGAGCTAAACATGAGGCAGCGAAGATGGTTGGAGTTGTTGAAGGATTATGACTGCGAGTTGCTCTACCATCCGGGTAAGGCAAACGTGGTTGCCGACGCCTTGAGTCGGAAGGTCTGCGGAGGAAATTCTCGTGCTACCTTTGCACGGATTGAAGTAACTTCAACGCTTATTGATAGAATCAAGGAATCGCAAGCCGAAGCCCTGCTAGAGGAAAATCTCAAAGGAGAAGTCATGGCGAAACAACATCTTTTGTTGACTGAAGATAGTCGAGGGGTGAAGCTTTTCAATGGGCGAGTCTGGGTGCCCAAGATTGGGGGTAATAGAGAACTTCTTCTCGAAGATGCCCACAAGTCAAAATACTCCATTCACCCGGGAAGCACGAAAATGTATAGAGATTTGAAATTGCTTTATTGGTGGCCAGTCATGAAGCTCGACGTGGCGCGCTATGTGGAACAGTGTGTGACTTGCTTGCAAGTGAAGGCTGAGCACCAAAAAAAAACCCTACGGCAGTTTGCAATCCTTGGAAATTCCGGAGTGGAAATGGGAACACATCACGATGGATTTCGTGACAAAGCTACCAAAGACCTTGAAAGGTCACGACGCCATCTGGGTTATAGTTGACCGCTTGACCAAAAGCGCTCACTTCTTGGCCATGCGGGAGACGTTACCAATGGATAAATTGGCGAAGTTGTACATAGATGAAGTAATTTCCCGGCACGGCGTGCCGCTATCTATAGTCTCTGATCGGGATAGTCGATTCACGTCGCATTTTTGGGATGGCTTACAAAAGGAATTAGGTACACGTGTGAAGTTGAGCACAGCCTATCATCCTCAAACCGACGGACAAAGCGAGAGGACAATCCAGACGCTAGAAGATATGTTAAGATCGTGTGTAATCGACTTTGGGGGTAGTTGGGATGCGCACCTGCCCTTGGTAGAGTTCGCATACAATAATAGCTACCACTCAAGTATAGGGATGGCACCGTTTGAAGCGTTATACGGTCGCAAGTGTCGAACTCCCGTATGTTGGCTCGAGGCTGGGGAAAAGCAGTTCGCCGGACCGGAAGTTGTACAAGAAACGGCGGACAAGGTCAAGGGCATCCGCGAACGTTTGAAGGCGGCCCAGGATCGACAGAAAAGCTACGCCGATAAGAAAAGACGGCCAATGGAATTCCAAGTGGGAGATCGAGTTATGTTGAAGGTGTCCCCTTGGAAGGGAATTATTAGATTTGGGAAGCGTGGGAAGTTGAGCCCCCGTTTCCTTGGACCGTTCACTGTGACTAAACAGGTAGGACTCCAAGCTTATCAGCTGGAACTTCCTCCAGAAATGAAGGGAATTCATAACACGTTTCACGTGTGCTATCTACGGAAGTGTCTAGCAAAGGAGGAGAGTGTCATTCCACTCTCCGAGATCAGAGTAGATGAAGGGAATCGTTGCGTTGAAGAACCTGAGGCGATTTTGGAAAGGAAGACGAAGAAGCTTCGTCACCGGGAAGTCACAATGATCAAGGTTCAGTGGAAGCACCATCGAGGTGCCAATGTGACTTGGGAAGCGGAAGAGGACTTGAGGCGGAGGTATCCTCACCTCTTCCCATAGCCGAGATTTCGAGGACGAAATCTTCTCCAAGTTGGGGAGGATTGTAACACCCGCTATTTTGGGGTTGGGTGAAAAGTTGACTATTACCCAAAGTCCAAGGGGGTAAAATGTAACTTGTGTTATATAAATATAAATCAGATTTTAGATATTTTGGAAATATCACAAATATCAGTTTTTGAGAAATCAGAGAGAGAAAGAGAAAAGAAGCAGTGAAGTGGTTCTTTGGGTTTTCTCCAAATCAAGGTACGAATCTAGCCTAATGCTTTGATCTGAATGCTTTTAGCCGCGTATAATCTTGTTGTGAAGGTTTTAAACCGTTCCATTGTGAGATCTGAGTATTTCTCATTTTGGATCTGGGTTCTGCATCGATCTGTTTATGGTGTTCTTGATGAAACAAGACGATGGTCATTCGACCGATGTGTCCTTTGACCGGACACATGTTCGACCGATGTGTCCTTTGACCGGACACATGTTCGACCGAGGGTCGTGTTCGACCGAGGGTCGTGTTCGACCGAGGTCGTGTTCGACCGAGGTCAGGGTTCGACCGGACCTCGGGTTCGACCGGTGTGACCTTCGACCGGGGTTGGCTGTTCGACCGGTGTGGGGTTCGACCGTATGGGGTACTCGACCGGATCAGTGTTTTGGCAGTGTGTTGTGTTCTAATTCTTGAGTCTTAAGTCATTAAGTTGTCTTTATTTTGGCTTACCGATTATCGGTGTTGTCATAGGTAGCAAACGTCAGAAGCAGGATATAATCAGGAAGAAATCTGAGGTGAGTCCTTTAAGCTAAATCGGGTTGTATTACGAATGCTATGTGATAAATGTATTATTTGAAATGTGGAAAACCTGGTTTCAAAGTGACATATTGTCGTTGGGAAATACCTTCTAAGATCTCACATTTTCAAGAATCACGATTTATAGAATTGAACTGTTGTTCATATGAATTGCCTGTATATCTGATTTAATATGAGTGTGCTCTGAAATGGCATGCTTTGGCTTTGAGTCTTAGTGCAATGGATCCATAGGCACTGTGTTCCTATGTCCCCTGTTTTGGGCATTTGGTTCACGTTTTAGCACGGGATAGGCATCGGGTTGCCATGATAAGTAAGGTGTGGGCCTATACGGTCGGGCAGCGTCTCATGGTGCAGTAAGGTGTAATCCCATTATGTGCTTGAGTTCCCCCTGTTTTGGGAACTCTCAAGGATAGATCCAGAGGGGTTGACTTGAATGTTTTGAGCAACAGATCTAGAGGGGTTGAGCTCGTTATGTGATACGTGGGTATTACTTATACCATGTTTAATCACTAATGGTTTATTGGATTTCTTGACTTAGCTCATGGCTATACTACCGCGTGGCACCAATTGGGTTTAGTACTCTCTTTTATTTGGCTTGTTCTCACTAGGCGTTAGCCTAACGCTTGCTCTTGGTTGTCATGTTGGCAGGTTATCTTAGCAGTGGGGCTCGTCGGGACTGAGGGAGCGACCTTGGGGTCGTGAGGGATTCTTTTGAAGATTCATTTTGGAAGTATAGCGACACCCGTCCCTAATCTAGATATTTTATAGATTAATAGGATGTTGTTTTATACTTCAGTTATCTACCTCAATATTGGCTACTCTATACCTGTTGGGTTGATTGTGTAATGAAAATTGTCACACCTTATTCCGCAACTTAGTCTATTGCCGAATTGTTTCTTCAAAATTTTATTTCCGCAGTTTCTAGGGTGTTACAAGGGGTGTACATAAAACGTCAACCCACGAAACCCGATCCGCTCCCAACCCAATTAAACCCAACCCGTGAAACCGTGAAACCGCGAATTAGAAGGGTTGAAATTGGGTTAGGAAAACTCAACCCAACCCAACCCAAACCGCCGCTATTTTTTTTATAAAATTATATTATATATATATATATATATATATATATATATATATATGCAGTTTATTCACAACCCAAATTAACTTTAAGACTTATGGATTATAATTTATAATTGGGATGATTGTAATTAGAGCTGTAAACGAACCGAACGTTCAGTGAACCATTCGTAAACGGTTTGGCGGGAAGTTCGTTTATGTTC
The DNA here is from genome assembly GCA_023525745.1 of Arctium lappa. Classification (NCBI taxonomy): domain Eukaryota; kingdom Viridiplantae; phylum Streptophyta; class Magnoliopsida; order Asterales; family Asteraceae; genus Arctium; species Arctium lappa. Next base: position 60,436,497 of record CM042061.1, read on the forward strand.
GTTCATTTAATAAATGAACGAACATGAACACATTTTTTTGGTCGTTTAGTTAAATGAACGAACATGAACAATGGTATCGTTTGTTCATTTATGTTCGTTCGTTTGCATTCGTTTATGTTTGTTTACGTTTGTTTATGTTCGTTTACGTTTGTTTATCTTTGTTTATTATATAAATATATTTATATATTGTGATATTAATATGTAAAATTATTAAGTAAATTGAATTTTTAGAATCTTTTTTATCGCTCATAAGTTTACACAGTTTTTCATTCTGTTATGTTAGTTTTTAGGAACAGAATGATGAGTAATGGTGGTTGTTTTTTGTTCGTATATGTTCGTTCGTTTATGTTCATTTAAATTTATTTATGTTTGTTTAAGTATATTTGTGTTCGTTTGTTTATGTTTGTTCAAGTCCATTTTTGTTCGTTCGTTTATGTCCGTTTAGCATCTTAACGAACGAACATAAACGAACACGAACAAATACATTTTCTTAATGAATGAATATGAACACAAAAAAATTCATTTTTTTAAGTATATAATATTTATTTACGACAAATGCAACAAATAAACTCACACACCCTCCTCACCTTTGGTGAGGTTCGAACCTCTGACCTCCAAGGAAGTCAATGGTTTTTTTATCGCTAGGCCAAAGGCCCTTTGGTCTAAAAAAATTTATTCGTTTACCGTTCGTGTTCGTTCGTTTGTTCGGTTAAGTTAAACGAACGAACACAAACAAACCCTAATTGTAATAACTAATAACTTTGTTGAGAATAATTTTAGTATTATTTATCGTATTTCAATCGGCAAATTTATATATATTACTAACCCGCCAACCCAACCCAACCCGCCATAACCCGCAAGGGTTGGGTTGGGTTATATTTTTGAATGGGTTGGGTTGGGTTGAGATTTTCCAAACAGCCATAATTGGGTTGGGTTGTAAAAATGTCCCAACCCGCTCAACCCAACCCGCGTACACCCCTACATGGCACCAGGTTAAGACATTTATGCAACATGGCCTAATATGTAGTTTTTATATCACAAAATTAATTTTTGTTACTTTTGTATTATCTTATATGTCGATATAGTCAATGGAGGTTCTTACAAGAACTTATTTTTATACTTTTTGGTGTCACCTAATTTCTAACTCATCAATTTAAAAAATTATATAAAACTCCACAATGGTAGTTCTTATAAGAATCTCATGTCAACATCAATAATTATTATATATTTATAAATAAATATCAAATATTTAATTTAACTACCAATAAAAATGAGGAAATTGTCATTTCACACAAACTTCATGGTAAGAACCAAGGTTCTTAAATAAAAACTCAAAAAGGGTTAGGTTTTTATAAGAACTCTCTACAATGGTAGTTCTTACAAGACACTTCATTTTTTGCTTACAAGAACCTTGCATTGGAGATGCTCTAAAGTTCAATATCTGAGGGGAAAAAAAAAAGAATTTTCGAATAGTTATTTTATATTAAAAAAAAACACAAAAACAAGTTAAAACACTAAATTTAGAACCCATTGACAACAATGAAATTCTAAAACCTCATAAACATCCCTATGAATTTTATGAATATAAAAATAAAAACACACATTTTTCAAATTTTCATCCATCAATCCGTTGTGGTCCACGTCATATCGTTCTCAAATATCCAGTGGCAAACTTCAATGCGACCAGGGCCAGACCCAAGTGCCACGAAAGCTCCATGACCTGGGCTCCATGCTGACGTGTCAACATGACATATGGCAACACCATTGTTTATCTTTGCCTTACTTGACACGTCAAGTATTTCCGCTACGTAGACCCTCACTTTCGGTACAGAGTGGCAGTAATACAGTAGGTATGGGTACAAGCTTTGGTGGCACGACACCGATTTCGTGATCTTTCCACCGTTGATTCCTTTGACTTTTCCGATCATCACCTCCTTCTTTGACCCCCTAACGTTCTCCGTCGTCCTCGCCACCACATCGTGGCCCAAAACCGAAACCGCGAAATCTACCATGTCCTCGATCGAGCCCACGCACCGTTTGGTCTCGCCCCGGCTCGGTGCCCGCTCGCACTCGGACAGCGTGTTGGTCAACACGCGGTCCAAAACGGTCTTGTCCCGAGCCTGGAAGATTTCCTTCACGTCAGATAGTTTGTCAGTGGCAAACGGTAATTTTGACGTGATGGCTCGGGGCAAAAACGACCGTTTTGGCATCTTATCAACGATATCTGGCATCGTTACAACGGACCCTTTTTTTAACATTTTCTCCCGAAAGAACTTCCCCGGTTCGACCCATTTATTTACCAAACCGCCATTGACCTTCGTAGAACCGTCTTTCGAACCCGGCTTTGTGTATTGACCAAACGAGACACCGGTTTTAGTATACCCTTTGAATGTGGAATTCATCGCGTAAATACTAAAACCCGTGGTTTGACCCGTGGATCCTTTCCCGTATTCTTTGAACGAATCGGATCCCGGGTTGAAAGATTTACCATAATTCACGAAATTCGTCTTGCCGGAATTCGATTTCCGACCGTACGACGTAAATGTATCGGTACCGGAGTTTGCTCTGTCACGATAACTCACGAAAGTATCCGACCCGGCATTGCCACCGTTATCACTGTAACCTCTAAAATCGTTTTTCGGGTTATTGGCATTCGACGAATAGGCTTTGAAAGTGTCATTCGCACCGTTCCCCAACTCGCCGTAGTGCGAAAAGGTCGATCCAACCACATTCGACGTGTCGCCATAGCCGGTGAACCCGACCGGAACACCATTCCCATTTTTGGCATAGTTCAAGAACTGTTGGTTCCCGGAATTCGTGTCGTCGACGTAGCTCTTGAACGACATCGGGTGGTGGTTCCCGTTCGTGGAGTAGGATGCGAACCGGAGGTCCGGCACGTTGACCCTCGGCATGTACGAGGCGAAATCACCGTTCCCTCCGGTGGCATCGGTGGCGTAGCTGGTGAAGTTAGAGCTAGCCACATTGGCATCAGTACCATAGGAGGTGAACCCTTCATGGTGGCCCGTGGCCTCGCCGCTGTATCGGGCGAAAGCGCTGGTGGCGAAGTTGGTGTTTTCCGAGTAGTTCTTGAAGGTGTCACCACCACCAATGTGGGAGGCGCCGTAGTTGGAGAAACTTTTCGGGTCGTAAACAGCAAAGTTCGAGTCTTTCGGATGGCGCGCTTCCACGAAAGAGGGATCGGAGAAGCATACCAAATCGGCGGCCGAGCAGAAGGAAGAAAGATGGGATGAAAGAGTGTGGTTGGAGGCTAGTTTTGTAAACAAAGAGTACTCAAATGGTGGAAGTGGAGAGGCTTTGGAGAGGAGAAAAGATGGGATAGGAAGATTATTGGAGATTTGGGTTTTCCAGTAACGAATTAGAGAGGATTTAGGTGAAAATGGGTTTGATTTAGTTAACAAATCTGGTGTCTTTATGGGGGCATTTATGGGGGCAGTAGCTGAAGTAGTTGTTTGTGCCAAGAAAACCTGCATGCATATATATAATTATATATGATTATATGTATATGATTAGGGAAATGAGAACAAATTAAGGTAAAAGACAAGTAAATTAAAGAAGCCAAATGTAGACAACTTATATCATCATATATGATTAGGAAAATGAGAACAAATTAAGGTAAAAGACAAGTAAATTGAAGAAGCCAAATGTAGACAACTTACAGTGAAGGATGATAGTAATAAGAACAAGAAGTAGAAGAGGTTGAGATGGGCTGTTTTGTCCATCTTGATTTGTTTGTGTGTAGAAGGTGTGTATGTGTGTGTATATGTGAGATTTATGGAGGATAGTGGGATCTTATAAATCAACACAAAGCAGACCACTTTTCTTTTCTCCATATCCTGTAATTTGTTTTTTACTTTTACTTTTACAGGCAATGGTACAAGAAATGACAACCTATACTAATTTTTTAATTTTTATATGTTTAGATATACCTTAGTTTTTAATTAAAATATACCGATTATATTTAGGCTTTAGGGGTTCGTTTAGTTTGGTAATATTGAAAGAAATGGTTTTATTTATTTATGGGAATTGTGGTACGAGTGACGGCAGAATATGGGCATAGGTATGACGACCAACTATTTGTCCCCGGACTCATTTCAAGATTTGAATACGAAAGCTTGAAATGAAAAGGCAAAATTGGGGTGACTTCTTGGGGACATTTCCTTCTTTTCCTTTCTGCTATTCTTTTACAGAAATGGTGAAAAAGACGACACCCTAAGCCAAGGACCATACTTTTAATTTGCTTAAAATGGACCATGAAAATTAAGTTCCTAAGATGGTCCCTAATTTCCATATCAATTACCATATTACAGATTAAAGTGTGGCCATCAAACGATTAGCATTTACCAAGTTGTATCCATATTATTGGTGAATCCCAACTTTTTTGGAAAATAAAGACTTAAGTTTTACAAAAAGCTAGGATTGTGTGTGAATATTTACCAGTATATGAATATATACTTAAAAAATGAAAATGATTTAATATTTATCGTGAGTTTTCTCTCACCTTGATCCATGAAGAACATCCACTGACTGGGTTGGTGACCTACACATTAAACAATGAACACTTAGAAATTAGACAACTCCCAATAAACATTATATAGACATTAGAAATATGGCACATTGAAACCTTTTATATATATATTGAAGATAAGAGTATCCAAGTGATGCGCAGAAAGCAATGAAACAAGACTAGTTTAATACACCAATTGTGGAATAGATTCCTACTGCAACAGGCATCAGTTTCGAAGACCAAAAAATATGGGACTAGAGGATATGGACAAAACATGCCAGGAATCTTGATGAAATTTTGCAGTTCCACAAACCCACCACTGTCACCCTAAACTCTCTCTGTAACAAAATGTCTACATAACTTTAGGATTTCAATGTTTACTTTATTTAGTTTTTACTATGATCCTACTGCTATTGATTTTACTACTTAATATACAACCTACAAAAACTTACAATTTCATACTTCAGGTGATTGATCATGGTCGTTTTCAAGAATCCCATTTTACAGAGCTCATTTAAGCAAAAATGGTTCAAAAGTTCATCTGTCAAATGAGTAAATGATAAAAAAGGTCATTCATGATATTCTTCTACGCTAGCATTGAATCATCTTTTTTTTCAATTTCTCACCTTTTTTTTTGGAAAGGCATGCATAAAATAAACCCAATAAAAGAGGACACGGATCAATTTGTTACTTTATTATTTATGGGTTATGATAAATGCACCCCTCCCTACTCACACTCATCTACATCAAACCCTTCTTTTTACATTTCCGGTGTATGATTTAACCTGATTTCAACCTAAATTGGTGCATATAACAACCCCTCGTATGGCTAACTTTGTTAATATATTATATATCTTTGACATGTGGATTTTGTGTATTGCTGTTAAAACAATCACTTTATCTTTTCTATATTGAAGTTTCAAAAGTGTTTGCTGCCATTTTGAGAAAAGCTTTCAAAGTATTATGCATTTGGTGCACTGTAGATCTTACTTTTAATTTCACACAGTTTTAAGAAAAAAAAAAAAGTCTATTGCAAATGTCCTAAATGCTTCATGATGACAAGAAAATTAACATAACCAGAGGGTCATTTGCCAAGCGATATCCGTCCAGATTAGCGGTAGATCTCAACCTCCATCGAAGTTAATGAGCATCATCAAAGGTGAAGAGTGTATTTTTACCATATATACTTTAAAAACTTAAGAAAACACGTAAACCACAATCAAAATTACTAATATCAAGTAATACTAACAAAAAGAAAAACCAGAATCAAAATTACTAATTTCATGCAATAACAAAAAAAGAAAATTGTGTTTAAAAATAGTCGATAATTCATCTATCTGCTAAAATTTCTGGGACATATTGACCCCAATGCACACAAGGTGTGAAAGATATTCTCGATAGTCAGCAACAAGTTTCATATAGAAAATGTCATAAAAGTATTTAAATAAAACTAATCATATCCGAAATAATTGACGAGAATCTTCCACACACATACAAGATGTGAGAAAGGAACCACGTTGTTGTCTACACTCTGCTTGATTTGTATACGATGTCTACGTCAATAACAGCAAAAAAATGCTCGGCAACACTTGTATTCAATGTACTATCCCAAATCCACTAAATTCACACCTTTGAAATGAATGAAATATATCTTCGTGATAAAAGGAGTCGATGCTTAAAGCAAAACTTGCAATAACTTTATCTCATACAAGATCAAGAATAAATATCTTAGCAAAACCTTTATTTTTGTCCACAAAAGAAAGATATCAAACAGACCCTGGAATAAAGAAAATCAAAGACCATCATCTTGTACAACAAGTATGAACAAATTTCAGCCTCCAAAAAGTAATAATATACCCCCAAAAAACTAGAAGGCTAAATTGTTATAATTGGTGATCAGCTAGACTTGGACCATGTCTTTTCTATATATGATAGAACCTCCTTCTTCTCACCTCAAGAGCTCTTTTTGAAAGTAAATCTAGAGGTTCCACATAGTCTCGCACGACAACTATATTTCCAGCAACTAAAAGGGATCCCACAGCAGAAAGATGACCAACTAAATAAAAATTATACATATCTATGGTTGGTAAAAGCTATAGATGATAATATCCATTAAAATGAGGTTCCTGATAAAAACCACCATGACATGCTTGATAGCTTCCAGTTGGTGATTGAGCATGCCCCCCATGGACTACCCAAGTTGAACCTAGATTCATATCCGCAAATCCTTTGTACGGTTCAATTCATGTATGATGAAGTATAATTGACATGATCGACATAATAGTTTTTTATACAGATAATCGTAATCCTGCATACTACTCGGTCTTTCTAATTCATCTGTTGCTCCAAAATGTAATTCGTCATGACTCATGGCAGCTAAGAAGCAATAGACAAAACAGAATAGCGCGAATTCGTGGCAACAATGAAATCGATGTGCATCAAATGCGTTGACTTCAAATTGACGATGATTATCAATTTCGTAACTAAGAAATTAATGACAACATCGAACGAATAAATAGTAATACTCTGATAACTTTACAACAAAATAGCCAAAAACCTACCGATTTGAATGTCAATTTTGATCATGAAAAAATATTACAATTTTGAGATTTTAATCAAGTAAATAAAACGAAGCGATCGATAGTAGTATGTAAAATTGAAAATGAGAAGAGAATCGATAGACCTTACTGAGAACGAGAACGGAAGATTGCATGCCTATGAAGAATAGCCATTTCAAAATCCTATAAACTCCTTGCAATGCAATTAACCTGTAATTTATGATTCGTTAGGGTTTATTTCCAATCGATTGTATATTTTGGGAGGGAAAATGTTACATTTATACGGTCCAAAATTTCGCGGTTCGTACCGAACCTCCGATATATGCATATGTTCATTGTTGGGCCGGGTAGCCCACTATCCACCAATGTGTTCTGTATTTCAACTTACCTGTAAGTGGTTTAAATTCAACGCTATCACTTACCTTACCGAGTTAGATTTTACTCCATTAAAACGACATCGTATGCAAAAATTTATCCGATAAGTACTAACATGGTAAGAGTCGTAACTCACATTTACTGGGTAAGACTCTCAATCATTGTTTCCACTCTTACCGGATAAGATTATTGATCTTGCCATATTCATTGATTACGGTAATATAACCTAGTAAGCTTGCTAAGTGCTTACCCGAGTAAGCGTTTGATAAACGGCCCTAAATGTTGATCAGAAATAGTGCGATAGAGCTTTGATTCGTCGCCAAATATACTAAGGGGTTGTTTGGTAGTTGCTGAATGATTTGGTGCAGAATGATTAAGAATGATTAAGAGACTCTTATGATATATTGCGAAATGGAATATGATTGTTTGCTAATTGTTCAGAATGAAATTAGGGCTCTGAATGGTTAAGGCAATGTCAAGATACAAAATAATTCAGAGGGTTTTGGAACCATTAAGAGACATAACTTTTTTTTGCCAAACATTCAAACAAGATTTACCTCTTAACGATTCAAATGTTGTCTCTTAATGGAACCATTAAGAGGTAAACAAACAGCGCCAAAGTGTTGAGAATCAGAGTCTCTGATCTTAAGGACCAGATATTGACTTCTTTGATCTTAAGGACAAGAGCTCTTGACTCCTCTAATCTTAAGGACCAGACCTTTGGACTCCTCTAACGTTGCATCTAATTATGGGACATATTGGTTCTACATATTTTAAAAGAACCGATTGGGATCGACGCAGTTCAAAGCCGGTTTTGACCATTTCTAATTTCAGGTTTAAGAAATTGAGTTTTCAAATTTTAATTAAAATTTTCAAAAACTACTAATTTATACAATAAAAATGGTTTCACATGTAAATATAAAATTTTATTATACTTTCTCAATATATATATATACATATGTATATATATATATATATATATATATATATATACACTAGAATTATACCCGCGCAATGCAGCAAGATACATCATGATTTTAATGTTTCGTTTTATTTTTTTGTCGATTTACAGTACGATTTTTGATGGTTTTGATAAAGTGATAATGTTTTTTTTTATAAATTTGCTTAATTTATTCTTAATAATATAATGTTTTTTATATAAAAAATTAAGTATTTTATTAGAATTCAATAATTATCTTATATATTTTAATGACATCTAGAAAAAATAACCAATTACATATTTAATAATATAATTAAAACAAATTTATAATAATATAATATATTAATTAATAGTGATACATAGAAAGGTCTGCATAAAAGGAAAACCCTGCACATACCAAATTGGTGGGTGTTAGAAGCATGCAGTAGTAATATGTATCTTGTGCTTTGATACTTGTAAATTAAGAGATTTTTAAAGTTTTGTTTAAAACGATAGTACATTGTGCCTAATAATTTGTATTTAAGAGTTTTTTATCCGTGTTTTATAATATAGTATAGAAGTGATACATGGAAAAGTCTGCATAAAAGGAAGACCTTGCACATAACAAATTGGTGGTGTTAGATGTCTGCAGTAGTAATATGTATCTTGTGCTTTGATACTTGTAAATTAAAATATTTTTAAAATCTTGCATAAAATGATGGTACCTTATACATAATAATTTGTATTTAAGAGTTTTTTATCCGTGTTTTATAATATAGTATAGATATAAATATATAAAAGCAGGTTATTTGAAAATTGTATTCATATAAATCACAGGGACCAAATTTGAATTTTAACACAAACATCAATTTTTGATATTTGTCTAAAGGGAACAATTTGTAATTCAATTAAAGACGAGGGACTAAAAACGATCATTCAGAAAACCCGTTGATATTTTTCCACTTTCAAAGTTGAAACCAAAACCGATGATTCTTCAATCCACCGTCGTCAGCCACTGGTTCAGTTTTCGCCGGTAAAAAAATGTCGGTAACAACGTTTGCCTCCATTAAAACTCCGCCACCATGCCGGACCACCGTCGTCGCCGCCGCCTCCTCCATCAACCACTCTGAGAACCAACAAATTCACCTCAAATCCATCGATCGCCGTTGCATTCTAGCTTCACTTGCCGCCACAATCACCCCATTGTTCGCACCTCATCCTACGATCAATTACGACGAATCTCCATCTGTTCTTCAGATGTCCTTATTACCTTCCGCTGCCGCTCGCGGCCTCTTCCAAATGCCCCCTGTTCGTCTCTCCAATCGGTAAGTATAATATATATAATTGTTGATTTCATCGGTTAACTTAGAAATTGATTTATGAAATTGTTTAATTTGATGAAATTGTTTAATTTGATGAAATTGTTTCATATAATATGTATTTGTTTCATATATTTGTGTTTCTTTTACGTAAAAATGAAACTGTTTCATGTATTTTGTCATTCCGGTGAAATTGTTTCATGTAGTTTCTTCATTTTGACCATTTTTTTTTATTTTTAAATATAAAACACAAATATATGAAACGATTTCATCATGAAAAGAATTATAACAATTTCATTAAATTAAACAATTTAATGAAACAATTTCATTAACTTAACTAACGAAATTGACGGTTTACACGGTTTGCAAAATCAAGATGTTTGCAAATGAAACTACCCTATATATGTATAGATATGGATAGATATGGTAGGGTTACCTGTGAGAAATTGAGGTTAACGTGAGAAGTGATTATCAACCGTTGAATGAGAAATAGATGCACATTAGAATGAGATGCACCGGATCAATTTCTTTCTAAGGCGTAATTCAAGAGAGGGCATGAGACTAAGGGCATGTTTGTTAGCAGCTTAATGAGCTTAATGAGACTCACAACTTATTCAGTCAGCTATATATGATTGTTTGGTAGTGGCTTAATGATATAGAAAGTGACTTATTCAATAAGATTTCAAGGGGGAACTTTATGCAGAAAACCAAGTTTTTTCCAAACCAGTCCCTCTCATTAAAAAACACGTTCCTTCCATCTATGAAAAAACTCTCTCAAATAAAAATATTATAAATCTACACAAACAGATTAATCCACACAGACAACTTTATCCATACAGAACTTAATGGAAAACAACCAAACAGCCCCTAAAAGTGATCAACGATTCAGATCCACTTCTCATACTTTTTACGTTAACCTCAACTTCTCAGAGCATCTCCAACAACTTTCCCAAAATTTCTCCAAAATGGAGAACCAAAAGTCAAAATCTCCAAAAAAAAATTACAACCATCTCCAACAGCTTCCCCATTTTAGAGATAAATCATTGATTATATTATTAAAATATTCTATATATTTAATAAAATATTATTTTTCTCACCTAAACAATTAATTTCAAAGTTTCTTATTGGTGGAATGTAATAAAAAATAATTTTCTCTCTCTTGCTAATCATTTTTTGGGATATCTCCAAATTTGGAGAAAAATATACTCTTTCCTACTTTCTCCATTTTGGAGAAAGTTTTGGGAAAGCTGTTGGAGCTCATTTTACACCCAAAATCTCCATTTTCTTCAAAATGGAGAAGCTGTCGGAGATTCTCTCACACGATCTTTCACCTATATATTTATGGCCATGGATTTTGACCTAACTATTATTGTGTAGAATGGAGGAATTGAAGTAGTGATTGTTGATATTACAGGTACTATTTGGTTAGGGCAGGAGAGTCTGAATTCGAGAGTTCGGGGATAATCAACACAAACCCGGTTGCGAAAACGTCTGTCGATAATGGATTATCGAACATCGGGAAGAAACAGACGGTGAGAGCAGCTTTGAGATTGAAGGAAATGGGGGCTTGTGAAAATAGTTGCTGGATTTGGCCTTCAATTACTCAGAGATCTTATCAAGCTGCTGAGGTTATTGCTGCTGTTAATGGAGTTAACAGGAGGTAAACTTCACCTCTTTCACTTCTTTTTCGTGTTCGATTGGCTTTACATTAACTTCTTTATGGATAAAGTTGACTGTGTTGATTAATCTGTCAGTATAGATTGGGAAGTTTTTTGTTTGGGAGGGTTTTTCATAAATGGTTGGAGCGTATTTTTTAATTGGGATGGACAAATTTGGAAAAAAAAAACTTGGTTTTTTGCATAAAGCCCCCTGTACGCATAGTGAATAAGTCACTTTCTATATCATTTACCAAACAGTCATGTATAACTGACCGAATAAGCTATGAGTCTCATCAAACTCATTAAGTTGCTAATAAACAAACCGTTAGATATATAACCTTAAATGAGATTTTAATTAATTTCTTAACTTCATGACCTATTAAAAAAAATGACTTCATCCTCATGAGAAGATCATTAATTTAATGAAAATCTCGTTTAAGGTTATATGCCTTATTATACCGTCCATTCATATTGTCATGATACATTCTTGAAGGGTCATTTAGGTATATAATTTTAAATGAGATTTTCGTTAAATTCATGACCGGTTGATCTATTAAAGAAAAAGTAACTTCATATTTATGAAAAAGTCATATATTTAATTAAAATCTCCGTTCATATTTTCATGACACATTTCTGGGCCTATTGAGCTAAATGACCTTCGTAGAAATTGCTTTTGCAAAATGACCCACCACTCCACCGGTATATTTCTAAGTTTTTACGGAAGCAAAATGTTATTAACCAAGACATGTCAGATGATCGTTATTAAGCTAAAAAGAATTGAGAAGGTCATGCACCTAATCGAAAACTCAATTAAGATCTTTTTATCCAAAAGACTTAGGATTAACCTTCCCCAAAAGTTGCTTTAAAAAAAATGACCCTATTGTGTATTTTTAAGGGGCTGTTTAGTTCAGGATAAAGAATGAAAATACGAATAAAAATGAACATGACATAATGAATTTTCATCCCCCCCTCTAGCAGTGTGCATCGGGCGGGCAAACTATAAACTCGATCGGATTTCGGATATAGAAATCAAGACCCGAAATTTAGGTTTCGGATTTTGGATTGCTTCGGGTTCGGTTTGATGTCGGTCGGGTTCGAGTATTATTATAGTGCAAAAAGTATATATAAAGTCAATCGATTTTGAGAATGAATTCAATCGATTGAGAAATTGATGAAATCGATAGTAAATTTGTAAATTAGAAAACATTTTGACCGACTAAAATTTACGATTTTCAAAAGATAATTAGACAAATAAAATATATTTATATAATATATAAAATATATGTGTATATATATTATTTCGGGTTTTCGGATGGGTCGGGTGGCGAAAGATCAAACCCAACCCGAACCCGAACCCAAATATCCCTAAAAAAGTCGGGTTTCGGATTTTCGAATTTCTGGGTATTCGGATTTTGCAAAAACACCTTATTTCTTGTTCTTGTTCTTGTTCGGGTTTCGGATTATTCAGGTTTTGCACACCCCTACCCCCCCCCAACATGGAACGAAAATTTATATAAAACAGAACAGTTTCTTTTAATTTTCATTCGCATTGATTACTGCTTAATTCCTCTAACCAAACTATTGGCTATTATTAATTTCTTTATGTTTCTTGTTCTTATTTGTGGGGGAAATGTGTGTTGAATCGAAATAGTAATATAGTTCCGGAGTATAGTTTCTTGGATGCTCGTGGATTAGGAGCATATGAAGGCAAGGCTTTACAATCTATTTCAGAAGTAGGTTCTTTTTTTTTTTTTTTTTTGAGTTTAGTTTTAGATGGATTGTTGTTGATCTATCGATATCGTGATAGATATATGCATCTGATGGTGTTTCCGCAAACATTAAACCGCCACCGATCAACGATGGAACGCCAAACGAGAGTGTTGCCGATGTGTTTGTTCGTGTGACGCAACTAATGTCGATTCTTGAAACTCAGTACTCCGAGGACACGGTTATCATTGTGTCGCCGGACTCGGATAACTTGACAATACTACAAGCGGGTTTAGTTGGACTCGATCTTCGAAGGTGAGTGATTTTGATCGTCTTCGTGTTCGTTCCAAAGATTTTTAATCTGCAAAAAAAGGTATGACATCACCCCCTCAAACGGCCTATCCGTACCGGTCCCCAACCATCATGGGGAAGTAGGGGCAAGTGGATACAGCGACGGATTCAGGAATTTTGGTGACGGAGATGGCATAATTTCATTAACATAATACAAAAAAAAATGAAAAACTGAGGAATACCCTGGTATCTATTCATTTGGACGGTATACACATTTGCATACAAGTAATTTGTAACATCCACACGTGTATATGTACACATGCATAAAAACCAAAAAAGCAACTTCAATTACTTGTATGCACATGTGCATACCGTTCAGAATGTTCCTTAGTTTTTCTTTTTTTTTTAGGTTTTCCTCTAAATTATACATACATACATAGGGGTACGTTCAAACAGAAGCTAAACATTTTACGAGAAGACGAAAAGTTTGATATCATATATGATACGCAAGTATAATCATATATGATTAAACACAGCCACAAGCCGTGTAATCATATATGATATCACAATTGTCGTCTTCTTGCAAAATGTTTAATTTCTCGCATGATTCTTTATCTCTCTCTATATATATAATATATAATAAGTTACATTCTATTTAATTGAGGGTAAGACGATTTTACAAGGTTGGTATATAATAAATAAAATCGATAATGTAACTTTTTTAGAACTCGTTTATCTTGAGCCGAACCCCTATCTTTTCGTTCTTTCTGTAAGGATGTCCACCTCGTTAGCTGTTAGGCTAAAATCGCAGGGACCCACAAGTCTTTCTTGTTCATTAATGCTCGACAAGTGGATTTTTGATATAAAAAGCATACAAAAATCCCGTTAAAAATCATTTGTAATAACCAACGAATTATGTTGATTTTTGCAGACATAACGAGCTATCGTTCGAGCCTGGGGAAGTTCGATTCTTCGATCCGAGTAGCATTCCTACTTACAAGCAACCTGCTTCTGCATTATATAAATGTTTAAACCCTCCCAGTTGTACATGAATAAAGAGGAAAAAAACGAAGTCTTTGTCTAAAGAACGACAATACATCTAAAAAATTAATCATCTATTTTGATTGCTTTAATTAAAAATATAGAAATTTTGTAATTAATTTAATTATGAAAATATAAGTTTGTGACAAATAAAAGAAAGTTATGCTTAAAATAACACAAAAAGTTATTATCGATTTTAAGGGTAGTTTGTCAAACACTTATTTGCAAGAGTTACCACTTTTACTTATCCCGTTAAATTGTAGGTCATCAAAATGGATTTTTGGTAACGTGTATTACCCGGTAAGAACTTAATGGGAAAAGTCTTCTCCCAATCACAAGGGTTGTGGCGTAGTGGTTAAGACCCTGGGGGATATGGTGGAATATCCCATCTGTCCAGGGTTCGAATCCAGACGTACACAACAATTGTGGCCACTGAGGGCTAGGAGTTTCGATCATTTGCTATAACACGTTGTAAGCATTTGGTAAATGACTTCTTAATATCGATTGATAACGCTACCTCTCCAAAATTGTAATATAACAAGTACGGATGAGTTGAGAAAGCATGAAATAATTTATGCACTTGATTTTAGAAGTAAATGTTGTGAATGAACTTGGTCGAGACTCGGAATCTTAGGAGTTTCGATCCTTTGCTATAACACTTTGTAAGCATTTGGTAAATGACTCATTAATATCGATTGATAACGCTACCTCTCCAAAATTGTAATATAACAAGTACGAATGACTTGAGAAAGCATTAAATAATTTATACACTTTATTTTAGAAGTAAATGTTGTGAATGAACTTGGCCGAGACTCGGAATCTTAGAACCACGTTCGCCAAGTCTACTAGTCACACTATCAACCTTGGAAAGCTCAAATATCATAAGGCAATAATCCACAACCAATTCGATTAACCTTGTAATTTCTTCTCAAAATAATGATGATTCAACAAGCTTATGGTTCAAAGTTCAAACTTAACTAATATTTGTGACCCACAATGGTCAGTTTAAAATGATTAACATACTTAACTCTCACACATGGTGACAACACTACAAAACATCAATGCGTTAATGTTCTATAACCGAAAAAACTACGCACTACCCCCATCGATCATCACATCAAGGCGATTCAAGCACACACATGTAACTGTAAGTTCACAATAACATTGGGCATGTGTAACTATGAACGTACCATATATGAGGATCCTTGCTACAATCGTCATGATTCCTGATGCTATTGTTTCTATCGACCTCAAAACATCATATCTTAAAGTGTCTAATCGTGCATTCTCACTTTCAATCACTTAGAAATACGGTAGTTTGAGTCTAGACATCCTACATAAATACCTAAATCTCTCAAACTTATGCTCTGATATCAACTTGTAATTCCTTTAAATTTGGAAAAAAGTGACTAATTTAAAGTTTTCGATAATACATCAAATAAGGAAGAAACTCCTTTCTAATTGTCACCATTTACTTGCCTATAAAGGTAATTTAAGATTTAACATTAACAAATAATAATTCAAACCTGACACAAAATCTATAATTGGGGCGGGTATTACTAGTACTACAACCCAATCTCAGTTCTCCAAATGCAGAAGACGCCATCGAATAGCTAGATCCTTCTCGAGTCTCTAACTAGCACTCACCTCGTCACAATGTCGCTAATACCATTCCCTAACAAGGACCAGATGCACATGTCGACAAGTAAAAAAAGTTAGGCTTAACGCCTAATGAGTTTAAAAGTTTTCATCAATTATATACGACGGTAAAACTGGAAGAATGTTATTTTAATCACAATTTTCAAAATGACATATATTAAATATGAAAATAACATCTATCCTAAGACCTATCATTTTTGTGATGAGACATCATTAACCAAATCACTCGTTTATCATGAGACCCAAAACGGTCATGAAGTTAAATATTCAAATACCGAAAACATGGATAAAACTCTATCATCCAATTCATCCAAAAACATGAATAAGGCGCAATACACAAAACCCATAAATCATGAATGACAATCCATACTCAAAATGTCACCGACTCACCGTAAACATGGATAAATCCAAAAGCAACACCTTTCGGTGACGGGGGAGACTCATTTCCATTGAACGTGACGGGTACATATCTATGCTATATGAGCATCACTTATGGATAAATAAACATTGACATCAACTCTATCCGGGTCTTTAGTCAAATGGGCTAACAAGCTCAACTCTATCAATGTCTTTCGCTTAGGGAGTCACCAAGTTCAACCTTATCTGGGTCTTTACCTTGTGATCTCCCAAATCCAAGTTAAGCTTGTTCACTAGAAATGACAGTCACTACGGACTACATGGTCATTAAGTTTAACTCTATCTGAGTCTTTACATTGAGTCTCCTATTACGGATCACACGGTCATCAAGTTCAACTCTATCAAAGCCTTTACCTTGACTCATATGCTGATATGAGTTTCTAGTTACAACACAAGGATAACGATCTCATTCCAAACCAACTCTTATGCACATGGATCCATTGCATTACAGTTTAAATTACACGACTCTGAATTGAATGACCAACACACTCAAAACATATAATTTCCAAAAATGTGCAATAAATGCAACTGACGTCTAAAGTTCAACATTGAGTAAATTTAAACCGTACAAATGTCCTTAAGACTCATCTGAATTAAGTCTGAGCAAAGAGATCAACAAATCAACTAACCATTCAATAATAGTAAGCTTGAACAATAAAAACGTATTTAACCATCGATTATGCAAACACATGCTTCAAATACATGATTAACTCGGAAGCCCATCATTGGTTTCCCAAATGGTTTATTAAACCAAATACACTAAAATTGCATTAACGTCTAATAATCTTCATATATAAAATAATTCATTAAAATGACACACTCTTAAGATTTATTTACCAAAGTGCCTAAAAATCTAAAATATGTGTGTTTCACAAGATTTATAAATCAAATGTACCATATATACAAAACTCATAAAATAATCCAATGTTTCTGGACATTTTTGGTACGTACAAAGTTTTTCACAAAACAACTTGAACTCATATTGTTAGATAGGTTAAACTTAGATTCCAAACTCCATCTCTAGCTTCCAAAGATGAAAACTTTAAGTTAGATCTCCATGCTAACTTCTAGATATATGGTGTAAATCTTATTAAAAACACCCATTTGCTCCCAAAACATATACAAACAAACCCAAGTGAAGGAATGAGGGTTGGGGTGAAAAGAACCAAATCCTAGGTTAAGAAATGGTTAGTTATAGGCTTAACTTTCGACTTGTTGGGACTCAAAACCTTAAAAGGAAACTTCAATACTCTTTGTTCTAACCTCGAAGAGTGAAATATAAAACTGTGGTCTCAAGAATCTCTCAAATCGGATAAGAAATGAAGAAGTTATGATCAAATAAGCCCTTTTTGCATAGATCCAACCTTCCCAACGAGTTTTCACGTGAGTTAACTAGCAAGAAAAGTCACCCACCGCAATATTTGGTGTGCATTTGTTGTAGCTTATTCACAATTATTAAATAATTCAATTCACTAACGCTTTCATAAATTTTAACTGTTAAAACATAATAATTTTTTTCATAACAAAAAAATTATTTATTCCAACAAACAAATTTTAATATATAACCATTTCATGTTAGTCGTACTTAAAAATATTTTTTAGTAAATTTTTTATAGAAAAACATACAATTAATTTTAGAGTGAATTACATTTTTGGTCCTTATAGTTACTCTAAAGACTGATTTGCTCCTCCTAACAGTGTTAATTACATAGACCTTGAGTATCATGACATTGAAAAGTTAAAAGACATTAGATAATTTGATTTAGAAACCAAATCCAAAAAATTTAAGCATACCAACATCTATACTATATTATAAAAACGACATAAAAAACTCTTAATTACAACATTTTAAGCACAAGTTACAACTAATTAAAGCCAATTACTTAATTTACAAATTCTTAATGTTTTGGTACAACCTTTCCAAGCACACAATATCTCACATAATCATCTATTTGTGGAATGAATACTCATTTATTAATATAACCATTTGTTTTTTTGGTGGAGGATTTTATAAAATAAATTTTATATAAGCATAATTTATTTTAAATGTAGATTTTACATTTAAATCTATATTAATGAGATGTAATCTAAAATCTTTTTTCTTCCGTATTTTTTTATATTACATCTCATAATGATTTTTCCATATTTTATTTTATAAAATCTTTTTCTATATTTTATTTTATAAAATCTTTTTACATAATGAGATGTAATATAAACTCTTTTTTCTTCCGTATTTTTTTTGCTAATATAAAATCTATTTTATTTTATAAAATCTACACGTATTTTATATTAGCATAATATAAAATCTACACGTATTTTTTTTTTCACGAGCATTAAAAAAAGAAAAAATAAGGTTGATATGAATTAAAAATAAAAATAACGAGATATACTAATAAATTATCGTATTCTTTAAAATAAAAATATTCCGCAGTACTTTCCAAATTAACCAAGTGTAAAGAAAATAAAATAGAAACGATGTAGATATAAAAATATTCTTCCATATTTTTAATATATTTATTTTAAATGTAAAATCGAAAATGAAAATAAAAGATTTTAAAATATTATCTACATTCACTATAAATATATATAGTTTCTCTATGTATCATCCGAGTACAAGAAGAAGACGAACGATCGGGTGTCAATGGCGGAACCTGCAACTGAACAAAAGGTATTCCACTATATTTTTCTTTCTTTGAAAAACTACTTTTTTATATTTTATTTTATTTACTGAGGATTTGTTTATATTTTTCAAAACCCACAATCATATTTTTCGAAGTAGGGGAATAAGATATATATATATATATATATCTTTATTTTTATCGACTAATACTATGAGGTCTTGAATTCAATAGTCAAATAAATATGTTGTGAGACATGTCGTTTGAGTTTTAAATAATATAATACAAAACTATTAACAATATTATTGCATAAACTCATAACAACAAACGATTAAAAATATATACAAGTTAACCACTTATGAAAATACATTCGTTTTTCACATTGTATTTCATTAATTGTTAACAGAGAAATTACGTTTCATTTTAACTCGGTTCAATATTCCAACAAAAAATTTATCCTCCCGTGCAATGCACGGGCCCAACACTATCTATACTATATTATAAAGCAGACATAAAAAACTCTTAAAAACAAATTATTAGGCACAAGGTACCATCATTTTATGCAACATTTTAAAAATATCTTAATTTATAAGTATCAAAGCACAAGATACATATTACTACTGCAGGATTCTAACACCCACCAATTTGATATGTGCAAAGTTTTCCTTTTATGCAAACATTTACATGTATCACTATTAATTAATATATTATATTACTATAATTTTGTTTTAATTATATTATTAAATATGTAATTGGTTATTTTTTCTAGATATCATTAAAATATATAAGATAATAATTGAATTCTAACAAAATACTTAATTTTTTATACAAAAAACATTGTATTATTAAGCCTAAATTAAACAAATTTAACAAAAAAAATTATCACTTTCTCAAAACCATCCGAAATCGTACTGTAAATCGACAAAAAAATAAAATGAAACATTAAAATCGTGATGTATCTCGCTGCATTGCGCGAGTACGCTTCTAGTTATATTTTAAAGCACGGATAAAAAACTCTTAAATACAAATTATTAGGCACAAAATACCATCATTTTATGCAAGATTTTAAAAATCTCTTAATTTACAAGTATCAAAGCACAAGATACATATTACTACAGCATGCTTCTAACACCTACCAATTTGGTATGTGCATGACCTTCCTTTTATGCAGACCTTTCGATGTATTACTATTAATTAATATATTATATTATTATAATTTTGTTTTAGTTATATTATTAAATATGTAATTTGTTATTTTTTCTGGATGTCATTAAAATATATAAGATAGTCATTGAATTCTATCAAAATACTTAATTTTTTTATATAAAAAATATTATATTATTAAGCCTAAATTAAACAAATTTATAAAAAACATTATCACTTTCCCAAAACCATCCAAAATCGTACTATAAATCGACAAAAAAATAAAGGGAAAAGTCCAAAAAAACCCAATGGACTTTAGTGTTTGGAGTGATTAAGTCCTTGGACAATTTTTTGAAACAAATAAGTCTTTGGACATTTCAAAACCTGTTAACTAAATCATTGGACTTTTGATGACCTTTTGAATACATCTTTATTACTTAAAAATTTAACTTGCAACCTATATAGCAGGTAAAACTACAAATTAAAAACAAAGTCAACTACTTTATCCGCCTACAAATTAAAAATGGGAAAATTAACTAAAATAGTCAATCTCATCAACCATATTTATTTTTCTTTTACCATTTTTCAAAGTTTTTTTTTTCCTAAAATTGCCAAAGTTTGCACATAATGTTTTTTTTTCTTGCGTAAGGATTGTTTTTTTTCCAAAAAAATAAAAATAACAAATATCCTCACGTATAAAATTTTATGTATAAAGATTCACTTTCTGCTTATAGTTTTAGAAAAAAATTACACTTTGCATTCTTATAAAATTATAATTAGTTATTTAATTTATTTTATATCAATTACTTTTTAATTTACATTTTTATTTTATTAACATAGACAATCGAATATTAACTAAAATATATCAAAAAAATTAGTTTTTTTACAAATTACACCATTAAGTCATTTCGTCAATACGTTCAAAATGAACTCAATATTGTTTTTGAACTTTATCTTGTACTATTCAATATCATAAATATGTACGAATTATTTTTAATATTTACCATTTATAATTACAAATTAATCTTATATTATTATGTAACACCCGTAAATTCTTAAGGTAAGTATACTGCTTCTCTTAATACATTAATTGTGCGTATGTGTGAATACTTGTCTTTGTGCACACCTTTACGATCAATGTTTTGTCGAAGGGTCATATAATTGAATTACCTTTGTTAATCGTTCAAACCTCGCACTGGTCATCGAATTTGGTTAAGTTTTGGACTGTTTTGGGATGCCAGCGATTGTGCCATTGGCACTATCGCCGAAGGCGTACCATGGGTTGTTGGATGCCAGCGATTGTGCCACGCGATTGTACCTTGGCACTATCGTCGGGCTTGTACCGTGGGGGTGGGGATCTCCGCGATTGTGACAAGCGATAGTGCCCATGGCACTATCGCCCGCGTGGTCTGGTGGATTTAAAATACTTTGCCAGTCTCATTTCTCACAATAACACTTTACAAAAAAACGGGAGAGCTCTTCTTGGAGGCGATTTTTAGGGTTTCATCACCTACCTCATTCATTCCTAGAGTTTTGGGTTGTTTGGTGCATTAAGTGGTCATCAAGCTTCATCCAAGTGTCCCCATTGAAGTGTTCTTCAAGATTCTCATTTCTCACCTTCAAGTCCCATCTTCTCCAACTTCTAGGGTTTCCATACCCAAAACCTAGATTGTGAGTTTACTAAACCTTTGTTAAAACTATATACACATCATAATATCCCATTTGCTACTTTATTTTTATATGTTCAAATGTTTGGGGATTCCTTCATGAAAATAGTTGGAAGATGTATATATATGGATGGTTTGCCATGATTATTGTTATATGTATCATTATTTGGGATTTGTCTCATATATACATAGTGTGGGTACCTTGATGTGTTAAATGTATGCATATACGGGCATTATGATAATTCTAGTTGGAACACTATTTTGGTGATATGTTTATATGCATAATGAGCATGATTTACATTGGCTCTTTTGTTAGACATCATGAGGATAAAGTGGTAATATTATACCCGTAGTTGGTATTGAATTATGTGGGTTGAAATATATCTAAAGGACCCCTTATAAATGTTATGTGGACGAACCAAGTCAGTACACTAGGAAGATATAGTCTTGGGCGCCACTGTGATGGTATGTGCCTAGACCTCCGCCACTCGGGGAATTTCCTGAGCGATAGTCTTCGGGTGGGCCGGGCCTTTGGGGTGTTCCTTGTCAAGGGCATCAAGGTATATCGACTATTGGGTGGGACTTGATTGGTGCTATGGGTCTCCCCTATTGACTCCACATTTGTTGAACTATGGTTAACTGCTGATAAGTAATGTGACTGTTCATGCATGCTTATTATTGTTCAACTCACTAGGCTTTTTTTGGCCTAACACTTGTTTGGTGTCGATGTGTATCTCAGGTTCTAGCGGCGGCGGACTTAAGCAGGTTTAGTTGCTTTGGGGTAAGAGTTTGGGGAATTGCACATGGACGCGTTATACCTTTGGATATAGACCGTTTGGGTCTATAGATGACAACCCTTTTTGTAATCTCTTTTCTAGACGTAGAAATTAGATTAGTTGGTTGTTGTTAATTGTCCGTTAAATTACAATTGTGATTAAACAGGTTATTTAAATATATATTCCCCATTTTTGGGAGGCTCTTGCTATGACAATTTTAGCATACCTCATGTCCGTTCTCCGGATTTTTTGTTATCCCTATTTTTAGGGTGTTACATATTAAATAAATAACCTTAAAGGATAGAAAATGTAAATATTAATTATAATTAGTACGTATTTATGATATTTAATAATATGAGATTAAATCCAAAAAAATCAATATTAGGGTTATTTTAAACGTATTGACGAGACTAATTATAATGGTGTAATTTGTAAAAAAACGTTTTTTTTTAATATATTTTAGTTAATATACGATTATGTGTGTTAATATAATAAACAGTTAAAATGAAAATAAAAAGGTAGAAGATATAAAGTAAATTAAATAACAAATTATAAAGATGTTTTCTAT
The DNA here is from genome assembly GCA_023525745.1 of Arctium lappa. Lineage (NCBI taxonomy): Eukaryota > Viridiplantae > Streptophyta > Magnoliopsida > Asterales > Asteraceae > Arctium > Arctium lappa. The sequence continues at coordinate 60,459,738 of CM042061.1, forward strand.
TTTTTTTTTGCCAAAAATAGTTTTTAAGGCAAAAAAAAATAAATATGCTTTGACTATTTTAAGAAAAGACTTTGAAAATTGATTAAAAAATTAATTTTGTTGATGAGATCGACTATTTTAGTTAATTTTCTTATTTTTCTTATTTGTAGGGTGATAAAGTAGGGGACATCTTTTGTTTTTTTCTAATTTGTAGTTTTACCTATTATGTAGGTTACAAGTTACATTTTTAAGTAATAAAAATGTATTTAACAGGTTTCCAAAAGTCCAAGGGTTTATTTAGTGTGTTTTGAAATGTCTAAGGACTTATTTGTTCTAAAAAATTGTCTAAGAACTTAATCACTCAAAACACTAAAGTTCATTGGGTTTTTTTGGACTTTTTCAAAAAATAAAATGAAACATTAAAATCATGATGTATCTCACTGCATTGTGCGAGTACACTTCTAGTCGCTCCTTAAAATGTAAAAAGGAAACCTTCAAATACCCATCGGACACTTTGGACCATAAGAGCACTATTGCAGTTAGACCCACAAAAGCTCCCTCATTTATCAAACCTTTCGTCAACATCCCAACTCACTTCCTCATTCGTTACTCCATTTTTCAGCTCACCAGCAAAAACCCCTTGCTTTTTTTTTCCTTTCCAAATTCCAATCAAATCAATTTTTTTTGCTTTCTGCAATACCCATTTCCAATCTCCAACACTTCCCCCAATTTCACACACCAAAATCCTTCGTTTATCCTCTCACAATTCCAACCTTTCAACACCCACAAACGGAAACAAATTCAATCGTTGTTTCGAGTAGAATCTAGGGTTTTTTTTTTATAACTTCAATATGGCAGTCAGAGGCGTCGATTTTAAGTGGTGAGTTCTCATTCTTCACTCGTTTGCAAAATTGTTGGTTCTAAATCACTTATTTGAGATGATTTGATGTGAAGATTTTGGTTTGAGTTTGAGTTTGAATTTTGGATTTGTGTAGGTACGATGGGTTTTTCCTGTCAATGCTTGCCACTAGTATGTATCCTTTTGAAATTAATACAAATAGTTGATATAATAACCCCCCATGTATTTCAGTTTTAGTATATGGTTTTTGTTTTTGTTTGATTCTTGACGATTGTGATTGATAGAATAATTGTTGCGATCAATTGGAAGCGTTACCATCTATGTACGCACCCTTTGCACATATGGATCGTGGTGGGTGATTAGTGAATAACACCAGATCTTGGCTGTAACATTCCAGGCCAATTGTACAAGATATTGTCGGCTTTGTGCACATACCTGGACTCACGGTTTTAAAGCGCATCTGATAAAAGAAATATCGAGTCAATTATAAGTCAACTTTCGTTCTTGTCCTGAACCAACGAGGGATCTTACAATCCACCCCCTTAGGAGCCCAGTGTGGCATACTAGTCGGTTTCCCAGCTCTGATGCCATCTGTAACACCCCAAAGACCAAAGCAACAGACTGTCCCAATAACTACGCGGCCAACATGGATGGAAAATGGAATTTGTGATCTCCTTATAAGCCTCAAGTAGTGGGCTACCAATAACTCCTACCTTGGTTTCAAGTTGGGTTTGAAGTTATTCAATATCTGATAGGTTAGCCTGGGATGTTACAGATGGTATCAGAGCCCAGGAACCCAAGGAGGGTGGATTGTAAGGTACCACATTTGTTGGGGAGGGGAACGAAGGTTGCCTTATAAGGGACTTGATACCTCCTCTATCAGACGCGTTTTAAAACCGTGAGTCCAGGTGTGTGGACAAAGAGGAAAATATCTGATCCGGTTGGCCTAGGATGTTACATTGCTTATTTGTTTAATTTGTATTATAACTTTTGATCAATGGGTTGTTTGCTGTTTTTGCTTATTTGATTTAGGTTGATTATACGACTGTTTTTGTTTTCCGTCTGTTGATGTTTGTGGACAATGGACTTGCTTCTGGAATGGGATTGTAAGTCTTCTATACTCTTAGTTTATGATCTTATTTCTAGTTGATGTTATTACGAATTTATGATCATATGGGAAATTGGTGTCGTACGGGTGTAAGTTGAATTTCAGTTTATAAAAAAAGACAATTTTAGTTTGAAATTTCTTGAAAAATTTTAAGATGTTATGAGCCAATAGGCATTAGCATGATTAGTTGCAGAAGAATCAGTTAATCGTTTGATATAATTCTTGAATGTTAACATCTTTAATGGCTTCATAAGTTACGCGAACGGGTTACAATCACACGACTAAGATAACCCGTAACCCAATTATCAAGTTGTTTTGTTCTTTAACCTCGAGGGAAATTTGGGGATTTTACTGGCTGTTATCTTCAAGCCCACATGGGATTAGTCGAGGTTCATGCAAGCTGGCGTGGACACCCACGGTTACCAAAAAAAGGGTTGTTTCGTTCTTTCATGATCTATGGAAGGGTGACGATGTTTGTACTTGGTTTTAAGTATTACGTTCTTTGTTAAACTAGGATGGTTCTTTGGGCATCTCGGAGTAATTGATGGTTATTGAGATGAATTCTCTTGTTTACTTCTTTCTGGACTATTGTTTTATCAAGATTTATAGACGAATTCGAGTCTCAAAAGTTGTTATCTAAATAGGGATTTTGGTCGGCAGCAGAGACAAGCTCGTTTTTGTGGACGAGTGGTGGTGTTATCCATTCTTTCGGTGTTGCTCTATCCGTTTCTTTGGGCATGGACCATTATCGGTTCTTTATGGTTCAGCAGTGCGAAAGATTGTGTACGTCTCCTATTCGTTTTCTTCAATTATTAGTATTTGTTTCTCACACCTTTGCACCCCCCCCCCCCCCAAAAAAAAAAAAAAAAAAAACGGTACTTTCAAGCGGGATATACGGGGTTCGTTCGGTTTGTTTTTCCTAATTATTACTTCATCCGTCCCAAAATAAATGTCCACAATGAAAAATGCACACAGAGATAATTATAGAGCGAGAAATTTTATCAATCACATAATTAGGGTAGAATGGGAAAGTAGACATTTACTTTTGAGACAAAGTAAAAAAAAAAAACCTTAATTTCAAGTGGGATGTATAGTGTGCGTTTGGTTTAATTTCTTAATAATTTGTATTTGCGTCTCACACCTTTGCACAAGCTGGGGAATTTCACGGTAGCAGTTGTTTGAGGGTAGAGGTGAGGTACATCTCACCCCCAGACCCTATTTTCCAGTGGGATATTACGGGTTCGTTTGGTTTGGTTTGGTTTTTTAATTGTTGGTAGTTGTTTGGGTGGGGACGGAACATATTACACGTATTTTTGAGATAATTCTTGTGATGGCGGTGTTTTGTATATATCATTTTCAGCTGCCCGAAGAAGGTCAGAAATGGGGTTTTCTTATATGGTTGCTTTTTAGCTACAGCGGGCTCGTTTGCATTGCTGGCATGTGTATGAAAAAGGTACAATATAAACTACGATCCGAGTTTCACAATCTTGAGATATATGATTATAACGTTTTATAACGTCTCTTGTTTGCAGTGGTTGACAAGAAGGCAAGCTCATTCACTACGGGCTCAACAAGGAATTCCTATTTCGGAATATGGGGTACCCTCAAAAATCTTGTTTTACTTCCATTTTATACCCCACATGTATAGTTACTTCCTTTAGAGTATATGGGTCTTTTAGGTGGCGTTTTTTTAAGAGGTCTGAAGTCTAAAGTCTTGTCTTATTTCACTTCTGATTAATAAGAGGTGGTGTTGAAGTCTGAAATCTGAATCAATAAGACTGTTTGTTTTTGTAACGGCTGGAGGCGTCTTGAGAGAAAGGAGAGCATATGAAATGAGGCGGCGATAAGAGGTTTTAAGAAGTTAGGTCACCACTTCTTATTTCAGATGTATTTAAGGGTTAAAGAGGTTCTGAAAACTGAAAAAAAACAACCATTCTGAATGTAAAAAGGTCTGATCGATTCAGACTTAAAGAGTTTTTTTTTTTTTTTTTTAAACAAACAACCCCTTTAGTCTTTTGTGCTAGTTGCTCATGACAATATGCTTTCTTTTGGGGTAGAGGTCGGGTCTGCTTACTTCTCATCCTCCCAACCCTTGAGTGGGAGATACCGGACTCGTTTGGTTTGGTTTTTAGTATGGTTTTTTAATTTTGTGTCGGTGTTGATTGGTTTTGGTCTAATTATTTATGGGAAAAAGTCAATTGATGATAAAGAGGGAAATTGGGCATTTGAGGCTCGTAGACATAAACTCATAGGGTCCATTTGGTTTGACGGAATGTTTATGAGGGATTTGGATTTCGTGGAAGGATTTGGAATTGGGAGGATTTGGAATCTTTGGTGTGTTTGGTTTGTAGGATTTGGAATGGAATTGAATTTAATTCTTTATAAATAATTTATAAAAACAAATTATTAATAATTATAAGAATAAGAATAATTAAATTACCTTTTTATTAATTGATTCTTACAAAACAAATGTTCTTAACATATTTTAAAACATTATTAGAAATCCTACGAAATCCCATGAAATACCAACCACTCCTATGGGATTCCTAAATCCTATGTTTATGGGATTTTAATGAAATCCCGAGACTTCAAATCTAGGAAATCTTTCAAACCGAACATGAGATTGGAATGGAATTCATGTTTCAAATCTCTCAAATCCAATCCAATCCAATCCTATGCACAAACATCTTTTGGTGTGTAGGATTGGATTGGAGGGATTTGCAATCGAATCCCTTTCCAATCCCATGCTTGGTTTGAATGATTTCATGGATTTGAAATCCCGAGATTTCATTGAAATCCTAGAAACATAGGATTTTGAAATCCCACGGGTGTGGTTGGTATTTCGTGGGATTTCCTAGGATTTGTATCTAATAATGTTTTAAAATATGTTACAAACATTTGTTTTGTAATAAAAAGGTAATTTAATTATTTTCTTTATAAATTATTTATAAAGAATGGAATTCAATTCCATTTCAAATCCTACACACAAAATTCCAAATCCCTCCAATTCGAAATCCTCTGAAATCGATTTTTATTGACCGATCAATAATTGCCTCAAAGGCCACGGAATCCAAATCCCTCGAAAACCATTCCATCAAACCAAACGCTCCCTTAGATAACCCACTAGGATTGATACGAGTAAACAAGAACAATACAAATAAAAAGAGGGAAAAAGACCGATATGTTAAATTTTGAGAAACTAGATACGAGGAATCAACGGCGATATAATTAGAAACGGGTACCAGAAAAAACATTATACGTTGTGAATCATAGCTTACCTTTAGACATTTGATCTAAATTGTGTGCTTTATATATTTTCTTTCGCTTATATGTTGCTGCTCGGTTTTTTACAAACTACTACTCCGTGTTCCAGGTGCTGATTGATATGATCCGTGTTCCAGATTGGGCGTTTGAAACGGCTGCTGGCCAAGAGATGAGAGGCATGGGTCAAGATACCGCTTCGTATCATCCCGGACTCTACTTAACCGAACCCCAGGTACAACTAAATTATCGTACGTGGGACAAAACCGAACAAAAACTTGTTGTCCCACGTTTTTAGACCGGGACAACACGAGACCGAGTGGAACAAAAACGCATTTTTTTTTTCTGTCCTACCAAAATAAGTGGAACAAAAATAAGAGAGATGGAACAAGATTGGTAAATTACTAAACTACCCATGCCAAATTAAAACCACCCTATTAACCTTCTATTATTTTTTCACCTGTCTACCTCATCCTTGCCCGTTCGGTCATGTACGCGAGAGAGGGCAGAACAAAAACTTGTTGTCCTACGTTTGGTACGACATTAGAAAAAGACAATACAAGACTGACCGGGACAAAAATGCAAATTTTTTGTCCCAACAAATAGGTGGAACAAAAATCAGTTGGTAAATTACTAGACTACCCATGTCAAATTAAAACCGTAAAATCTTCCGTAATTAATTTTACACGTTTACATCACTCTAGCCCATCCAGTCCCGTTCGCAGGACATGCCAAAACAAAAACTTCTTGTTCCACATTTGGCACGATATTAGATTTGGACAGGACAAGACCGAGTAAAATAGGTGGAACATAAGACAAGAGTGGTAAATTACTAAACTACCCGTGCCAAATTAAACTCATAAAACCTTTCAAAATTCTTTCACCCAAGTGTTATTCTCCAATTTTGACATTCAGAGAGAAGCCGTGGAGGCACTCATTCAAGAACTTCCGAAGTTCATGTTGAAAGCGGTTCCAACCGATTGTAGCGAATGCCCGATTTGTTTGGAAGAGTTCCATGTCGGGAACGAGGTACGATTGTCGAATGAATATATTTGATATCCCGTTTTTTTGTCAATTCTAAAAGCACGATTTAATGGTTATTTCTTGCTAAAACGAGCTTTAGGTCCGCGGTCTTCCATGTGCCCATAACTTTCATGTGGCATGCATCGATGAATGGCTTCGGCTGAACGTGAAATGCCCTCGATGCCGATGCTCCGTCTTCCCCAACCTCGACCTCAGTGCTCTATCCACCATCCCTGCCGATCCTGACCGGTTAACCGTTTCAACAACTCGTTACTTGCGGGCTCAACCATCGAGCCAGAGTTATCTGTTGAGAATGCAGGGTTTCCTCCGGCCAGTCCGCACTGGGTCCGCCTCCGATTCCGACACCGCTTTGGAAACCGCAGAAAACGGAGGTCAACCGGTCGAGAATCAAAATCAAAATCAGAATCAGGATCAAAATCGTAATCTTCACACAAGTACAGAGCCTGAACGATGATCGTTTTTTAACTTCTACAAGTGTTCTATCCGCCTCGTAACCGAGGTGTAAGTTTTTGATGCTCGTTTACAGTTTTGCGTCACTTTCTAACTATATGAATCCGAGAGAAGCGAAATCCGAATTGTTCCGTTTGTCGGCATTAATTAGCGCGTTTTCTTGATTCGTTAACTAAAGTATGTTCAGGGACACATAAACAAGTTATGACATGCGATTTTAAGCGAGTATCGGGATAGTTTGTAAGTTTTGTTAGAGTCCCGTATCGGCTTAAACTTTTGGATCTGGTCTTCTCGATATATGTTGGAACCTTCTTTCTCTGATCGAATGCTCTTTTGGAGAGTAACACAAGTATTCGGGTAATGCAACATGATATATTAGGCATGGTAACCAGGCGGGGATGGGGCTCATCCCCGGCCCCGGTCCCCTACGGGTACGGGGAATCAAATCCCCACCCTGGTTTTTGTTGGGCTTATCCCTAGTCCATCCCCCGTTTATCCCTGGTAAATCTACGGTTTAACAATAAATGGTTTAAAAAATGCGTTAAATTGGTTGAAATATATAATATATTGTATAACACAGATTAAAAAGATATAATTTTAATTAATATATATATACTAACAGGGCAGATTGGGGAATACATTACTCGGCCTCGGTTTTCAACATGTCGGGGATCCCCGGACCCGATACCCATTTTTACGGGGAATCCCCGGCCCCGAACAGGGCGGATGAACCGGGTTCTTCAACTGGGTGGGGCAAATCATCATGCCTAATGATATATCTCGATTACGAGGTCGAATACTCGTACCTTTAATCTTGATTAATGCTTCTATCATTTGTCCCCCTCAATATTATTTTTATGATTTTGTGTGGTTTGAAATCTTGGTTAAAAAATTGAAAAAAATATGGAAGATAATAAATTATTATTTTTTTGATATAATTTGTTTGATTAAAAAATTAGTTAGATTTTAGATGATTTGGATATTAAAAAAATGAGAAGATTTATGACGTTTACCAATTGGTTTTATTGAGTTTATGAGTTGGTTACCACTTACTTTTATGGTTTTTTAAGGATTTGTATGCAAGCCGTAATGACTTGTAACGTTTAATTTGAAGATATTTGCATTAGTAAAGGGTATCTGATGCTTATAAGTTGTTTTTAAGACTTTTTCTCTGATGTTTTATAATATAGTATCGATAATATGAAAAACAAGATGATTATGCTTATTTTGATAAAATACGCACAATAACAACACATATTAGGCAAAACATTTTTTCCCGTCTATTTTAGGCAACAAGTTTGCTTTTATGAAATGCTGGTACTTGAAACATGTCGATTTTTGCATAAGTGGCGAAAGTACATTGCTCATACTCATATTATAGATGATAAAATACAGTCTAAAATAGAAATTACCTTAAAATATGTAAATCATTAACATTTAACTTTATGACAAATGTTTTAATGAGTAACAACTAACAAGAACACTTGGTTCAGTCGATCTATTTGATTAATCAGTTGAATTTTTTTTTTTTTTGGTTACAATCCAAACATTAAAAACCTTAGATCAAATGGGTTCGTTTTGACGTATGTAATTTAAATATTCGCTTCCAACCCCACCTACATGATAGGGAAAGAATTCTCAACAGATTGCCAATCAACTTATTACATGTGGGGTTTTGTATAATCAACTTACATATGGCGTTTTATATATGATTTTTTTTGCTATAAATTGAATCGATCGAACATCTTGTGTTTGTGTTTATAGTTAATCTTTCTTTATTTTAGTTACATAATTTTATTGGTGATGTCAAACCGAACCGAATGGAATTGTTACTTTCCAAAAATACTTTCTAAAAAGAAAGAAGGTCCATTTTCTCATGTAGTTCATCGGTCAAGCCAACGATTATTTTCTCTCAAGAGGATAACGCGTGCATCCTAACAGTTCTTCTCACAATGACATTCCCTCATCTTATTGAATTCCTCTTATTTCATTTCACGAAGGATGTCGCTGGCTCGCTGCAATGTAGAATTACAAAATAAAACTTTTACCAAGTTTTTCAGTATAAAAGCGGTTTGTTGGTTTACATTCATCTATCTAAATCTATAACGCTAACAATAGGATCATAGTCAGTAAGTTTTGGAGTTTGGTAGGCCCATGATGCTCATTAGAAACAATGGAATATTATGCTAAATTGTCTTACAACGTGTTTGTAAGATTCCACATTGGTTGAGAGGGGAACAAAAGTTGTCTTATAAGGGACTGAATACCTCCTCTACCAGACGTATTTTAAAACCGTGAGTCCAAATGTGTGGACAAAGCGGACAATATCTGGTACGGTTGATCTGGGATGTTACAGTGTTCTCGAATTTGGGAAGAAAATAAAAGAAAGAAAAAAAACCTTTATTTGTGATTTTGAGATTGAAGAAAAAGGAAGGAAAATGAAAAAAAAAAGTAAAAATAAATAAAGGTTTCATTTGACAAACTAGCTACTAAACTCGCTGATAAGCTAGTAGAGAGATACAAAATAATCAAAAAAGACATGTTAAAAAAAGTAGTCAATTTTAACATTTCATAATATATTTAAAACAATTTTAACATTTCATAATATACTAGTGTTGGGCGGCCTGTGCATGGCACGGGAGGATAAATTTTTTGTTGGAATATTGAACCGAGTTAAAATGAAACGTAATTTCTCTGTTAACAGTTAATGAAATACAATGTGAAAAACGAATGTATTTTCATAAATGGTTAACTTGCATATATTTTTAATCGTTTGTTGTTATGAGTTTGTGCAATAATATTGGTAATAGTTTTGTATTATATTATTTAAAACTCAAACGACATGTCTCACAACATATCACTATTATTGAAATAATTATAAATATGAACATACGTTTTTACAGATTTTGCAATTTTTCTGAAACCTCCTCGACAACACTTGACAATCACTTTGAACGTATAAATCTGTAGATTAATTAACAACATTCAACCCACATCAAATATGACAAAGAAAATAAATGATTTCTATCTTTTGTAACCAGCAACTCAACTGGTATAGTTCAAATTTACTAAGTACCACTTGAAAATTTATCTGACTATTGACTTCAAGACCTCATAGTATTAGTCGATAAAAAATAAAGATATGTATATATATCTTATTCCCCTACTTCGAAAAATATGATTGTGGGTTTTGAAAAATATAAACAAATCCTCAGTAAATAAAATAAAATATAAAAAAGTAGTTTTATAAAGAATATCTTTTGTTCAGTGACAGGTTTCGCCATTGACACCCGACCGTTCGTCTTCTTCTTGTACTCGGATGATACATAGATAAGCTATATATATTTATAGTGAATGTAGAGAATATTTTAAAATCTTTTATTTTCATTTTCGATTTTACATTTAAATGTAAATATATTAAAAATATGGAAAAATATTTTTATATTTACATCGTTTTTATTTTATTTTCTTTACACTTGGTTAATTTGGAAAGTATTGCGGAATATATTTTTATTTTAAAGAATACGATAATTTATTAGTGTATCTCGTTATTTTTTATTTTTAATTCATATCAACCTTCTTTTTTCTTTTTTTAATGCTCGTGAAAAAAAAATATGTGTAGATTTTATATTAGCAAAAAAAGTACGTGTAAATTTTATATTATGCTAATATAAAATAAATGTAGATTTATAAAATAAAATAGATTTTATATTAGCAAAAAAAATACGGAAGAAAAAAGAGTTTATATTACATCTCATTATGTAAAAAGATTTTATAAAATAAAGTATGGAAAAATATTTTATAAAATAAAATATGGAAAAATCATTATGAGATGTAATATAAAAAAATACGGAAGAAAAAAGATTTTATATTACATCTCATTTATATAGATTTAAATGTAAAATCTACATTTAAAATAGATTATGCTAATATAAAATCTATTTTATAAAATCCTCCACAAAAAAAAATAGTTATATTAATAAATGAGTATTCATTCCGCAAATAGATGATTATGTGAGATATTGTGCTTGGAAAGGTTGTACCAAAACATTAATAAATTGTAAATTAAGTAATTGACTTTAATTAGTTATAACTTGTGCTTAAAATGTTGTAATTAAGAGTTTTTTATGTCGTTTTTATAATATAGTGTATATATAGATTTAAAACAAACCAGTAATAAGATAATATGTTAATTAATACAAATTATATGGTAAAAAAAGTTAAATAATATAATATGTTAAATAATATAATTTCAGTTTAATTTACTATATATAATATTATATTTTAGATTTGTAGAACTAAATAGGAATATTTATAATAATTTCAAAGGTATTAAAATAATAATTAAATACAATATTTATCAAAGTTTTATTATTTATAAATAAAAGAACTTGTATCATTGTATGTAATTTACAAAAATATTTTTAAGATTATTATGTTTGTTTTTTAGGACTAAAATATATTTAATAATAATAAAGGTAATATTATTAATATAAAAATAATTGATAAGATTTAAAATAAATCTAAATAATTAATTATTAATATAATTGAATAACTTTTAATTAATTATTAGTATTTATTAATAATTACAAATTAATAAAAATTCATAATACTTAGGTGTATAATTCGAAGAAAGTGACAAAAAACTTCTGTAGGTTATTGAAACATTACTTTAAGTAGCGATTTAATATGATAGTTTATAAGCTAATTTTTACCCATTCAAATTAAGTTTCTACGATAAACTCAAAAAGTAAACTTGCTTATGTATGCCAAAGTGGTCAAAATAAAATTTCATGGGAGGAAAAATATTGCTTTTACAAATATAGCCTTATTTATTTTATAGTGGATTATAATTGATGTGGTAGATATGTAACTTTATAAGTATTTTTAATCGTTATAAATTCTTTCATTTTGTTTTCCTTCCCATTCCTCCAAAAACAGGGACGGATCCAGAAATTTTTTCATACGGTGACACCACATAATATAGACAAAAAATAATTACAAAAAATACGGTTTTTATCGACATGCTTTCATCTTTTCACCGACGTTCAATATTACTCGATGTGTTTTTAGCCTAATTCCACAATTTCGAGAGTTTTTTAAAGTTGTTTGCTTGACTTCGAGAGATTTTTAAGTTTATTTTATCGACTTCAAGATATTTTTTCTGTTTTTTGGTTGATTTCGATAGTTTCTTTTGGTTTTTTGGTTGATTATGAGGTACGGTTGCACCTTCTTGAAGTTTCCAAAATAATACGGTAGCACTTTCCAAAACGATACGGTTGCACCTTTCACGAACCTAAATTTTTTTACCCTTCGTCGGAGAAATAATACGGTGGCACGTGCCACCGTATTCCACACATTAGATCCGTCCATGTCCAAAAATGCCTCTTCACATTTATGTTTTTAGAGGCAAGTTACGTGTAGAACCGGTTAAGGTCGTCAGTACTCAATTCTTTCCCCAAATACACCGAGACAACGTAGAACGAATGACAAAAATGTAGTTTTTTTTGTCCCATTGAGATGGGGTGGAATAAAAACAAAACAAATAAAACAAACTTATTTTTATAATATTACTGTATATTACAAAATAAATTATATCATTATAAATATAGGGTCAGGTTCACAGGAAAATTTTAAAAAAATGGATAACTGAAGAACACTTTGATGACTCTTGATATGAACAGTATGCACTTGTACATACAAGTAATTTATAAAATACACACGTGCATATGCACAAGTGCATCATGCACGTGTTTATAAAAACCAAAAAAACCACTTTATTTACTTGTATTCACAAGTGCATACCGTCTAGATCAAAGGTTACTATAGAATGTTCCTCAATTTTTTCATTTTTTTGAGGTTTTCCCTTGAACTTCCCCCTATAAATATATTATATATATTTATAGTATATATATATATATATATATATATATTATATTTTTACTAGAAGCGTACTCGCGCAATGCAACGAGATACATCACGATTTTAATGTTTATTTTTATTTTTTGTTTTTTATTGATTTACAGTACGATTTTGGATGGTTTTTATTGAGTGATAATGGTTTTTTATATATAAACTAGAAATGTACCCTCGCAATGCAGCGGATTTCTGAAATCTAGAACTCGAACCCTCGAGTATTATTCATACTTTTTGTTAGTCTTTTTTGATTTTATTTTACGATTTTGAGAAACCTAGATTTAAAACAAAAATATATTTTAGTTTAGTTTAATTATGGTTTTTTATAAAAAAGTATTAATAAAGTATTTTGTTACGGTTTAAAAAATGTTTAATTTAAATGACAACTATATTTAATATATTTTATATTTATTATTAAAAAGATAACATACTTCAATAAAAAATAAAAATAAGGTGTTTTATCTCGAATTTTCTTATATTTATCGGTTAGTTATATCAATAGTTGAAAATTTTAGATATTTTAGAAAAAAAATAAATGCTTATCTGCAGTTAGTTACACGAATTCAAATATTGAACTTTTATAAGTTGTACTTATGTTTAATCAATTTGTACTTTTGGATTTTAAGTAATATGCATTAATAAGTGGTACCTAATGCATAAAAAATAGTTTTTAAAAGTTTAGCTTAAATGCTTTATAATATAATATAGATATATTGGTTAAAATTCAAAATTAAAAGTTAATGAAACATAATTATAACTTATTAAAGTCCTATATTTTTATTTGTATAACTAACTGTAAATAAACATATTAAATATAGGATAAACACTATGAGATAAACTTCCTGTTTTATTTTTTATTAAAATATATTTATTAGATCAATACATGTTTTTATAATATAGTATAGATGTATTAGTTATGTGATAATAACTAATATAGATATAGATATATTAATAGCAAATCATAAAATAAAAAATAAATATTGATAATAGTAATATTGATCAAATCGTCCAATAAATGTAAAAAATAAATATTGATAATAGTAGATAATGTTGATTAAATCGTTCATTAAATATAAAAAAACAAATATTTATATTAATAAATGAGTATCCATTCTACAAATAGATATGATGTGAGATATTCAATATAAAAAACAAATATTTATATTAATAAATGAGTATCCATTCCACAAATAGATGATGATTTAAGATACTGTGATTGGATAAGTTGTACCAAGGCATTATGAAATTGTAAATTAAGTAATTAGCTTTAATTAGTTGTATTTTGTGTTTAAAATATTGTAATTAAGAGTTTTTTATGCCGTTTTTATAATATAGTATAAATATTTAATCTATATAATATAAAATTACGACTACTAGTATAAAAATTATTTAAGGAACTTAAAAATATTACAATATAATAAATATTCATAAATATAATTTAAAAACGAATCGATAACAATAAATAAATTATTTAAATATAAATTATATCATCTATAACTTTTATACGATTAAAAAATATTATTAAAACATTAAAAATTTGTACTTTACTCTAAATTCTTTATAACGCCTTATCCAATTTACGAAAACATTAAAAATGTTACTTTTTATAAACCACAGGGACCAAATTTGTACTTTACTCAATTAAACATATTGATCTGAAAACACGTTAAGACACGAAAGAAAAATAAACATTAAGGACCATAAATGAAATTAAACCAAACATTAAGGACCATTTTTGTACAATTAAAACTTTTTAGGCCCATTTAAAAATGGGCTTTGGAAGTAAACCCCACAAAATCAAAACCACTTTTGTTCGTCTTCTTCCCCAAAATTCTGTGCATAAAAAAACAAAATTTTCCCCCAAAAAAACAAGAATATTTTTTTTTGATTAAATTGACATCACAATTTTCGTCTCTTTCTCTTCACTTGTTTTGTGCTTTATTCTCCTTCTTTCCCTCTTTCAATCCGTGTTTTTTTTCTTTCGAATTTGCGTCTTTAATTTCTCAATTTCAATCCTATATAACATTCAATAGATGATGTTTTACTTCACTTCATAACCCACTTAAGTTTAGGGTTTTCTGTAATTAGCTCTTCAATCTTCAATGGCGTTCAGAGGTGCAGGTTTTAAGTGGTGAGTTTCATTCTATTTCCAATTATATGCATTTTAATTTCCGAATTTTGTGTCTCATTTGAGTCTTTTGTGATCGTGATAGTTTGGGGTTTTTTGAATTTTTTGTAGGTACGATGGATTCTTTCTATCAATGCTTGCGTTTAGCATGTATCCTTTTTTGTAATTGATATGCGATTTCGATTATTAATGTTTGATTGAATTCAAGTTAAATTTGTTTATTTTGTTTTTTCTTGACGAATGCGATTGAATAGAATCATGGTTGTGCTTAGTTGGGAGCGTTACCATCTTTGTAAATTACCGTTGCAGCTGTGGATAGCGGTTTGTGAAACTTAATCTTTTTTTTCTTTGTGAATTCTTGGTTTTTTTTTTCCGCATGGATGGTGTATTTGTGGAGACTAATTTGGTGTTGATTCTATGAAATAAGGTTGATTATGCGGCCGTTTTTGTTTTCCGCCTCTTGATGTTTGTGGATAATGCAATCGCGGCTAGAATTGGATTGTAAGTTCACTGTGCTCCAACTGTTCGACGAAATGTCTGAACCATGAAATGAGTAATAATTGAAAGCTGAAGTTATTCAAATGTGGAATGTGGGTTTTTTTGTTGGTTATAATTGGATTATATTTTAGTTTAATTTTTTGTTATTACAAAATACAACCTAGGGAATGAACCAGATCAGGGGGCGATTTCCATACGGTGGCACCATATTTTTTTCATACGTGTCTTTCATTTTTTTTATCAATTATCAATATCATCCACAAATCATGTCTAGCTCAGTTGGTTTCCCCAAGGACGGTAACATCTTGGGGGGTGTGGATGGTATCCCAATCTACCCGGGTTCGATTCCAAGTGGAGTCAATTTGAGGGCATGAGGAGTACCCAGTCCTTGGGTCGGTCCAGTCGTTGACTGGGCTCCCCCCCAGCCCATTCTTAGAATGTGGTTGGGCTCTAGGTTTAGCGTAAGTTGGGCTGGGAGAGCGGCGGATTAGTGGGCTGCCCGTGGATGCCCGATACCGCCGGGGAGGTGTCCGCCCCTGAACCAGATAGAAGTCTAATGATCTTGATTATATCAAATTTAATTAGGAGATGTATCATGTATAACACGACATAAGGTAGTAGGAAATCTCTTAGGGTGCGTTTGGTACGATTGTACATAACTGGACGCACTAGAGTGAGGTAGGGACGTGAAAGAATTCGGGAAGGTTTTAGGATTCTAATTTGACATGGGTAGTTTAGTAATTTATCAATCTTGTTATGTCTTCATGATTTCTGTTTCATCTATTTTGGTAGGATAGAAAAAAAATGCATTTTTGTCCCACTCGGATCCTATCCTTTCACGGTCTAATATCGTGTCAAATGTGTGTTTTATGTGATGCTAGTCGCAAATGGATACATCGACATTTATTAGTATAATTTTAGATCAAAATACTACTAATCACTTACTATATCTTCTATGATACAATCGACTTGAAAGAGATATATCGCAATCGAGTCAAGATACAATCTTTTTGCCTTATAATACACAAAGTCACGGTTTATCATTTAAGTCGTGTTAGTGGTAGTGTTATCTTTCCTTCGGTTATCATATTCAATGTAGAGCGCTTACGATAAAAAGCGTTTTTTATTTCACGAAGATCACCAATAGTTCACGATCTCATAATTAATCCGCTGATTCTGAAATGATGTAGAGATATCGGTCCGCAGCTACGAGGCCCTCATTTTTTAGGAAGAGTTGTGGTTCTATCTATCCTCTATGTGATTCTTTACCCCTTTCTTTGGGCATGGAGTGTTGTTGGCGCTATATGGTTCGCCGGTGCAAAGAATTGTGTACGTGCATCGTTTTATTTTTCTTTAATTAAATTCGTGACAATGCATTAACCCGAATAAAGATTTGTAAGGTTTACAAATTCTCGCAGTTGCCTGAAAAGAACCAGAAATGGGGTTTCATCGTATGGTTACTATTCAGCTTCTGTGGACTCGTATGTCTTGCTGGTATTTTCGTGAAAAAGGTATCGTATAATCTCCCGTCTTGCTTGTGTTTAATTCGGTTTTTCTTGAAAGTATAATCATCGTTCAATATCCGAACCTCCTGTTTTGCAGTGGTTAGCGAGTAGGCAAGCTCATTTACAACGTGCTCCGCGAGGGACTCGTATTTCAGAATATGGGGTAACATCTAGAAACTTTTATCTCTCTTTTCGTTTTTCCGGAGTAACTGTGAGCAAGATTCATGAGAAACGTATACGCTGCATGGACACTTTAGTGTTTTCCAAAATAAGCGTCCACATTTCTATTTTAGTGCCTATTTTCCAATTCTACCCAGATGAGAAATTCATTGTTCCTTGTATTATTAAGGGTAAAACTGTCATTTAGTCAATTAAAAAGTGTAACCGTGATATTGGATCTACTTCCTTTGTTAGAAATTTCTATATTAGGTATCCCGTATCCGGGTGTTCAAAAATCGGAATATTCTGATCGTCCATGCTATTGATTAAACGGACTGAAAAGGCTCATAAGTGCTTATAAGAAACTGCCACGAAATTAAAGAAAGACGACTTGATATGAACAGTGTTCGAAGTATCATCATCGATTCATCTCCGTGTCATGTAGAAGTTGGAAAATTAGAGAACGTTTGGTTTACTATTTGTACCGAACAACTAGGTTACAAGAAGATGCTTAACGATGATGATGGGGTTTCTTAACAAGGACTAGTGTACGGTTGACCACTCGCCAATAAACGTTCTTTTTGTAATTGAGAACTTCGTAAAAAGATGATAAAACCAAACGATTGCGGTGAACCGTACACGAAGTAGGGGTAGGGTGGGGTAGGGTCTGGGGAGGGTAAGATGTATGCAGACCTGACGTCTACCCTAAGGACGGACGTAGTCTTTCTTGGACGTTTCCGAGTGCCCTAAAAATTCTGTATTCTCATGGTGAAGTGTGTGCAATCTTAAGATTTTTTTGATCCGATGTTTTTATCGTTCTTTAACAAGTAACCGTATCTTTTTTCAGGTGTTGGTTAATATGATTCGTCAACCAGATCGAATGTTCCAAACTGCCGCTCAAGGGATGAGAGGCATGGACCAAGATGCTACGTATTATCCCGGAATGAACTTGTCCGATTCCCAGGTAATCCGTGTGAAACTTTGATACGGAATCAATCTAAACAAACCCATTAAATTTATCTAGTGAATTTATCTGTGACATTTGACTGACATCTGTCAAGTCAGATGTCAGATAATTTTACTGCAAATCTTGTTGGAAATTATAGTGTTATATGTAAAGAAAGAAACATACCGTGTTAAATGGGGATTTTCTTCGTTGTTTGATGACTTTCGAAATTTTGCTTGTAGCGGGCAATGGTGGAGACGGTGATTCAACGACTCCCGATCTTCGTTCTGAAAGCTGTTCCGCCAGATTGTAGCGATTGTCCGATTTGTTTGGAAGAGTTCCATGTTGGGCAAGGGGTAATATTTCTTTTCTATTTATGCAACCAGAACAGAAAAACAAAAGCATAGATCTTAAAAAAATTACATTCAACTCTAACTGTTTTTCTATTTTGGAGATTTCAACATTAATTATATTATTAAAATATTCAATATATTTAATATCCCAAGAAACTTTCAAATTAATGATATATACAATGATGATATATTCAACTTTATTCTTGGAAACAATAAAAAAAATATTTCTCTCTCTTAATTATAGATTGAATGGAGAAAATAGGGATTTTGATCAAGTTTTTTACTCCAACATATTCTAAAAAAACGGAGAATATAGGTGAGAGATTGTGAAATTATCTAAATTTTGAGAACACTCTCAAATTACCCGAGAAATGTTTTTTTTATTATATTTCACCAATAAGAAACCTTGAAATTAAATATTCACGGAGATGATATTTTATTAAATGTATTGAATATTTTAATGATATAATTAATGTTGTAATAGCTAAAATAAAGAAGTTGCTGGAGTTGAATGTGATTCTTTTTCATTTTGGAGAATTTGTAGGAGATGTTCATAATCTCTCTCCTACTTTTGGAAAATCTTTTGGATAAAAAAACTCAAAAATATTCATTTCTCCATTTTGGAGAATCTATTTTCGTCAACTCCAAACTTGTTGAATCACTACACAGAACACTTGACCGATGACCACAATTACGTTCCAGGTTCGTGGCCTTCCGTGTGCTCATAACTTCCATGTGGCATGTATCGATAAATGGCTTAGACTAAACGTGAAATGCCCTCGATGCCGATGTTCCGTCTTTCCCGATCTCGACCTAAACGACCTATCCACCATCCCGGTTGATCCCGACCGCTCACCCGTCTCGACAACTCACCACATTCGAATCCAACCGTCTAGCTATCTCGTCAGAATGCAGAGTTTTCTCCTTCCAATCCGCTCAGAAACCGCACAGCCCGTCAACTCCAGCCCGAGCCCGAGCCCAAGCTCGAGCGCCAGCTCTAGCTCTAGCCCTGGTACGGCTTTGGAATTCGTTGAAAACGGAGGTGAACCATACTCGAGCCACGATCTGGCTGCGAGCCCAGAGGCTGTACAGTGAATATTTCAAGTGAGTTCTCCCTAATTCAAAGGATTTAGGGCGTAGATCTTTTTGGTGCAGTTGATATGAGTTTTAACATAATTTGTCCCAAATGTATGTTTCAAACTTTAAAACCTGTAATAACAAATGATCTTTCTTATGGTAACAAACTTTAAAGCCTCGTCGTCACGTCATGCCTCACGCCATTTAAAACATCTCTCTCTCTCTATATATATATATATATGTGCAGGGTTAAATGCATGAAATAACAATCGACTTTTATAAATTTCCCTATTATAGCATTGTATTTTATTTTTTCTTATTACGGCAACATACTTTCAAATTATTTTTATTAGAACATTATACTTTGAAAAATCTATCCATTATGACAATGAGTAACTTGTTACCTTTTAAATTGGTTAACCCTATGTTTTTTTTTTGTTGCTCACATGGTTTAGATAAGGTGACGTAGATGACATGTCATTTTGATTACGTGACATAAATTAAAGAAACTCTTTCAATTTATTTTTATTGGTTATTGGTATTTGCTTATGTTGGCTGTTACCATCTGCTTTCGCTTCTATACTAGATATCGCAAGAAAAACACAAAACCATTGCAACGCGATATTCAACACGGATTGAATCCCGAACCATTGCAATGCATGATATTCCGAACACTATAATGTCGTTAACCGGTTTCTTCATCAATCGAGCCGGCATCCGCCACCCACCCGAGATCCGAAGTGACATCCAAAAAGTAGAGCATGAACACCAAGAACACCGAGGAAACAAACATGGGTATCGCGCCAAACAGCCACAAAAAGAGCGGGAACGAGAAGTAGAAACCACGGAGGCCGAGAGACCAGAAGTAGCTACCGAAGTTGACGGTGGCGGCAACGTAGGCGGTCGTGAGGCGGTGGCTGGTGAAATTGGTGATCTTTTGATATGGAACATTGATTAGCATGCTCGCGTGGCTGAAGTATCGAATCGATTGAACGTTCATCAAGAAAGCTACTAAGAAACATATGGTTATGCTGAAGAATTTGAGGGTTAATCGGAGCTTCGTACCCTCACCGAAGGTTATGCCGATCCCGTGGTGGTTGGTGCCGCCGTGGCCGGTCGCTCCTCCGGTCATGAGGACCGCGATCATCGAGCTGAGCATGATGGCGGTAGAGGCTAATAGGGTGGATGCCATAATGTTGTTTCTCAATGTTTGAACTGCTAGAACTCCATTCTTTTGTGTATCCTGCATATTTTACCCAATGTTTAAAGTGTAGTTTCGTTTGTATATTAATTGAGACTTGGGATCAGGTGAGACCGGTATGTTTTCATGAAATTCGTGAACCAAGTTTTTACACTTGAAACTTCACAGCATTGTGCTGTGAAGGTAACCTTCACAGTGTTTTTGTTGTGAAGGTTCGGATTTTTTTTACATTCACAGTATTTTCCTGTGAAGTTTCAAGTGTAAAAACTTGGTCTCACGGGTCTCACGAAAACAAGTCAGTCTCACGTGAACCCAATCTCTAAAAAAATAAAACGTAAATTACGTTTTCCATCCCTATGATTTGTTAAAAATTGCGTTTTTCGTTCCCATGGTTTTGAAATTACGGTTTTCGTCTTTATGCTTTGTAACTCATTGCTATTTTGTCCTTGTGATTTATAATTTATTGTTGTTTCGGTCTCTATGGTTTACAATTTTTTACTATTTTAGTTCTTTATACCTAAAAAGTAGGAATTAGTCAAGGGACGAAATAGCAATCAAGTGCAAACCATAAGGACAAAAATTGTAATTTTTACACCACAAGGACTAAAATATAAATTATTAACAAACCAAAGCGACCGGAATCGTAATTTACTCAAAATATAAATTATATTCAAAGATTGATTATGGTATTAAAATATTACATATATTTAATAAAATATCTTTTTTTCTTCCTAAACATAGGTTATGTTTGGTAAAAAAAAGCTAGCAGTTAGTTTTTTTTCCTGGTACATGTTTAGATGACCATAAGCTAACTTATAAGTTAGTTTATTGAAAAGCTACCCAAAGTAGCGTTTTAAAAAGCTAGCTTATCAGTTACCAGCTAGCTTATAAGCTAGTTTGCCAAACAATGCCTTAATTCCAAAGGATTTTATTAATAGAATATAATAAAAATATATTTCTCTCTCATAATAATTATTTTGAAAAGTTCTTTGAATTTAACTTTTTTTTTCCTTCTACTTTCTCTATTTTAGAGAGAGGTTTTGAAAAGAGGAAAAAAAAGTTATCCAAAATCTCTATTTTCTCTGATTTAAAAAATCTGTTGGAGATGCTCTAATACGTGCAAGCTAGCTCCTACACATGGTTATAAAGATGCACTATCTATACTATATTATAAAACACGGATAAAAAACTCTTAAATACAAATAATTAGGTATAAGGTACCATCATTTTATGCAATATTTTAAAAATAACTTAATTTACAAGTATCAAATCACAAGATATATATTACTACTTCATGCTTCTAACACCCACCAATCCCTCTCCTAGATTTGGCCATTTGAGCTAATTTTACTTAATTATATTATTAAATATGTAATTGATTATTTATTCTAGATGTCATTAAAATATGTAAGATAATCATTGAATTATAACAAAATACTTAATTAAATAAATTTATAAAAAAAACATTATCACTTTCTCAAAACCATTCAAAATTGTACTGTAAATCGACAAAAAAAAATATTAAAATCGTGATGTATCTTGCTGCATTGCGCGAGTACACTTCTAGTATATATATAATTCTAATATGGTTTTCAATATAAAATTATATAATTCTAATATGGTTTTCAGTATAAAATTAGGGTCAGAAGGGAAAGAAAATTGAGTCTATGGATGGTTACTTTTGGCACATTACCATATTATGAATTTATGATATATGTAGTGTTAAGTTCATGGGAAAATGATAAATAAATATAAAATTGAAAAACTATGAAAAAAAGGGATAAAAAAGTATATCAATATAGATATTAAATTAACGAGAAAGATGTAATCGGTTTTTTAGTGTAATTTGTTTCGTTCGAATTTTAATCATATTTTATATTTTTTTTGATTTAAAAATGGGGGTGAGAAATTATTAAGTTTAAAATAAATCTGTAGCCACGTTTTTAATCACATTTAGATTACCCACATCACATTACAATCCAATACAATTTTTATTAAAAACTTAATTTCTCTCTCTTCTACCTACCCAATCTCTAATTCAATCCAATCTTATATTTTTTAACCTTTATCAGTGATCCAATCCAATCTCAAATATTCTTTAAAAAATATTAATTTTTAATATTTTATCATATCTATCATTTTTTTCTTTTTGTTTTTGCATATAAAAAATAATTTTTTTAAACTATTTGATACTTTAAATCATAATCTTAATTAAAAAAACTTATAATTGAAAATAATTTAAACAAGTTACAAAAAGAAATACGGAATTACATAGCTTTTAGAACCATATCTTTTCTCGTATCCCATGACGATTCATCTTGAGCCCTTTTGTGAAGTTTGAACATTTTCAGGGATCCTAACGTGATTATCATAAGAAAGGAACTCAGGATTTTCATATCGGGATATTGAGAACCAAAACAAAAATTTGGGTAGTTTGATCCATAACAGAAAATGAAGGGAGTATTCAAAATGAATAGAGTATTGAAATAGGAAGAAAGAGTGGTGTGATGAAAATATGTCAATATTGGTCTCTATTTGTAGGGAATTGAAAATTATGAATTTTGGTATATTTTTTATTTTTTTGTTAAACTTATATTTTTAATATGATAAGATTATCTAAATAAAATATAAATCTAACCAATTAGAATTTGACATGTGTTAATTAATTTAATAGAAAAATAAAATAAAAGTTCACAATCCAAGTTTGAATTGTGAACCAGATCGTCATCAAAAGTGATTTATAATTTATTTTTTAGTTTTTTTTAATAAAAAATTTTTGTCCTTTAGTTAAATGGGATTGGTTTGGATTGCCAATGAACATAGTCTAATGGTTGATGGAATATTTTTCGATTTTTCATTTATTTAATTTTTGAGAAGAAAATATATGTACACGTATATGGATGGTTACTCTTGGCGTCATGTAATACACACATTTACACATAATAATATCTCCTCTCTCTCTCTCTATATATATATAGAGGGTCAGATTTAGGGGAAAATCTAAAAAAAAACGGAAAACTGAGGAACATCTTGGTAGCCTTTAATCTAGACGGTATGCACTTGTGCATATAAGTAATTAATTTGGTTTTTGATTTTTATGCACAAATGCATATTGTGCATATGCACGTGTGCATGTTTTAAATTACTTGTATGCACAAGTGTAAACCATCCAGATTAAAGACTACCAGGGTGTTCCTCAGTTTTTCGTTTTTTTAGGTTTTCCTTGAATCCTATCATCTATCTATCTATCTATCTATCTATCTATCTATCTATATAACTCAAAAGGTGTATCTGGAATCATCTAATTTCCCCAATTTTTCCATGGAAATAATTTGAATAAAAACGCAAGAGATCCGAGATACGATTCAATATCTCATTGCATTCAGATTCAATCTAATGAACACATATATACAATCATACTATTATAGATACATACATACATACACATATATATACCTCCATCATAGAAGCAACCCAAAATCGGCGATTGATTGCATTCATTCCGACGACGGTGCGAGCAGGATTATGACGAATCTGATAAAGTAGCCAAGCGTGATATCCAGCCATCACAAACAAGCCTAACGGCACCAACACGAAATCCAAATCATCTTTCTCCATTTTTGATCTGCAACTGCAACTATTTAATTTAATTTGCAAAGATGAATTGAAAGAAAGAGTTATGCGGTGGTGATTGTTATATAGTGCTCTGCAAACCCTCGGGATCCTTTTTGGATGCATTCCAATATTCCATTTATGATTCCATTTCAACTTTCCAATTCACAATAAAAATGCTAAATTTCATATTTAAATGAATATAGGTTACTTTATTTTTTGCGTATAAAAGAAAATTCATTTGAATGAATATAAGGGGTTGTTTGACAGTTGTTGAATGGTTTAGTGCAGAATGATTAAGTGGTCTGAATGATTATGAGGTTTTTATGATATAGTGTAAAATGAAATATGGTTGTTTGATAATTGTTTATAATGAAATCATGGCTCTTAATGGTTAAGAGAGGGTCATGATACAAAATCATTAAGAGGATTTTGGAACCATTTAAGAGACAACCCTTTTTTTTTTTGTCAAACAAGATTTACCTCTTAGCGATTCAGAGGTTGCCTCTTAATGGAACCATTAAGAGATAAACAAACAGCCCCTAAGCTAGTTTATTGAAATGTTATTTCATTACAGACGATTTTTGCTATTTTTTCTAAAGGGGTGTTTAGTTCATGGATTTTAAAGGAATTGTAATGGATGATTCCTTTAACCAAATTCCAAATCCTATGTTTGGTTCACATAATGAAAATGATGGAATTCTTTGAATTACATTAATTCATCATTCTTTCGCTTAAGTGGAAGAATTGAATTCCATCCAAATCCTACCATCTAAACATGCGGTCAAATTCCATCAAATTTCATTTCAATTTCTTTAAAGTCAAATTCCTTCAATAGATTTCAATTCCATCAAATTCCATTCTGTGAACCAAACGCACCCTAAGTATATCCCTAATTAATATTAAATATTGTTTTGTTACTATTAATTACTAGTTAACATTAATTAAAAGTTAATATTAATCGTAAAGTATTGGTTAATACTTTATTCGTTCCAAAATAAGTGTCCACAATTAATTTGACACATAGTTTTAGGGATGTTTGGGATTGCTTATTTAAAACAACTTATGTTTTTTTATAAAGTGTTTATCAACTTATGTGGTGAAAAAAAAAGAGTTTTATAAAAGGTGTTTGGATTAGCTTATCATGATACCAAAACGTAATAAGCTAATAAGTTGTTATTTAAGGGTGTTTGAGATTGCTTATACATGTAAAATAATCAAAAAAAGTCATAAGTTGTTTCAAATAAGTTGATAAGTCAGAATGATTTAACTTATCAAAAACTTCTTATTAGCGGTGTAAAAAGTTATAAGCATTTTTTTTTGTCTCCCAACCCAAACACTAAAAATAGTTTATTAGCGGTGAGGAAAAGTATAAGATGTCGTTTGTTTTTTAAGAGGTCTAAAGTCTGAAGTCTTATTTTAGTTATGATTAATAAGAGGTTGTGTGTAAAAAGGTCTGAACGATTCAGACTTAAGAGTCATTAAAAGTTTTTTTTTTTTTAAACAAACAAGCCCTAAGTTAATAAGAAGTTTAAATAAGCAATCCCAAACACCCTATTAGACATGTATAATTATTACATTTTTTTTTACCAAATGACATCTTTACGCTTATTTAATCTTTCTATTTTTTCACAACTCTTATATATTTGTGCTTTAATTAAGGGTAAATGTGAGAATTTAGTTATCTACTTTTTAAAAGTAAACACTTAATTTGAAACAAACATAAATAAAAATGTGGACATTTGCTTTGGATGGATTAAATATTAGTTATTAATTATTTTGAATCTTTATTAAACTAATTTTACAATATTACTATTATTTAATTACTTGACGACAAAAAAATATAACTAAAAAAAATTGTATAAGTTATATAAAAATTAAAGGTATATTTTTTTTGTAATCATAAAAATTTGATCAATGATTTTAATTAAAAAGTTTGATTTAATAATTTTAATAAAATATTTAATTATTTCTGAATAATTACTAATTAATTAAAATATATAAGGTTCAAACTTGGTTTTTATTTATGTTAAAGGTAGCAATTTTTTGAAATCATCCATTAATGTAATTTTTTTAAAATCTAAAATATATATATATATATATATATATATATATATATATATATATGTATGTATATTAACATATTATTAGTGATTTATGTTAATTATATCATAAAATGTTAAAATTTACTAAATTTTATAATGTCTTTTTTGGTTGTTTTATATTTCTAAATTACTTTTTATCAAACATGATTAATTCATCATATAACTTATTACATATCAGTTAGTTTTCAAACATAACGTAAATTAATATTATTAATTTTTAATTTATTATCATATTAGCACAATTTATCTAAAGAATCTGTATTGGTTGGTCAAAAAGGTCTTGGAATAATTTACTCATTTTCTATAAAATCTTGTGAATTAGACATGAATTTTTTTTATTAGCTAAATAAATGTCTAAATATTATTAAGATTAAATTACGGATTTGGTCCATGTAGTATGCGAGTTTTTTTACGAAATTAGTCTCCAAAATTGTTGGTCGTTCTGAGACATCCACCTCCCACCTAGGCGTGTTCGCGGTCCGGTTTGGGCGGTTTAACCCCTCAGACCACAAACCAAACCGCAAGTGGCGGTTTATTGATTTTTCAAACCGAGCGGTTTGACATCAAGTGCCCAGACCGGTCAAGTCGGACCGCGGTTTAGGCGGTTTGGGCCTTTTAGTGGACTTTTAAGTTTAAACATAAAAACATATAAAACTTTGAATTTTAAAGGCTCGTTGGCTTGAGTCCATTTGAAATAAAGAACAAAGTCCACAAAAGTTAACTAAATATCCGAAGACAAAACACTAAAAAAAAGTAATATGCAAAGTGCAAATAAAATCAACGGCTTCACTTCTTCATTTTTCCGTTCTTTGTATTACACAATCCATAAATATTTCAATCTTTTAAAATACCTTGGGCCTTTTTGTATATACTTGGACATTTGAGCTTTATATCATGTATTCTTTATAATAAAGGTATATATAAAAGAAATAAAAAAAATATATTTATATATTTGGCGGTCGGTTTGGTCCAAACCGCCCAAAAAAACCTCCAAACCGCAGACCGGACCAGACCGCCCGGTTTGACAATTTTCCAGACCAGACTGGACCGCCAAACCGCTTAAACCGCCAAAAACGATCCGGTTTGACTTGGTTCGACCGGTTTAAGCGGTCCAACGGTTTTTTGAACACCCCTACTCCCACCCTAACTTGCCACTGTTCATCACCGATAACCTCTTTCTCCATCACCACCCACCTTAACCCGTTACAGTTCTTCATTCACCATTGTCATTGCCTCGTCGTCTCCATATCTGCCCCCTGCAGACCTTCAATCTCTATCTCTGCCCCTACACAAACAGATAATGTTTCCCCACCATCGATCTTGGCATCTGTCTCTACCGCAAAAACCTACTATCGATCTTCGCATTTGCTTCCACCACGATCAATAGTCTGGTTTTCTTGCATCATCTTCGACGATTATTTGGAGAAAACAAGGGGGAGTGTTTAAAGTGGGATGAAAAGTCGGTTGGCTGGGACATTTAGCCTTTCAAGTTTTAATATCTACGTTTTTGGCCTTTGATTTCAAAAGGTTATTATAACTTTTTAGAATAAAAAAATGTCTAAAAGACCATTTCGACCTCAAGTTTAGCAAACCTAATAGATGGTTGTTAAAGAGAAAGACCAAATATGTAACCAAGTGCATATAACTAGGTCATTTGTGTAATATATGAAGTCTAGAAACCAATTGTGTAAATCCCATTAAACAAAAATATACAATTAACTCCTTTTTTTAAAATCCCATCAAACAAAAATATTGAAGGTAAAAGAAGGTTGATTGAATTTTGTAAGATACCTTTGAATTTTGTATCGTTGTTTGTTTAAAACCGTTTATTTTAGAACTGAGTTGGTAATATTTTTACCATTTATCATTTATAAAGACATTTTTGCTAAATCGGGTATAAATGACAGCAAATTGAAAAGTATACAACTTTTTTTGTCGTTTATATAGTTCGATGACATATTTATATAATTTTCTACAAGATTCATTAGCCTACTTCTTCTCTGCACGACTGCACTACTCCCATCGTTATCCTCACCCTCCTTATCAACCTCCGGATTTAAACCAAGTCAAAACAAAATGCAAACCACGATGACACTCGGTATACTTATTTTGAAAGATGGACCATATCCATTTTCTGAGCAAACCACATGGCTTACGGTGTAATTTACTCTAAATATAGACCCCAACAATTTATCTGTTTTATAACATAAATAAATTTATATTAATAATCTAGATCTATTTAACTACTAAGAGCATCTCCAACAGCTTCCCCAAAATGGAGAACCAAAAGTCAAAATCTTAAAAAAAAATTACATTCATCTTCAGCAGATTCCCCATTTTAGAGAATCCAACATTAATTATAATATTAAAATACTTTATTCATTTATTAAAATATTATTTCTCTCTACATATTTGTTTCCAAAGTTTTTTATTGGTCCTCTCACTTGGTAATCTTTTTTGAGGTAATATCCATATTTGGAGGAAAAAAAAACCCTTCTCTCTCCTACTTTCTCCATTTGAAGATAGTCTTGAGAAACCTGTTGGAGCACAATTTAGACCCAAAATCCCCATTTTCTCCAAAATGGAGAAGCTGTTGAAGATGCTCTAATAAAAATCAGATTTTCGGATCTACCGTGAATTTCAACGTTACACTTTATATCACATTAAACATTACAACTTTTATCGGATAAATTACATCAAAATAGTACTTCCTCCGTCCCAAAATAAATGTCCACAATGAAAAAGGCACACAGTTTTAGTAGTGTGTAATTATTACACTTTTTGATAAACCAAAGTACAATTTTACCCTTAATTATAGAGAGAGAAATTTTCTCCATCACATAATTAAGGGTAGAATGGGAAAGTGTAAATTTACTTTTGAAAATGGACACTTATTTTGGGACAAACAAAAATAGTAATGTAGACACTTATTTTGGGACGAAAGGAGTAGTAAAACTTATTTTTTGCATTTCTATTTTAAGAAACATTCTTTCAAAAGACCTATTTTGAGTAATGTATTATGCATGAACATTTATACTATTATTTGGGTTGGTTCAAATAAGAATAAATATCGTGATAAGGTAATAAAAGAATGGTTAAGAAAAGTTCATATTTGAATTATTGAAAAAAATCCGATAAAATCTTTTTGGAATTGTATATGCAAACCAACATTACAAATTTTCAAATGGGTTTACATATGCATATTCAAATGGAAAATTTCAATTATTCACATATGAATATTCTCTTTCTTATTTTTCTCACAATATCTAGTCTTCTTATTTAAAACTTGTACTACTATACTTTTGTGAAAATATATTATAACTTTGTAGAAAAAATATTTTTTTAAATATTTTTAATAAATTTTTTATTTAAAGTACCTTATAACATAAATGGAGCTAAAATTAGGTTTAAAAATAAAAATATAGAACTTCCTCAAAAAAAAAATATATATATATATATATATATATATATACTAGAAGCGTACTCGCGCAATGCTGCTAGATACATCACGATTTTAACGTTTCATTTTATTTTCTATTTTTTGTCGATTTACATTACGATTTTGGTTGGTTGTGAGAGATTGATAATGATTTTTTATATAAATTTGTTTAATTTAGACTTAATAATATAATGTAATTTATTTTGGTTTAATAATATAATTTTTTTTGTAAAATATTCTGTTAGATTTTTTTAATTATATTTTATATTTTTATATTTAAAATTTGATTTTTATTCTATATGTAATTATGTTGAGAGTTATTTTAGGAGAGTTAAAGTGGGAAATGATTTTAGGAGAGTTAAAATGGTTAGAGATAATGATTGAAAATTAATAAATAGCATTAAGTGTAGTACATACAACTTTAATAGTTGTTTTTTAAGTAATTAGCATTAAATAGCTGTATATTAAGCTTTAAAATTTATTTTTAAGAGGTTTTTATGCCATTTTTATAATATATATAGATATAGAACAATTTATATATTTTTATATACAAGAGTATAAGATTTTGAGGACTCTTTTGGGAAGTTATTGGTGCACATGCTACATAGCAAGAAGGGAACACCAACACAAGATTCAATAAAAAAAATTAATGGAAACCAAGTAGGAGTATGAAAAATGTCTCCTTTTTTCCAATAAAAAGGACAATAAATAAAAATAATATAATAAAACTAACAACCCACTAAACTTGATTATTGAATATTTTTAATATTGATCTGTTAGAAATAAAGAATTGAAAATAAATTATGTGTATATTCTGTAAATCAACATTTAATGATTTATATTTCATTTATTTTAAGATTTAAACATGGGGATTTAAGTAATTATTTTAAGAACCGAAAATACTAGAAAAACTCAATAAATTCTCATATTTTAAATGTTTAAGTTTTTGAATTTTTTATTGATAGCAAGTTAAACTTAAATAATTAAAAAAATACCTATGAAGAAAATGAACGAAACTGTTAAAAATTTACAGAACATATATTCGGATATTAACATCCTATATTGCTTTTAAAAAGGGTAATTGTGGAGAACATGAAGATAGTGAACACGGGTGGTGGAGGCCGTCGACAATATGAAAGAGGTAGTTGTGGTCGATGTGGTGGAGGTATTAGTAGTGGTGGGTAGGGTATTTGTAGCCAATGATGGTGGTGGCGGTGGTTATGGAGGTGGTCAACAGTGGTGGTGGCCGACGGTGGTTGTGTAGGAGGTTGCAGTGGAGGTGGTCGATGGTGATTCGAGGTGGCCACCAGTGGTGGTGGTGGCAACAACATGTTGACCATTAAAACAAATATAAATCAGGGTTATATATCAAATTAGAGTAGCTTAGTAATTTTTTTAATTTATGTTACATTCTTCTTCTATGTTGTTCTACCTATTTTGGTGAAACAAAGAAAAAATCTTTTTTGTCCCACCCTGTCACACATTATCCCATTCCTTGTCCCTGTTTCATGTCGTGCCAAACGTGAAACGTTGAGTTTTTTGTCCTGTCACATGTCACATTAAACGCTAGACAACAAGTTTTTCCCGTCATGTCGTATCTCATATACCAAATATAGCTTTAAGGGTGCGTTTGGTTTGCAGACTGGATGGGACGGGACAGGACAAAAACTCACTATCCCATGTTTGGCGTGACATGGGACAAGACAAAAATTCACTGTCCCACGTTTGGCGCGACATGGGACAGGGACTGGACAAGGTGGGATAAGATGGGACAAAAAATGGTATTTTTTTTGTTCCACCAAAATAGGTGGAACAACATGGGACAAAAATGAGACAGAAACTAAAAATCATTGATCTACCGCCATTTGATGTATAATCCTAATATGGTATTAGTCATAAGGGTCATTACCACTCATCGCCGCCACTACCACCATCGCCGACCACCAGTAGCCACCGTCGGCCACCTCTACCTATTTCTCCACTATAACAACCTCCTCCACCACCTCCACAACCATCGGCCATCGCCACCACCACTACCATCGTCGACCACCTCTATTAACACCAATCACAACCACCTTTGGCCTCCACCACCATCAACGGCCACCGGTAACCACCACCAACCATCGTCGACCACTTCCACCTCTTCCTCTACTACTACAACAACTTCCTCTACCACATCCATAACCACCGCCTATCGCCATCTCCACCGATGCTCGCCGCCAACCACCGTCGGTGACCTCCGCCTCTTCCTCCACTACAATAACCTCTATTATCCATGTCCACCGCCACCACCACTACCATCGTCGACCACCTATACCTCCACCACATCAACCATAACAACCTCCTGTACCACCTCGATTCATTTTTTCTTTATATGAATCGGATTTTTTCGAACTACTATCAATTATTTCAGATTCTTTATTCAAATTTCTTACAATTGTTTTTGTATGTATTTATATGTATGAAAAATCGTTTAAAACAATAAAAATGTTTTTTAATTAAATTATTTAAAGATATACTTTATTTGTGTTATTTATAACTATTATATGACATATAAAATCATCAAACAACTTTTAGGGAAATTTGTCCAGTCCTAGCCGTACCAAACACAAGACAGACATTTGTCTTGTCCTGTCCAGTCCCGTCCCGTCCAGTCCAGTCCTAGCCTCTTGTTCTGTCTTGTCCAGTCCCGTCCAATCATGTCTGCGTACCAAACGCTACCTAACAGAACTAAAAAGGAGGACAAAAATTTGAGGAGCACTAGTGGAGTTAAAAAGTCGATATGAAGTTTACAAATTAGTTATACTTTTTATTAAAGAGAAAGACGAAAACAATATTATCATAATTTTATGTTAAATTCTTTAAAAACGTCTACTAACTAAAAAAAGTCAGAGGGAAAAATTATCAGATGGCCCAAATGCTAATTATCCTATGACTTTATCAGTCTTCACGAATCAACTCAACTCGTTCAAACTCGTTTTAGAAAATTATTTATTCTAATATTGATCCATTTTCGACCTTGATTATGGTATGTCAAAATATGGGTACTTTTACTTTTTGGAAGATAAAAAAGCAATTGGAAGATTCAATATTAGTGTATCAAAAGTGGGATGCAACTACTACCAAAGTGGCACACTACAAAATACATTTCACCATTATAAGAATTTTTATGGAAAAAAAGATTTAAATAAGAACACTTTTAATTTATGAAAATGTAAAAATAGATTTTATTGGTAATTAATATGAGATAATATAATTGACATGATAAAAAAAAATGGTTGATTGTAACAAAATTTGGATTCCAACAAATTATACTAAAAAACGATTATTTTATTCACTTTAACTTGACATCAGTAAATTATAACTTTCGTCCATATGGTTGGTTAATAATTTTGATTACCGTCTTTGTGGTTTAAAAATTGTGATTTTCGTCCTTATGGTTTGCTATTTATTGTTATTTTCTTCCATTGACTAATTTCTACCTTTAAGTATAAGGGACTAAAAAGTAAAGAATTATAAACCATAGGGATGGAAACAACAATAAATTGTAATCATAAGGGCAAAAATAATAATTTCTAAACCACAGGGACAAAAATCGCAATTTTTAACAAAACAACAGGGACAAAAACTTAACTTAATTGTAACACAATTAAATAACAAATCGGGTATAAACAAACCATAAAGCACAGTCTGGCCCAACTTGCTTTAACGAAGGACTGTCTCCCCACATACTAATGATTCACAAACACCCCCAGGCCTCACGACGCCCTCACAGTACTAATAAATCGCCTCTAGCTGCGTTCGAGTTGGGCTGTCTCTCAACTCCAGTTGCCTCTTTTATCGTTTGAGTAAGCATATATGTCATGACTGCTAACCATCTGTAATGACTCCATCTTGTGAAACATGGTTGAAAGCCGAAAAGCAAAATATACTTGTGACTGGTTTTACAACTTATAATGTCTAAATCTTTCTCGACAATTGATGCCAGTTTGATTATTTGCTCATCTGCTGCTCTAATTACAATACAATGGCTAATATATATTGAATATGAATTAAAACCAACATCCATTGCTTGCCCGTCTTTTTTACAACCCTTCTATTGATATACATTTACATAGCTATCTGTGAATTTATTTCGCCTTTTTAACGTGGTATTTGTGGACGCTCGTTTGATTGTTGATTTATATTATTAAGGTATTTAATATACAAATCCTTATGAGTACAAGAGGTTTTTGTTTACTGTTTAATGCAAATTTTATATTTAACTACATTTATTATCTTATATTTACATAAACGTATTAGCCAGGGGAGATTCAAATAAGAAGGCTACATATAATGAGAAGGTATGAATGAAATAGTCATATGTGAATCATTAAAAATACCCATTTAAAGATGTATATGTGAACCCATATAAATAATTTATAACATTGGTTTTATATATTAATCTTAAGTAGATTTTTTTTTCAATAACCTTCTCATTTTACATTCCTACAATATTTGGTATTCTTATTTGAACCAACCATACGTTACGATATTAGGCTCATTCTGATTAGGGTTGTGTATCGGGAGGGTTGGGCGGGGTCATATTGACAAACCAAAAATCATATCGGATTTCGGTTATGGAAACTGTTGGGTCATCTAAAGATTTGAAAATGACCTCCCGATCTTCCATTTTGTATCATCATACTTAGAATATTTTGAGGTTCTTACTAGCAGCTTGGTTTCAATACAAATGTCCGCTAAAGTCGAAGATCAGCCGAAAAAGACAAAGAAGAAGTATATCTCTCAAAGTGGATTGAAGATGGACTTCTCAACCTAAAGCCAAGCATGCATATGTGATCATCACCATCAACCAGGATGGTTCCGATCTCACATCTTCAGAAGCCTGAAGATTTCTCACATCTTCGGGAGCCCGAAGATTCCTCACATCTTCGGGATCCCGAAGATTCCTCACCCGTGCCAACTTGTCTCTCTATTCACCAAACTTGTATTTGATAAGTTTTGGTGGGAAAATATCATCGGCATAAACACATTGTACTTTTATGATAAAGTATATTTGTGATATATTGCATTGACATGGACCTCAACTGAAGATCAGAAAAGTGAGCCTTGTCTCCTACACTCTTTTGATGAAAGGTCTACACCATCCTCTGTAGGTCAATACTTAAGACAAAAACACCTCAAGACAAAAGGTACATCCTGTGTAACACCCTTAATATTGGAAAGAGCAACCAATTTAAAATTTCAATAAAACCTTAAATAAAGATAAAATCTCTTACAACAAGTCCAAACTTGAATTACTAATCTAGGTTTAACCATCAACAAATAAATAAAGTCTTACACGAAGATCAAATAGAGTCAGATGTTACTAAAACCCAATACAAGTTGCTATTCCCAAGTTAAAGACGAATGACTTCACCAGGCTACTCACCCTCGTGATTATAACTAATACTCACCCTTCGCAACAACGCTAGAACCATTTCCCTCATCCGAAACCTGATGCACATGCCGACAAAAAAAAAAGGTTAGGCTAACGCCTAGTGAGTTCAAGAGTTTACAACATGGAATAAATATATTTGTTAAAGGGAAAGAATGCGATTTAAATCATAGACAATCAAAAGATTTAATTTAAATATCAAACGACCACATTTTCCCAAAAAACACCTTTAAAACAAGGGACCCAACTTGAACCTTCTTTCGTAAAGTCATTTTATCCCAAATTCACCCAAAACGTGAAAAGTAAACAAACTCCCAACTTATAGTAATTCAAAATAGAATTTTATTTCACGAAACACCCAAACGGGGGCGGGTTTAATACACAACCCATAGATCATGAGTAAAAAAACCAATATATGCAACGCATCACCGAAAAATATGGATAATAAAATAATACCCCTTTAATACCCAATTAACACATTTCGGTGATGGGGGAGACCCGATTCCATTGTACGTGGCGGAACACAAAGTTAAGCCACAAAACCATGTTGTCGAACTACACCTCAGATTGTGACTGTATTGCCTACTCTACCGAGCTACACCTTCAGTCATGACTGTATTGCCTGCTCCGTCGAGCTACACCTCCAGTCGGACTTTATTTCAAGTCCCAAACACCTTATCCCCTACTGCCTGCTCCGCCGAGCTACACCTCAAGGATACACGATCTTATTGCCTGTTCGGTCTCTAGCGGAGTTTCATCCTCAGGGTACTCATTTGACCCCTAGTGCATACTCCCTAGCATTCAAGATAGGAGCCTTAGCTCTTTACTTGATAACTCCCGATGTCTAACCTCGTGCACAAGAATTAGACATCCAACACCAGACTCATGGTCCCGAAGTACAACCCATAAAGGTTCTTCTTCGCCAAACAACCGGGACAACACCAATGCCAACACGACATTATTTCCCAAAGTGAAAATCCCAAGAGTCCCCACTCTTAAACGTGGCTGACTTACATGTCTATGGATCCAATGCATTACAGTCTAAAATACATGACTCCAATTGAATGACACACACACACACTCAAAACATGTATTCTCCAAAATAAAGTGCAATAAATGCAACTCACACCCAGAGCTCCAGTTTAAGTTATTAAAACCGGACAAAAGTCCTCATTACCCGACAAATCCAAAAAACTGAGCCTTAAGCTCAACCAACTAAACGACCATATGCTAAAATCCGTAAAATGCAATAAAATGCAACGACCACATTTATGCAAACACATGCTTCAACTACATGAATAAACTCCAACATAAAACATTTTCCAAACAAGTTTATAATCTCATTTACTCTTTCCAAAACGTCCCATGACACACATTTAAATGGCAACCACTCAAGAGGTTTATACCCATACGATAAATCATTTAAATATCAATATCACCGGTTTACTCAATAAAATACTTGAGTTACCTCTTTTTCCCAAAAACCAAAGGTTCATAAATTCATAAACATTTGCAAGGTTGGGAATGACCAAGCGCACATGACTCACATGGTGGTATTTTAAAACATTTCACGATACAAAATGCACGTAATACCAACAATCATAAAAATGCATTCTTACCCAATACTTTCCATTTATGTAAACGAGTTATCAAACCATTCTCATTTTGATGCATTTAACAACATACTCAAAAATCCCCAAGATGGGTGTTTTATAAGTTTACATAGTTAAACACTTCCAAATAACCAAACTTATCAGCAGTTAACATTTTAATGTAAAACACAAACACTTTAAGATAATCATTTTGGCATGCACACCGTTTTTACAAATCAACTTGAACTCACCTTGCTAGATTTAGGCTAAATCTAGATTTTATCCCGCTTTGAGCTTCCTTGAAGAGACTTGAATCCTCAAGCCAAAACTTCCCAAAAACCTAGATTCACAAGTTTTCACCCATTAATAAACATATTCAACCATTTATAACCGATCCCCAAACACTTTACATCAAAATCTTCATTTGGCCAAAACCCTAATTTTTGACCCCAAATTTCTCCAAAGTCTTCCAAACTGAAATTGGAGTAATAAAACACTAGGATATCACCAATGAAGCATATATATCTTAAGATAAGGTTTAGAAATGGAAAGGATAAACTTACCACTTAGGTTTTGGTGAAAACCTAGAAAACCCTAAAATGAAGCTTGAGGTTGAAGATGACAATGGTGAGCTCTTGCCTAGGGGTGTCAAAAATAACCGAAACCGAATAACCCACCCGAACCGAATGAAGTTTGGGTTAAACGGTTTTAGGTTATTCAGTTTTCGGGTTAAACGGTTCGGTTAACCGAATAAGGATTCTTATTCGGTTTGGTTTTCGGTTAATTTTTTCATAATTCGGTTAAACCGAATAACCCGAATAATACAATCTACTAATATTTTATATATTGCATTTTATAAAAAATAAACCTAAGGCATGTTATACTATTATTATTTTACATATTTTATTGATATATAATGTTTTTATTGAGAGTAGATAATGTCTTTTTATTAGATTACATTTTATGCATGAATTACATCGTCGCATGAAGAAAAATAATGTCATATGGTAGAAATAGGTTTTGATAGATAGTGTATTTTACTTAATATAAGTCAATCGTTGAGTATGAATGTATGCTATAATTATATATTATAAGCAACAGACATTTGATTTGAAAACATTATTTGTTCAAATGTCAAACGAAAAAATATAAATCCTTATTCGGTTTAACCGGTTACCGAACCGAATAACCCGAAACCGAATAACCCAAAACCGATTAAACCGAACCTTATTTGGTTTGGTTATCGGCTAGTTTTTAAAAAACTTGAAAACCGATTAACCCGAACCGAATAAACCGAAAACCGATTTAACCGACCGAATAACACCCCTACTCTTGCCATAGCTCCCAATCTCCTACTTGATGATGAAGCACTTTAAGAACTCAAGAAATTGGCTTAAGATGGGTTAGGGTTTGAGGGAAATGAAGGAGAAACGGTTTGGGAGAGAATGGAGAAGTTTGGATGAAAGGAAATGAGAAGAAAATGTTGAATTCGCGACTTAACAGCACCCTGGACCTTTTGTGCGACAATGACCAGCGACATTGCCCAGGGAAATGTCGCCTGGCAATGTCTCCAGGTGCCCCCAGGCTTCTGTTCCCTCTCTGCGACTGTGACAGTGCGACTATGACACTGTCATAGTCGTTGGGCATTGTCGCGGGACCTTTCCAGAGCCCCAAAACTCGACTTTTTCACTGCCAAAACTCCCGATACTCCGAGGGACTTTAAACAATACATTTCCCAACAAAACCCCACTGTTTACAAGTCACAGAAACGTCTGAGTGACATTTACTTACCGAAAATTACGGGTGTTACATCTTGTACCATGCTGAAGACATGTGCACATCCCTTGCTCAACAGGTGTCCCATGCATTAAATACACGAGATACTATAAATATGGAGGATGGTTCAACATTCGAGACAACCAGCTCCACAACCTTCAAGATCTCTAAGTGCCTGACAATTTTCTTTCTACGAAGTTCATTGTTTTCTAAATGTTTTTCAATGTTCTTCATTCTCTTTGTGTAAGATTGTTTGAGTAGATTTCATCTATTCTCTTCCGCAACAATCAAAAGTTTTCTATGTGTAATTTTTGATTTCAAATCAA
This sequence comes from Arctium lappa, assembly GCA_023525745.1. Taxonomy (NCBI): domain Eukaryota; kingdom Viridiplantae; phylum Streptophyta; class Magnoliopsida; order Asterales; family Asteraceae; genus Arctium; species Arctium lappa. The sequence goes on from CM042061.1 coordinate 60,498,509, forward strand.
TAAGAATTAAATTAAGTGAAAATTTGTGAGTATTGTATTCACCCCCCCCATCTACAATATTTTTCTTGTTTACTTACTGCTAACTGGGACCAACAGAAAGTCAGAAACCAATCCCCAAAATTTGGGTTTCAGATTGTTTCGGGTTGGATTGGTCGGGGTTTGGGTCGGTCAGGTTCGGGTACTATTATATACAAAAAGTAAATAAATATATTCAATCGATTTTGAGGATTAATGCAGTCGATTGATTGAATTGATGAAATCGATAGTAAATTTAGAAATCAGAAAAGAGTACGACTGATTAATATTTTCCAAAGATAATTAAATAAATAAATATTGGCGATAGATCAAATATAAACCACCCTAATTTGTGCAAACCGTCGATTTCATTGGTTAATTTAAATTTTTTTTTATTGATGACATTGGTTTATATATTTTTGTTTTTTCATTTAATGTATTTTCTCATTCTGATTAAACTTGTTATATATATATATATATATATATATATATATATATTATTGACTAATTAACCCTCATAAATGAGAAAAAAGTGAAAAAAGAAAAGAAAAATTATGATTGATTGGATTGAGTTTGCACAAATTAGGGTGATTTGGAAATGAAACCACCCTTATATTATATATACTAGGCATATACTCGCGCGTGATACGGCACGAGTGTTAAACTTTCTTGTAATTTGTGATTGCAAAATTAATACGATTTTTTATACAATGTTTTATACCATCTAAATTATGGGTTGTTTGCACGTAAAATATTATCATGAAAGCCAAATGAAAAATACGAAGTTTGAAGCTTATAAAAATCAATCATTTGGTATAGATTATTTGAAGAAATAGTCCGTGTATTAGATCTCAAAGAATTTGAGGACTTTGTTTTTTACTTCATATTAATTGAATACAAATAATAAAATGTCCTATAAAAAAATCAACGATAATATACAAACATCAAAATTTTCAAACAATTATTTGAATTTTGAAATGTAAAAAAACATGATGCATTGAATATTGAAATTACTTTGAGTTGTAAACAAATTTCAACACCCCTTAACATTTAGGATATCAAACATCCCTCCATGCCACTTTACCCTTTTCATCTCTCATCCATACTATATCGTTGTGTTCTCTAATCTAGAGAGAAAAGAAAAAAAAAAGAAATGTATGAAAAGGAAAGGGAGGGAAACGAAAGGAAAGAAAAATAATTTTTTTCATTTATGTTTTCAAAAGGGAATAAAAAGGAAGGAAATGAAAGGAAATAGTTTTTCATGTTCTTGAAATGAGAGAAGAGAAAGGAAAGATGTCATTTTTAGAAATATACCTTTATAAAAATATATTCTTTATAATGACCAAAAAAGTATTGACAACAAAACTACAATGATATAATTTATAATAAGAATGAAACATATTTTTAATATATTTTAGTTGATCTACGATTATGCATTTTTAACAAAAAATAAATAAAATATTGTAATGGGTAATTGTCATTTTTTTTATTTAGTGTGATGAGTAATTGTTGTTAAAGCTTGTGCCTTTATGGCCAAATTTTTTGTTACCAACTAAGCTTAACTTCCAACATTTTATAACACTATTAAAAGAATGTACTAGCATCAATGGACATGACGACTTGGACTTTAAGATTCAAATTCAATTTCACAAGTGACCGACCAAAATGTGCTTAGCGAAAAACCATAAAAGAGATATAACCCTACAATCCAACTTAGGAATATAAAGCCAACAATCAACCAAAAAACTACCCATCATACAATTATCCCAACTAAGGCCCACAATAAAAACCATCACCTTTGAATGAGAGTGAGAGGTATCATCATCACTTCATCACAACCCATAGTAAATTGAATAAGACTTGAATTCATTATCAAGACCAAAAGAATTGAAAGGAGACAACAGTTGAAAAACCAAAATGGAATTCAACGGGAAGAAAAGCCCCAGACCAAACCAACAGTAATCAAGATGGGAATAGAAAGCAATTTGGCCTTTGGGGGATGGGTGTGTCATCTGTGCAAATATGTTTCATGTTATTTGTTTGTCTGGAGTAACTTGTAATTCATATTCAGATCCACAACTATGAGATAAAATAATAGGTATGATTATGAGGAAGAGGTAAATTGCTTACAAATAATTCCTTTGCAACTTCGAACAGATACGTATTTAATAGGAAGTAGCATAAGATGGCCAGAGAGAACCCACCAGAGAAAATCCAACTGAAAGGCAAACAAGCAAAAAATAAAATAAATTATAGTGAAAGAAAAAAAAATACTAAATATGGTTGCCTTGTCTAGCACCATGAGATTAAAGTGTACATACCTCCTGCATCTCTATATCCAGGTTGGCACAAAATTGAATAATAAAAGGCATAAAATGAGTGAGATATAAAACAAATTACGAATGATAACAACAGATACAAAGATAGAGATCAGAACATACTTGAGACGGTCTCCCTTTCTATTCTGAAGTGTTGAAAGTAAGGTTTATTCTGATCAATCTTGTCATCTTTACTAACTTATTCTGTTTGGTTTATTTTTGTTAAGAGTTCAGGGACTGAAAGTGACTAAGGCTGATTCCTGAAGGATAGCGGAGCAATTGGTATTGATAAAGGGACTAAAGGCTCAAGGGCTGATATGCAATTTACAAGGAATATAAATGTGGGATCTCACCGTGTGTTGAAATAATTCAGCTCATTTTACAAATTGGTTTTAATATTCTCTCTCGTTTCTCTCTACATTTTAGGGTTTATATTTTCAGTAATCATCTTCAAACCTCTTGAAGATAAATTTGTGTGTTATATAGTATTAGTGTTCTTATTGTATTAGTATTTTAGGATTTAATACTTTGTAATGTGATTTGTTATGAAGTTTAAGATGAAGGCAGCGATGGGTTTGTTAAATCCCTATTAGGAAAACAAAGATTGCATAATTGTAAAAATGTACAAAAAAGGAACTTACTTCAAGGGATTCACAGAATATTATGTTTGATATTTAAGATATGACCAACGCACCTAGACCACTCATTATTGTAATTCACTTGCAACTCTTCAAGATTGGTAAGAAGATCAATCAGTGAAGTGCCATATTAGGAAAAGAAGAGAAAATAGGATAAAAAGAAGTGAAAAGTTTGCTAGAAGTTTGAAACCTATTTTGAGAACTGGATATCTAGTTGACAACAACCATCATATATTACGCCCCTGAAAAGGAATTGCAAGTGTTGAACCATCTTAACAATCGAAATGAATCAAAGGACAAATAAACCAATACCTGAAGGGAATTTCTGGCAGAAACAACACTTTGGCACGATTGAAATTGGATAAGTGCTTGAAAACCTACAAAATTCACAGAAAATATATTTAAGTATCCAGAAACAATAAATTCATGCAAAGTGCTCAGTATATGTATATATATTCAACGCATCTTTAATAGAAAATTCTGTTACCAAAAGTAAAACACAAATCATCGACTTGAGATTGATGTCAACTTTACTTGAATAAGTCAAAAAAATAGTTGTATTATGATGCGAATAATAAAGAGAAAAAGAAAGAAAAGTGATAGAAGCAAAAACATGAAGAAGTAGACCAGCTGACTTTTGAAATGTGACAACCTTCTCCACATATCCATGAGGGGAGAACACTTGATGCAACACTTCCACAGTTATAGGGTATATCATGTGATGAATCGTAACCAAGAGTATAAAATTAGTCTGTATATCCATAGTACGTCCAACAGGCATAGATAGGCTAAGCTAGAATAACTTATGGCAACAAATGAGGATCGAAACCCATAGTAGATTCTCAATCTCCATCTTTTGAATTGTTGTAACCAACTACACCAACCCCAATCATGAAACAGAATTATATAGTTGCAATACCACTCCTTATCACTCCAAAAAATACCAAAGATCTTATTCTGCTCCCAAAAACTCATCATAGAGGTATATTGGCCAATAGTCATAACAACAAAAAATCATAACCACAACCTTATTTTATATATTGTCTATAGCACCAGATCCACCTTATTCCTCCAAATCTGGATAGATTTGAAAACACCAACAATGAGCAAACACTAATTGACGATAAACTGAAGTTACCTTTAAAAGACTACATGAACAATCAACAAATTGTTCTTAGTTACCTTCCAATTGCTTTATTGATACTCTGAATGCCCAACATACCATTTCAAGAGCTTGACCAAAGCTTCTTTCCCATAAATTTTCTTCTCCTTGCCATAAATGTCTTTCAAGGCAATATCCCCTTCTTCATCACCACTTTGTTCCAACAAACATTGCAATTGAAAACTAATTATAAGTTGCTAATTAGAGTCAAACCTCAAAGTATGAAGAACATATACTCTTCTTTTGTCAAGTTCTTTATCTGCATATGTCATTAAGATGGATCCCAAACTGATTGGATTTTTGTATGAACAACATTGTATCTGAAATTTGAATATTTGATCAAACTTGCTTCCTCATAATCACTTATATTGAAGTTAATATCAACATCAAGTCCACGAAATTTTATAACAGCCCGATTATATGCTCTATAAAAGAGATCAAATTCTTTAACTTTAGAAATGCTTCAGATTATAAAAACAAATGTCGAATAATTTGAAGAAACAGAACAAGATGACAGTTACCTGGCAGCATCATGTGCAGTATCGAATCCACCTACAAGATCAAGCACATAGAGTTCAAATAAATATAACAGCGTCAGTTATTAGAGGAAAAACATATTGAAATCCAACTTGAAATTAACAAAACAAGGGAATCCAATGAATTATAATTGTTTACCTAGATAAACTTGTTTCCCACAATCCCTGCAGAAATCACAGAAAACTCGAACACAAGTAAATATTGTAACACCCGCTATTTTGGGGTTGGGTGAAAAGTTGACTATTACCCAAAGTCCAAGGGGGTAAAATGTAACTTGTGTTATATAAATATAAATCAGATTTTAGATATTTTGGAAATATCACAAATATCAGTTTTTGAGAAATCAGAGAGAGAAAGAGAAAAGAAGCAGTGAAGTGGTTCTTCGGGTTTTCTCCAAATCAAGGTACGAATCTAGCCTAATGCTTTGATCTGAATGCTTTTAGCCGCGTATAATCTTGTTGTGAAGGTTTAAAACCGTTCCATTGTGAGATCTGAGTATTTCTCATTTTGGATCTGGGTTCTGCATAGATCTGTTTATGGTGTTCTTGATGAAACAAGACGATGGTCATTTGACCGATGGTCCTTCGACCGGTTGGCCGTTCGACCGATTGGTCGTTCGACCGATGTGTCCTTTGACCGGACACATGTTCGACCGAAGGTCATGTTCGACCGAGGTCATGTTCGACCGAAGGTCGGGTTCGACCGAGGTCAGGGTTCGACCGGTGTCGGGTTCGACCGAGGTCAGGGTTCGACCGGTGTTGTCATTTCGACCGGACTAGTTCCTGGTAATTGTTAGGCTCTATTGTCTTTAAGTTTTATGTGAGAAAGTTATCTGTGTTTCGACTTACCGACTTATCGGTGTTGTCATAGGTAGCAATCGTAAGAAGCATTCTTTAATCAGGTAGAAATCTGAGGTGAGTCCTTAAGCTAAATCGGTCTGTATTACGAATGCTATGTGATAAATGTATTATTTGAAATGTGGAAAATCTGGTTTCAAAGTGACGTATTATCGTTGGAAATTGCATTCTAAAGATCTCACATTTTCAAGAATCACGATTTATAGAATTGAACTGTTGTTCATATGAATTGTCTGTATAACTGATTTAATGTGGGCATGCTCGGAAATGACATGCTTTGGCTTTGAGTCTTAGTGCAATGGATCCATAGGCACTGTGTTCCTATGTCCCCTGTTTTGGGCATTTGGTTCACGTTTTAGCACGGGATAGGCATCGGGTTACCATGATAAGTAAGGTGTGGGCCTATACGGTCGGGCAGCGTCTCATGGTGCAGTAAGGTGAAATCCCATTATGTGCTTGAGTTCCCCCTGTTTTGGGAACTCTCAAGGATAGATCCAGAGGGGTTGACTTGAATGTTTTGAGCAACAGATCTAGAGGGGTTGAGCTCGTTATGTGATATGTGGGTATTACTTATACCATGTTTAATCACTAATGGTTTATTGGATTTCTTGACTTAGCTCATGGCTATACTACCGCGTGGCACCAATTGGGTTTAGTACTCTCTTTTATTTGGCTTGTTCTCACTAGGCGTTAGCCTAACGCTTGCTCTTGGTTGTCATGTTGGCAGGTTATCTTAGCAGTGGGGCTCGTCGGGACTGAGGGAGCGACCTTGGGGTCGTGAGGGATTCTTTTGAAGATTCATTTTGAAAGTATAGCGACACCCGTCCCTAATCTAGATATTTTATAGATTAATAGGATGTTGTTTTATACTTCAGTTATCTACCTCAATATTGGCTACTCTATACCCGTTGGGTTGATTGTGTAATGAAAATTGTCACACCTTATTCCGCAACTTAGTCTATTGCCGAATTGTTTCTTCAAAATTTTATTTCCGCAGTTTCTAGGGTGTTACAAGTTGGTATCAGAGCCTTGGTTTAAGTGAACTAGGTATGACTGTAAGATGCCTAGACTTAAGCTGAAACTATTAAGTTACGACTCGTGAGATGGGGTAGATCTTGTGAGATAGGATGGTCTTAGGGTCAACGGAAAATTGCACAAGTTGAAAGTTGTAACGATGGTAATAAGCACTCTTGCGTATTATACGTTCATAATTTCACTTAGCTAACGTTATTATGAAAATGTCTTACGTGAGCATACTTAAATTACTGTTGTTATAACGATTGATAAGTGTAGAAGTACGTTCTCTGTGTTTTCCGTAATCCTTGTTCCGTTCTTTTGCATGATTGCGTTCAGCAGAACCATGGTTAATACCAGGAGTCATCCGGAAGGCCAGGAGGCCGACATACCTACGACCGACCATCCGCTGGCGACCGTAGTGGGGGAAACTGTACGTGTGAGTAATGTGCTGGGAGGAGGACCCGAGCATATTCCTCGACGAAATTTGGAGGCTAATGAGCCTATTATAGAAGAAGTGACGGCCGAATCGAGAATGATGGATCGTATGATGTTGGCCATGAATAGGGCCATGGCACAACAACAGGAAGTGTTCTTGAAACTCCTCGAGGACCGAGACACTAACAACCGTAGGCCCGAAACGGTTGGCGAGAATGTGATTGTTGCTGGATCCGGGGGTACCGGACCCGTAATTTCCCCTGTGGTAACTGCAACCCTAGGCGTCAATCGAACGACACGGACTTGCACGTTTAAGGCTTTTCTGGGTTGCCGACCACCAGAATTTAAAGGCTCGGACAATCCCTTAGATTGTATGGCCTGGGTTCGAGAGATGGAGCAAGCTTTTCGCTCAAGCGAATGTGGGGAAGAACAGAGGGTGATATTTGGTTCCCGAATGCTGCGGGGAATAGCTCTTACCTGGTGGGATGTGTACTCTGCTTCGCTGGAGCCAACTGTTCTAGACCAATTGTCTTGGTCTACCTTCAAGGAGAAACTGCTAGAGGAGTACTGTAATGAGCGGTCGTTGGACCGAATCAAGGATGAATTCCAGAATTTGAAGAAGGGAGGTATGTCTGTGAGGGAATACAGCCGTCTCTTCATGGACAAGCTAGGCTTTGTGGAACATCTGGTCCCGACAGAGAAAGATAAGATCAAGGCTTACATCAAGGGTCTTCCATCGGACATGATGTCGATGGTTCGTGTGACAAAGACCTCCACCCTTCGGGAGGCAATGGAAGAAGCTCAACTCATGGAGGATGCTTACAGTCTCGGCAGGGATCAGGGTGGTTGCCAAGTCGAGAAGAGGAAGTGGGAGGGGAGTTCAATGCCCTCAAAGAAACCCTTTTATGCCAACAGCAGCACTCAGCGAGGAGCTGATCCTAGACGTGATGCTAGGTGGTGTTCCAAGTGCCGAAGCAAGCATTTCGGCCCTTGCAACTTTATTCCCGGGACGTGCTACAAATGTGGGAAGACGGGTCACACGTTCCGAGATTGCCCTCTCAAGGGACAGGTATGTTTTGAGTGTAGGGAACCGGGGCACGTAAGGGCGGAATGCCCGAAGCTGAAGACCGGAGGATCTGGCGGGAAGAAGTTGGAAACTCCGCGGTCGACTGGAAGGGCTTTCCAGATGTCATCAGAGGAAGCTAAAGCATCGACCGATGTGGTGTCGGGTACGTTCTCTCTAAATTCCGTACCTACACGCGTGTTATTTGATTCTGGTGCTAGCTACTCGTTCATATCCGAATTGTTCTGTCAAAGGCTTGCTATGTCTATGAGTATGTTAGAGAATGCGGTTGTGGTAGAAATAGCAAATGGAGGTCAGGATCTAATTCGTAGTATCCTTAAGGATTGCATCTTAGAGCTTAAGGGGAAGAAATTTCCCATTAACCTATTACCAATGCAAATTGGCGGATTCGACGTAGTGGTAGGTATGGACTGGTTATCTAAGAACCAGGCCGAAATTGTATGTTCCAAGAAAATGATCCGCTTACCGATGGCAAACGGGGAAGCAACTATAATCTACGGCGAAGGAAGGAAAAGCGATGTGGCGATTATTTCAGTAATCAAAGCTAGGAAGTGTTTGGCGAAAGGATACGTATCTTTCTTAGCGTATGCCATCGATACCAAACTCGACCAACGGAAATTGGATGATGTTAGGGTGGTGCGCGAGTTTCCCGATGTGTTTCCGGAGGACTTGCCCGGGTTGCCGCCCGATCGTGTTGTGGACTTTCGTATTGACCTCATTCCTGGAGCGGCTCCGATTGCTCGAGCTCCTTATCGTTTGGCTCCTACCGAAATGCAAGAGATGGTGGTTCAACTTCGAGACCTTCTCGAGAAAGGTTTCATCAGACCGAGCTCGTCCCCGTGGGGAGCTCCGGTTCTATTTGTCAAGAAAAAGGACGGTGCATTGAGAATGTGTATCGACTACAGGGAACTGAACAAAGTGACGGTGAAGAACAGGTATCCACTTCCAAGAATCGACGACCTGTTCGATCAGCTTCAAGGAGCGGGTTGCTTCTCAAAGATTGATCTTCGATCGGGGTATCACCAAGTGAAGGTAGCAAAGAGCGACATTCCGAATACGGCATTTAGAACTCGCTATGGGCACTACGAGTTTCTGGTGATGCCATTCGGCCTAACCAACGCACCGGCAATATTTATGGACTTGATGAACCGAGTGTGTCGACCGTTCCTCGACAAGTCGATAATTGTATTCATCGACGACATCTTAGTTTACTCCAAGAATGAAGAAGAGCATGAGCAGCATCTCCGTGAAGTGTTGGAGGTGTTAAGGCGAGAAAGACTCTACGCAAAGTTTTCAAAGTGCGACTTTTGGCTTCCAGAAGTTCAATTTTTGGGGCATATAGTTTCAAAGGAAGGAGTCAAGGTGGATCCCGCAAAGATTGAGGCGATGACGAATTGGGAACCTCCCAATAATCCATCTGAAATCCGAAGCTTCCTAGGTTTGGCAGGATACTACCGGAGATTCATCCAAGACTTCTCGAAGATAGCCTCGTCGTTGACAATCTTGACCCGGAAGAACGTGAAATTTGTGTGGACCGAGAAGCAAGAAGAGGCGTTCCGCACCTTACAGAAGAAGCTTTGTGAAGCTCCTATCCTATCCTTACCAGACGGGACGGAAGATTTTGTGGTGTACAGCGATGCGTCGAAGATGGGTTTGGGTTGTGTCCTGATGCAAAGAGGGAAAGTGATCGCTTACGCATCAAGGCAACTTAAAGTGCATGAAGTCAACTACCCTACTCATGACTTGGAATTGGCAGCTGTGGTGTTTGCACTGAAATTGTGGCGGCACTACCTTTACGGTACGAAGTGCACTCTTTATACGGATCACAAGAGTCTGAAGCATATCTTTAATCAGAAAGAGCTAAACATGAGGCAGCGAAGATGGTTGGAGTTGTTGAAGGATTATGACTGCGAGTTGCTCTACCATCCGGGTAAGGCAAACGTGGTTGCCGACGCCTTGAGTCGAAAAGTTTGCGGAGGAAATTCTCGTGCTACCTTTGCACGGATTGAAGTAACTTCAACGCTTATTGATAGAATCAAGGAATCGCAAGCCGAAGCCCTGCTAGAGGAAAATCTCAAAGGAGAAGTCATGGCGAAACAACATCTTTTGTTGACTGAAGATAGTCGAGGGGTGAAGCTTTTCAATGGGCGAGTTTGGGTGCCCAAGATTGGGGGTAATAGAGAACTTCTTCTCGAAGATGCCCACAAATCAAAATACTCCATCCACCCGGGAAGCACGAAAATGTATAGAGATTTGAAATTGCTTTATTGGTGGCCAGTCATGAAGCTCGATGTGGCGCGCTATGTGGAACAGTGTGTGACTTGCTTACAAGTGAAGGCTGAGCACCAAAAACCCTACGGCAGTTTGCAATCCTTGGAAATTCCGGAATGGAAATGGGAACACATCACGATGGATTTCGTGACAAAGCTACCAAAGACCTTGAAAGGTCACGACGCCATCTGGGTTATAGTTGACCTCTTGACCAAAAGCGCTCACTTCTTGGCCATGCGGGAGACGTTACCAATGGATAAATTGGCGAAGTTGTACATCGATGAAGTAATTTCCCGGCACGGCGTGCCGCTATCTATAGTCTCTGATCGGGATAGTCGGTTCACGTCGCATTTTTGGGATGGCTTACAAAAGGAATTAGGTACACGTGTGAAGTTGAGCACGACCTACCATCCTCAAACCGACGGACAAAGCGAGAGGACAATCCAGACGCTAGAAGATATGTTAAGATCATGCGTGATCGACTTTGGGGGTAGTTGGGATACGCACCTGCCCTTGGTAGAGTTCGCATACAATAATAGCTACCACTCAAGTATAGGGATGGCACCGTTTGAAGCGTTATACGGTCGCAAGTGTCGAACTCCCGTATGTTGGCTCGAGGCTGGGGAAAAGCAGTTCACCGGACCGGAAGTTGTACAAGAAACGGCGGACAAGGTCAAGGGCATCCGCGAACGTTTGAAGGCGGCCCAGGATCGACAGAAAAGCTACGCCGATAAGAAAAGACGGCCAATGGAATTCCAAGTGGGAGATCGAGTTATGTTGAAGGTGTCCCCTTGGAAGGGAATTATTAGATTTGGGAAGCGTGGGAAGTTGAGCCCCCGTTTCCTTGGACCGTTCTCTGTGACTAAGCGGGTAGGACTTCAAGCTTATCAGCTGGAACTTCCTACGGAGATGAAGGGAATTCATAACACGTTTCACGTGTGCTATCTACGGAAGTGTCTAGCAAAGGAGGAGAGTGTCATTCCACTCTCCGAGATCAGAGTAGATGAAGGGAATCGTTGCGTTGAAAAACCTGAGGCGATTTTAGAAAGGAAGACGAAGAAGCTTCGTCACCGGGAAGTCACAATGATCAAGGTTCAGTGGAAGCACCATCGAGGTGCCAATGTGACTTGGGAAGCGGAAGAGGACTTGAGGCGGAGGTATCCTCACCTCTTCCCATAGCCGAGATTTCGAGGACGAAACCTTCTCCAAGTTGGGGAGGATTGTAACACCCGCTATTTTGGGGTTGGGTGAAAAGTTGACTATTACCCAAAGTCCAAGGGGGTAAAATGTAACTTGTGTTATATAAATATAAATCAGATTTTAGATATTTTGGAAATATCACAAATATCAGTTTTTGAGAAATCAGAGAGAGAAAGAGAAAAGAAGCAGTGAAGTGGTTCTTCGGGTTTTCTCCAAATCAAGGTACGAATCTAGCCTAATGCTTTGATCTGAATGCTTTTAGCCGCGTATAATCTTGTTGTGAAGGTTTAAAACCGTTCCATTGTGAGATCTGAGTATTTCTCATTTTGGATCTGGGTTCTGCATAGATCTGTTTATGGTGTTCTTGATGAAACAAGACGATGGTCATTTGACCGATGGTCCTTCGACCGGTTGGCCGTTCGACCGATTGGTCGTTCGACCGATGTGTCCTTTGACCGGACACATGTTCGACCGAAGGTCATGTTCGACCGAGGTCATGTTCGACCGAAGGTCGGGTTCGACCGAGGTCAGGGTTCGACCGGTGTCGGGTTCGACCGAGGTCAGGGTTCGACCGGTGTTGTCATTTCGACCGGACTAGTTCCTGGTAATTGTTAGGCTCTATTGTCTTTAAGTTTTATGTGAGAAAGTTATCTGTGTTTCGACTTACCGACTTATCGGTGTTGTCATAGGTAGCAATCGTAAGAAGCATTCTTTAATCAGGTAGAAATCTGAGGTGAGTCCTTAAGCTAAATCGGTCTGTATTACGAATGCTATGTGATAAATGTATTATTTGAAATGTGGAAAATCTGGTTTCAAAGTGACGTATTATCGTTGGAAATTGCATTCTAAAGATCTCACATTTTCAAGAATCACGATTTATAGAATTGAACTGTTGTTCATATGAATTGTCTGTATAACTGATTTAATGTGGGCATGCTCGGAAATGACATGCTTTGGCTTTGAGTCTTAGTGCAATGGATCCATAGGCACTGTGTTCCTATGTCCCCTGTTTTGGGCATTTGGTTCACGTTTTAGCACGGGATAGGCATCGGGTTACCATGATAAGTAAGGTGTGGGCCTATACGGTCGGGCAGCGTCTCATGGTGCAGTAAGGTGAAATCCCATTATGTGCTTGAGTTCCCCCTGTTTTGGGAACTCTCAAGGATAGATCCAGAGGGGTTGACTTGAATGTTTTGAGCAACAGATCTAGAGGGGTTGAGCTCGTTATGTGATATGTGGGTATTACTTATACCATGTTTAATCACTAATGGTTTATTGGATTTCTTGACTTAGCTCATGGCTATACTACCGCGTGGCACCAATTGGGTTTAGTACTCTCTTTTATTTGGCTTGTTCTCACTAGGCGTTAGCCTAACGCTTGCTCTTGGTTGTCATGTTGGCAGGTTATCTTAGCAGTGGGGCTCGTCGGGACTGAGGGAGCGACCTTGGGGTCGTGAGGGATTCTTTTGAAGATTCATTTTGAAAGTATAGCGACACCCGTCCCTAATCTAGATATTTTATAGATTAATAGGATGTTGTTTTATACTTCAGTTATCTACCTCAATATTGGCTACTCTATACCCGTTGGGTTGATTGTGTAATGAAAATTGTCACACCTTATTCCGCAACTTAGTCTATTGCCGAATTGTTTCTTCAAAATTTTATTTCCGCAGTTTCTAGGGTGTTACAATATAACAATGCATAAATAATTGAAAAAAGGTAATCCAACGCAAATAGTTAGATAATTGCACATTCTAGTGAAATTGTACATGCTAATAAGTAAAGAAATTGATGGTAAAATCTTTGAAGAAACAAATAACTCTGTAAAGAAACTGTGAAAGTAAACAAAGAAACTCAAATAAATGATGAAATCGTACCTGATAAGAGTCGATGGTGTATGAATCAATTTGAGAGATGGTGAAATCTTTGAAGAAACAAAAAAATGTTGGTGAAATCGTACCTGATGGTTATGGTGAAACCTAAATTAAAAGATGTTCTAACCCAAATCGGAAAACGTGCCTAAGAAACCCAAATCGATGATGATTGTGAAACCCAAATCGGAAATCAATGGTGATGGTGATGGTACAACACATATCAGAAATCGATGGAAATGGTGAAACCCAAAGAATCGTACCTCATAAACCCAAAGATGTTCTAACCTGCAAACAGAAATGAACAGAGACAAACTAAGAAATTGATTTTAGGTCAAAATAAACCAAAGGAATTCCAACAAAAGGATTATGAAAACACCAAACCATAATCTCCATCGTTGCCAATCTCCACCCTAACAAGGGATGAATCGAGAACCCTAATCGAGCATGAATTAAAGAAAACATTCATTGAAGACAAATACGAATCAAGATGGAGACTGAAACGAACTTGTTGTCTTTGGGAAATCAAAAGTTGATTTGAAGAGAGGATAAATTATGTGAAGCAACTGCAAACGTGGGAGAAAGAGGGAATTTCGTGGAGGAAGAGGGAATTTCGTGTCGTTCTAGGAAGACGTGGGAGGAAGATGAGCTACAAAACGGGGTTTCCAAAAACCGAATTTCCAAAAACCGTAGTATAGATGTACTTTAACATAGTAGTATAGATAAGATATATATATATACATGGGGTTAGGTTCCGGTGAAAAGTTGAGTTAACGCTGAGAAGCGTGTGAAGTGGTTATCAATCGTTGGATGAGAAATGAACGCACATTAGGATGAGATGCATCGAGATGCACCGGATCAACTCCCTTCTAAGCCGCAATTCATGGGAGGGTTTGAGATTAAAATAGATCAACGGTTCAGATCCACTTCTCATGTTTCTTACTGTAACACCCGGGTTTTCGCTTAGTAAGTTTTTGTTCATCTCCAGCCATCTCTTCACCTTCCGTTTATCTTTTTGGGTGAAATAAGTTGTACTTTCGAACCTTAAATAGACCCACGCGAAAATCTCGAGTTTTGGACATTTTTGGGCTTCGGTACAGGTGGTGCGAGAGTGACTCGCGATAGTGACATATGTCACTATCGCGTGGCACAATCGCCGGGGGTGTACCACCCGCAGTACATTACGCGCGAGAGTGACTCGCGATAGTGACACATGTCACTATCGCGGGGCACTATCGCCGCCGACCCCTGGTTGTTTTAAATCCCGAATTTTCAGCCTCTTTCATTTGTTATCTTCACCCACTTCATTTTTCTCTCCCAAGAACCGAACCTCACCATCCTATTACAAACCCTAACTTATTTTTGGGTGTTTTTGTTATAAAACCAAGTGTTCCTTCATCTTCTAATCATGTTATGGAAGCTAGATTTATTATCCTTTCATCTTCACCTTCTTCACCCAAGCTTTCTAGGGTTTCATCCAACTCTCCCCCATTTTGAAGATTTGGAGTTTGTGGCTTATATTGGTGACCTAGAAGTGTTTGATTGGTGGATTCAATTTGTGGTTGAGGTAATCATCCATTTTCTTCATTTATGGGAATTAGGGTTTTTGGATATATGATTAGATATTTATGTAAAATGTTTGGGGAACAATTATTTATGGTGGAATAAGTATATTTATGGTTTGGATTTGTATGGATCTAGGTTTTGGAAGTTTTTGGCTTGGGGATTCAAGCGGCCTTCAAAAGAGCTCGTTGGGTGAAATCTAGAATTAGCCTAAATCTAGCAAGGTGAGTTCAAGTTGATTTGTGAAAACGTTGTACATGCCAAAATGTCTATTTTAAAGTGTTTATGTGTTCTACATGAAATTATCAAATGTTGGGTTATTTGCTAATCTTTGATTATTTGAAGTATTTAACTTTACAAACTTTGTATAATACCTACATTTGGGATTTTTGGGCATTTAATATATGTGTCACAAATGAATGTGTTTTGAGGTCTTATTGCATAAATAGATCTTTGGTCAAAATACACTTTTAAATGTTTGTCGGGTTTTATGCATCATTCATGAAATGGAATGTTTTATAAAGTATTACTTGCACATTTATGCGAGGTACTTGAAAGAATGTTTATAGTCTCATTTTATGATTTTCATTCTTATCAGCAGTTAAAGTTGAAAAATGCATATTTTTGTGTTATGAGACATTTGGAAAAATATAAGGGTATAAGTTCATTTGGAAAATGGGTTGTCTTAACTAATGTTGAGTTTTGAACTAATCTTACTTTTGGTCGTTGTATTTGCATATCCGTTGGTCGAGTGCGTTTTATCGTATTTTTATTTTCATTTATCAATGAGTCAATGGGTTGCTAAGCCTGCGGTTTGGCATTGTTATTTTGATGGGGTTTTTGGACAATTGTCCAGTTTTGGTAGCTCGACTTCGAGCCTTGGTTGCGATATTGGATGAGGAGCTCGACGTAGGAACCCTTCGGGGTTGAACTTGAGTTTCCATGGGTGTATGTTTAAAGCCACTGAGCCTGACATCTTTTGCGCTTGGAATTATTACGTCCGATGATAGAACACTAGTTTTCCACGTCGAGGCACGTTAGGTACCAGATGAGGTATAAGTCCTTCGTGCTCAAGTATTACGATATTGGATGAGGAGCTCGACGTAGGAACCCTTCGGGTTGAACTTGAGTTTCCGTGGGTGTATGTTTAAAGCCACTGAGTCTGACATCCCTTGCGTGTACTTTGTTTTTATGACTAGTCTTAACAACATAAAATGGGCTTACTTTGTGGACTGTCACATTTTATGGAATCGGGTCTCCCCCGTCACCGAAAGGTGTTGTTTTTGGGTATTGAGTTTTATTATCCAAGTTTTCGGTGACGTTTTGTATAATTGGGTTTTACCCTTGATTTATGGGTTGAGTGTTGTGCCCCACCTGTGTTTTGGGTGTTTTGGGATAAAAGGTTTAACCGTATCTTCATAAATGGAGAGTTCAATTTATATTTACGTTTTGAGTGAGTTTTGGGTTAAAGCTAATTATGAATGGGTGACTTACATTGGTATCATCATCTTTGAAGTAGTTTGGTTTGGAAAATGTCCAAATTAGTGTTCTTTGTCTAAAATGCATATTGTTGGAAAATGAGTCGTTTTCACATGTAAGACGTATTATATTGAAGGACTATAACTTTAACCGCATCCTATCTTTTTAAACGATTATTTTATATATGTTGAAAAACTCTTGAGCTCACTAGGCGTTAAGCCTAACCTTTTTATTTGTCGGCATGTGCATCAGGTTTCAAGGTTGAGAGTTGGTTCTAGCAATCCTATGAAGAGTAGAGCCTTAACTAGATCCGAAAGTAAGTATTCGACAAAGTCTTCCACTTTATGGAGATAGTGACTATGCATGGGGCTTAGTAGCACCCGTACTTATCATGGACCTTTGTATAGAATGAATGTTTGTATTGAGGTTAAATCTTAAATTGTGGTTGTAGATGATTATTTTATTGGTATATTTAGAAAATTTTAAATTAGTTGTTATTTCCAGAATTCAGGGTGTTACAAGTTGGTATCAGAGCTTAAGTTTGAGAGATTTAGGTATTGATTTTCGGATGCCTAGACTCAAACTAGCGTTCTTATAAGTGATTGAAAGTGAAGTTGCACATTAGGCGCCTTAAGATAAGATATCTTGGAGTTGATCGGGTCGCTAGAAACGGGAAATCGTCAATGGTCGCAAGGATGATCATGTATGGTACGTTCATAATGGCACTTGGTCAGTGTTATGGTGAACCTACATATCACATGTGTATACTTGAACTACCTTAGTATGATGACCGTTGGGGTAGTGAGAAAGTTTATAAGCGAGTTATCTAAGGAAAGGTTGATGTCTATAGCGATGTGACGTTGAAGTGATAGTTAAATGCGTTGAATGCATTAAGTTGATCATCTTGAGTATGAATTATTGGTTGGATTAGAACTATAAGTTCGTTAGACCAATTTTATTTTGAGGAGAAATTGTAGGTTAACCCAATTAGTGGGTTCGTGACTCTAAGATGTTTGATGTATCCGGATGGCAATAGTACGTCGTGAAAATGGAGGAGTGTAGTCCTGAGATGCTGAGTGCCGACCAAGTTCATGCAGGAAATTTATTTCTAAAATAAATTTGCATCAATTGTTTCTCATGTATTCGAAGCATAAAGTGTGTTATACTTTGAAGTCTTGGTAAAACATTTAGCACTCATCAGATTTTTAAACTGTGAGCTTAAGCATGCATGGAATTGTTTGTTGCAAGTTATTACAATTCATATGGAAAAATCTCCCCGTCCCTTTTTGTGTTTAACGCTATTTTTGATTATCTTAAGATCCATGTTTTAATGCCACATGTGGTATTGGGCAAGTGACTGTAGAATTTTTAACCTTGACATTGGATCTCCTCCACGTATGTTAAGGTTTTAAAGGAATAGTTGTCCCACTGTTCTCGAGTCGGAATTTCCAAAAGATATTATGAGATTTTTAAGGATTTATCCAATTCAAATTGTAATTATCCTGATTTAAAAAAAAATTATTTATGCTATTTTTTAATTAATAAATTATGTGACTCTTATTCCTTCTCGCCTTCTCGCAAATTGACTACATTCTCGTTTGAACCTGCCCCTATATATATATATATATATATATATATATATATATATATATATATATATATATATATATATATAGTGGAAGGATATTTTGCAACACTTAAAAATGTTGCAACCCTTGCAACCCACATCTTAACCGTTGGATTCATGATCGACGGTTATATTATTTTTATTTTTCTCTTTTTTAATTAAAAGTATTGGGCCCATATCTTTTGTAACCGCCGATCATAAATCCGACGGTTAAGATGTGGGTTGCAAGGTTTGCAACATTTTTAAGGGTTGCAAATTAAACAACCCATATATATATATATATATATATATATATACCAATTCATTTGTTAACCGTGACATTGGTGCTAACCGTGCTAATCAATCTCAACCGTAAATTGATGAGATCAATGGTCCACAATTAATTGATTTTTTTATAAAAATAAAATATAAAAAACGGCTTATAAAAATAAAATGCATACATGCACAGGGGTATTTCGGTCAAAATACATTTCCTTTTATATTTTAATTGAAATTTATTTTAATTAATTTTGAAGATAATCACGGCATGAAATTAGGGAGAATGTTAAATTTAAATTATGCAGTTAGTTATTTTTGGGAGTTATCTTTTTAATTTGGAATTATTCTTTTTAATTTTAATTTTAATTTTAATTTCATCATCATCTCCATATAACTCTCCGTCTCTAATATTGCCGTCGTCTACCACCTTCGTCTCCGCCCTGCAGTCATCTTACATATCTCCGAGAGCCATCGGAGATGACCCGAATCCGCCCTCGACCACCACCACCAGCGCCACCACCACACCAACTTCATTTACGCACCATCGACTCCAGTATCCTATTATGGGTGACGACGATATCCCGAGCACTTCCTACACTCCCACGTCGAAAAGATGTGATTTTTCCGACGATACGAAGCTGGAAATCGTCAACCGTGTTCCTCTACCGTCTTCCGATAGCACCGCGTACCTCGTTTTCGTTTTCGGTACCTCGGATTTCTTTCGCGAAAGGGTCGGTATCGCCTGCGAATGCGAAACTCAGGAGCTGCTATGTTTACGTAGGATATCACGGCCAAAACCCGAACTTGATACGGTTCTGTAAATGGCTGAAATTCGAGGTCGAGGTTCAGAGGATTGCTTGCTTTGTAGCGAATAGATCGAGATACGTGGATTCGCAGAGCCACGATATTGCTGATAGGGTCATTTAGAACAGTGAATTTGTGCATATATGCATATGCAACCTGTGTATATATGCATTTTGTGCATATATGCAGTTCAATGTAAATTGTATATTCATATATGCAACCTGTGCATATATGCATTTGTGCATCTTTTAAGATTGTATATGTGCATATGGTTATATGTTAAGTTTCAAACTTTAATGTTTAAAATGTTTTTGTTTTCTGTGCATGTGTGCATTGTTCAAATTATTAAGTCTTGATGTGCATATATGCATTTTGAATACGCTAGAAACAATAAATTATTATATTCCAAAATAAAGATAACTACCAATTTAAAAAAATCTTTGAACTATGGAAACAAGATAAATGTGGCGTGAATTAGGAAATTACCAAGTTTAATTTAAAAATATTATATTTAATATTAAGATAACTATCAAATTAAAAACCTCCTTAAAATATGGAAAAAAAAATTAAATGACCTAAAATTGTAAAATTCCAATAATACCCTTTGAGATTTAATAGTATTGAGTGAATGACAAACTCTAGGAAGCTTTTGATTGGTCGAAAATTGGTTAGCATGATTAACACCAATGTCGTGGTTAGCAAATGAAGGGGACTATATATATATATATATATATATATATATATATATATATATATATAGTGGAAGGATATTTTGTAACCCTGAAAAAGGTTGCAACCTTTGCAACCCACATCTTAACCGTTGGATTCATGATTGACGGTTATATTATTTTTATTTTTCTATTTTTTTTAATTAAAAATATTGGGTTCCATATCTATTGTAACCGCCGATCATGAATCCGACGGTTAAGATGTGGGTTGCAAGGTTTGCATTCTTTTTAAGGGGTGCAAATAAAACAACCCATATATATATATATATATATATAACAGTTTAATTTAATATTTATATAATTGGGTTTTGTGTATTTAATTATGGACTTTAAAAGTTTAAGTTTTGGACTTTGCTAAATAAATATTTTAATTATAAGTCTCTTAAAAGTCTATGGCCCAACAAATGAAAAAATGCCTAGGTTAGGACGTTAATGACTGGAGACGTCACTTTATCCGTTTATCATATTGAAACAATTTATTTATTTTAACTATTTTTTGACTATTTTTAATCATGCATTTTGGAGTTTGATGTATTCAAACTCTTTATTTTTTAGACTACGGTCACTTAATCGTTGACTTTTTAATGTATTTTAAACTAATAATTTTTTGGATTGTACGCATAAAGTGCGATAAGGACAAACCGCATAAACCGCACCGCATTCCGCGGTGTGGTTTGAGGTATATGCGGTGCGGTTTGCGGTTTTGCCCCAAATCACACCAAACCTCATCACGAACACCCCTACCAAAAATCAAACCCAACCAGAATCCAAATATCTCCAAACGTCCAGTTTCTAAATTTTAAACTTTACTGACACCTTCAAGTTTTAAACAAACAACTCATTTTATGTTCGGGTTTTGTCCATTTATTCTATTTCTAATGAAACATATTTTTTATTTAAATACTAAATTTCCTTTTTTTAAACAACCTCCCTGGTTTATTTTTATTTTTATTCACCAACTAGCTGTAAGGGGGTGTTTGGGATTGCTTATTTAAAGTGTTTTTTAGTTTATTGCGGTTTAACACCGCAGATAAGCACTTTCTAGTGCTTGGATGGAAAGAAAATGAAAGTGCTTATAGCGGTGTCAAACAGCAAATAAGCACTTTTTCATAAGTCACTTTGTTTTAACTTATTAGTTTATTTCAAAAGTGTTTATCACTTTGTAGGTTACTTTATATGTATAAGCAATCTCAAACACCTTTAAACAACAACTTATTAACTTATTACGTTTTGGTACCACAATAAGCTAATCCAAACACCTTTTTAAAAACTCCGGTTTAACACCAAGTTGATAATCACTTAATATAAGCATATAAGTTGTTTTAAATAAGCAATCCCAAACACCCCCTAAATCATCCGCCATGGATTTCCTTAAAAACCACCACCATCGCCACCACAGCTCCGCCACCAGTCACCGATCAATCTCCGACACCGATTCTCAACTCGACGACTTCCACTCACCTCTCCGCGCCGACTCGCCTATTCGCTCCGACGACTTCCCTTCCCCTACTTCCAAAGCCATAGTCACCTACCACCCTCCGATCACCAGATCTCCGCTTTCAAACAACCAAAAACCTTCTCACACCGTCAATGTCGCGCCTCTAGCTAAATCTTCGCCTGCCGTAACGCATAGCCGGTCGGTGAGGGAGGAGTTGGTGACCGGAGTTACTATTAAGGTAGTCTCCGGCGGTGTCGATGACGGAGTCGGTGGTGGTGATGGAACGAGTAGGAGGAGGTCGAGAGTTCCCGTGACGTCGATTTCGAGTAGGTCGAGGAGTCAAGGGACGATTGAGAGAGCAGCGTTAGGGTTTAGGGTTTGTGAGATGATATTAACTTTGATTGCTTTTTCTGTGATGGCTTCTGATAAAACGCAAGGATGGAGTGGTGATTCGTTTGATCGATACAAGGAGTACAGGTATAATTTGATTTCAGTTTCTAATTAGATTCAATTTTTATAACATATTGCTTACGGAAATTGGGGGTCAAGTTTTAGTCAAACTTAGTTGATTATTTCTGTGATCTTAGACAAAATTACAAGTAATTAGAACATCAGTTCAAATTACTGTTAGTATGGATTAGATTTGATTAATTTTCTGCTAGTACATTATTAGCTTCAATTGGGAATATCAGGTGCAATAGGTTTTGAAATTCCTGCTGTTCAAAGTTTAGAAGAATAAGCAATGATCCTTTGAGTTTTGAGTTCAATCCTGTTAGTTTCTGATTGCAAAATTGATCAAGTTTTGTTACTATATGTAAGCAAACGTTGTTATATTTTGTATTGGAGTGCTTGATCTTATGAAATATGAAGCATGGTCATTGGCTTTTTGTTGCAAACTAACTATAATCATTAAGAAAATGCAGAAGAAAAGAAGTGTAGTAGTTTGTAAGAATGATTGATTTTGGACAATTCTTGAACATGTAAATGCAAAGAAAACCAATCTACTTGGCTGTTTTTTTTTGTCGAAAATAGCTCATTCTTGGAAAAGTGTAGTGTTGGTTTTTGCAAGAATGATGCTTTGTTTAGAACGAAGAGCCAAATGTGATGACTTGAAAAGTCAATAATTCGTGTATATATATTGTTTAGTATGCAGATTGATGTAGTTATCGGATTTGCTCAGAAAGATTTTAAATTTGTATGGATTATAGATTTGATAAGTGTTCCATTTGACCTCACAAGTCAAAGTCCTCTCTAATAGAAGGGAATGTTGAAACCTTTCTATAGAGCTTAATGATGGGTAGTTACTTGTTGAAACTATGATCTCTTTTAAATTATCTGGCTTAAATCATAAATGTACATTATATCGTTGGGATTCGGCCTGGTAAAATAACAAAATAGCAAGAACAATTTTAATACTCTCCATGTCCCAGAAAATGAGCCCACTTTTGCGTTTTTGTTGGTCCCAAATAAATTCTTGTTTCAACTTTTAACATTTAAATTATCCTTAATTTCTTAAAGATTAGATAAAGGGTCATCTGTATTTGGTCATTTGTGAAACATTTTTAAGATAAAGTTGTTGTTTACTTCTAACTAGCCTTGGTTCTCTTTTTCAAAATTCGCCGAATCTTTCTTTTTTGTCTCAATTCTTCGTTGAAGTCTTCTTTTTTCAAATATTTCGAACTTTTTGGGCAAACTTTTTTCCCTCACGTTTCGCAAGACGGAGGTCTTTCATGGAAACAACCACTCTACTTTTAGGGTAGATGAGAGGTCTGCAATGCATCCCATCCCGACCCCACCTCCACGTGGGATATCCTCTGCTCGTTTGGTTTGGTTTCGAAACAGTCTAAAAGATTGTCTATAAGTTCATTTTAGATTCTAAGGCAGATTTCTTTTTTAACCGACACTGCTTACCTCTTCCTTCTAAACATATTTGTTTGTGCATCGATTTTTGTAGCAACTTTCCTTCTTAGTCGTTGTATTAGTTCTCATTCATTATATTCTTCACTTTGCTCATTTGATGGCTTAGGTACTTGGTAGCAGTGAATGCTATTGCTTTCGCATATGCAGCCTTCCAAGCCATTGCCTTGACGTACCACTTGATATACCAAAGACATATCTTCTCGTATTCAATTCGTAGTCATTTTGACTTCATAATAGATCAGGCAAGTTCTATAACCAATCACTTTAACACCAACTTGTAACACACTGCAATGTTTATTTTTTCTAAAGCATCACTATATGATGCATAAAAAAATTGTTTCACAAGCGAGGGTGCGTTTGGTACATAGACATGACGGGATAAGACAGGACGGGCGAGAATGAGCCAATGAGGTAGGATGGTGAAAGAATTGTGTAAGGTTTTAGGGTTTTAATATGACGTGGGTAGTTTAAATTTTTACAAATCTTGTCATATCCACGATTTTTGTTCCACCTGTTTTGGTGGGTCCCACTCAGTCCAGTCCTGTCCCCGTCTTAATGTCACACCAAACGTGGGACAACATGTTTTGTCATGTCCCGTCCACTCCTACATACCAAACACACGGAAACTGTCTCTCTACCCTTACGGGTAGAGGTATGGTTTGCATACATCATACCCTCCTCAGATCCTGCTTTCAAGTGAGATATAATACTAGGTACGTTTCGTTTGGTTTATGGATTTATGATGTCCGTAACTTTGTTAATAAAAATTACAGATATTGGCATATCTGTTGATCTCATCATCATCTTCAGCGGCCACAAGGGTCGATGATTGGGTATCGAATTGGGGAAAAGATGAGTTCACGAAGATGGCTTCTGCATCTGTAGTGATGTCTTTCTTTGCTTTTCTTGGTTTTGCACTTAGTTCTCTCATATCTGGTTACAACCTGTTGAATCAGACCCCTGTTTGATCTTTCCTTCTAAAACATTCCCACATCAGCTTTTTTTTTTGTTGTTGCTGAAAAATAGAGTTTAAAAAGGTGAAAATTGTAAAGAGTTTGTACATTACAGATAGGGCAAAATGTCATAAGAGGGATCAAGATTGCACTTTTTTTTTTTGAAATCTTTATGTCTGTAAACTGTTGGGTTATTTTTGGTGAAATAAAATCATTTTGCATCCCCATCAAGATGCCATAAAAGTTTGGTTTTTTTAGTGGTATGACGTCATCATCTCGAGCAGTTTGATGGGTGGTATTTGGAGTTGCAGTGTTAACAAGACGAGTTGAGTTGCAGGTTCGAAAAAAATATTACCAGGCTCGAGATTTGCTTGAGCTCGAATAGCTTTTTCACAGTAGGGTTCGAGCTCGAGCTCAATACTCGTTTACGGGCTTGGACTTAAAGATTGGTTAGCTTACTTATTGGCTCGACCTTAAAAGTTTTTATACTTTGATTATATGATTTATGAACATATTTTGGCTTGAGAAAAGTGTATGCTTGAATGGCTTTGTTCGACTTGACTCGAAAAATTTAATGGCATTTTGAATGAGTCGAGTCGAACATTAGTCATTTAAATTTATAAACAAAATATAATCAGATCTAAAATTTAAAACGGACTAAGGGGTCGTTTACCTAATACTTACTACTGGTTAAGCACTTATTAGCAAGAGCACCACCCTAACTTACCTATCTTGTAGTAAAATTCTTGGCCGTCAATCTGGATTGTTGGTAAGTATCTTTTAATTCATAAGCATTTATTGGGTAAAAGTCTTTTCCCTCACCGGGTAAAATTCTTAGTTTTTGCAATGTCTTTAACCAGGTAAGATTATAAATCTTTGCTATGCTCATTTCAAAAGTAAGTGGCAATTGATAAATACTTAAGGGGTTGTTTGGCAGTTACTGAATGGTTTGGTGCAAAATGATTAAGTGGTCAGAACGATTAAGAGGCTCTTATGATATAGTGCAAAATGAAATACGATTGTTTTTTAATTATTCAAAATGAAATCAGGACTCTTAATGGTTAAGGGACGGTCATGATACAAAATCATTTAGAGGGTTTTGGAACAATTAAGAGACAGTAATTTTCTTTGTCAAACAAGAATTACCTCTTAACGATTCAGATGTATTAAGAAGTAAACAAACAACCCCTTACCCAATAAACATTTGGTTAACGGCCCTAATAACATACATTTGAGATATTTCTTCTAATTCCACTTGTCTATTTAAATACATCTAATCAAAAAATCTTAAATAATACCGATATACAAATAAAAGCAAATTTTCGTTATTTTAATAATACTAGGCATATACCCGTGTGATGCAGCGGAATGTGAGTAAATAATGAACAATTAATGCTACTTCCTTATAGACATGTCATCAACAATAAACCATGACCTAAGAATCACAACTTATGAAACACTAAACCCTAAACCCATAAAGATATTCAATAATTAGTTTATATTACAATTATTGACGAAAAAAATTATAATGATATAATTTATAATAAGAATGAAAGGTATTTTACGATTATGTATTTTTAATGTGCTAACGGTGGGAAAAAAATAAAACGTATGGATAGAAAACAAATTAATTCGTAGATATTCATGATATTTAATAGTACGGTTAAATTAAAAAACATTCAATATTGAGTTCGTTTTGAAGGTATTGACGAGATGATTATTATGATATAATTTGTAGAAAAATGAACGTATTTTTTTCATTGCATTTTTGTTCATATACGATTATTTGTGTTAATATGATAATGGTGTAAAATGAAAAATGAAAAAACAAATGATATAAAGTAAATTAAATAAGTAAGTGTAAATGTGGTAAATGTTATTGTACAAAAGATTGTACAATAACCGTTTTAGAATTTTTATCTATAATATTATATACACATATACTCGCACACGATGCGGCGTGAAAAGTCGTGCAATCGAAGAAACAATTGGCAAAGGTATGTATCCCCTCGCAAAACATCTTGAAATCAAAATGACAACAACGTTTTCATTTTAAGTTTATATTCTTCGTTCTTATCGATACTTTAGTATATGAATCATAGACTAAATATATTAGTTTTCATTTCGTTATTCGTTTGGTGCACTTATATGTGAATCATAGATTAAAATATCGATAAGGACGAAGAAATACAAACTTAAAATTAAACGTTGTTGTCATTTTGATTTCGAGATGCTTCGCGAGCGGATACATACATTTGTCAATTATTCCTTCGATTTCACGATTTTTCGCGTTTCACATCGTGCGCGGTTATATGTCTAGTTTATAATGATAATGAAATGTATTTTTAATATATTTTAGTTGATCTACGATTATTATTTTTAATATGCTAAAGGTGGAAAAAAATAAAATGTATGGATATAAAATAAATTAGTTCATACATATTCATGATATTTAATATTGGGCTCGTTTTTAAGATATTGACGAGACGATTACAATGGTATAATTTGTAAAAAAAGAAGCATATTTTTTCATTGCATTTTGTTCATATACCATTATTTGTGTTAATATAACAAAGGTGTAAAATTAAAAATGAAAAAGTAAGGGATATAAAATAAATTAAATAACCAATTGTAAATATTTTAAATGTAACATTGAATTTTGAAAATAACTGTTTACAATTTTAATATAATAGTATAGATATAATGTTACATATTTATGCTACCAATAAAAATATTCAATAATTAGTTTATATTAATATTATTGACCAAAAAATTATAATATTAGAATTTATAATACTAATGAAACATACTATTAATATATTTTAGTTGATCTACAATTGTATATTTTTAATATGCTAACGGTGAAAAAATAAAATAAAACGTATGGATAGAAAACAAATTAATTCACAGATATTAATAGTTTTTAATAGTATGGTTAAATTAAAAAGTATTCAATATTTGGCTCGTTTTGAAGGTATTGACGAGACGATTATAATGGTATAATTTGTAAAAAAGAAACGTATTTTTTCATTGCATTTTTTTCCATATACGATTATTTGTGTTAAAATGATAAGGGTGTAAAATAAAAAATAAAAAAACAAGAGATATAAAGTAAATTAAATAATTAATTATAAGGGTGGTAAATGTAATGTTTAATTTTAATGGATTTCCAATTCCCTCTCACATCACATCTAATTTTATTTTTAATTCATAGTTACAGTTTTTGTCCCTGAACTATTTTGATATATTTACTTTTTACCTTTTAGTTTTAAATTTTACATTTTAAATTTTCATTATATTAACAAATATAAGCATATATTAACTAAAATACGTTAAAAATAATTTTTAATTTTAACAAGTTACACCATTATAATCGTCTTGTCGATACCTTCGAAATGAGCCCAATATTGAATATTTTTTTATTTAATTATATTATTATATGTCATATATTATACCTTGGTTAATCGATTTAAAAAATGCATTACATCGAACGTAAGTTTTAACATCAAGATAATAAACATAATAAATATATTGCGTATTTTTTTTTATTCCAACAGATTCCAACTTTGATAATTTATTTAAATCAACATATTCACGAGTACGAGTAAGCTCTATATATTCTTCATTCACATATAATCTACGTTGTATAGGATAATCCACGACATTGCATCAGGAAGTGCATGACGTGTCCAATGGTGTATGAGTGTGGGCATTGGGTAATCTTCTTTTAATACCCAGTTAGTTCACTCATTAACTCTGTACAGATAGTATCCCATGCATCTTCATGACCACCGAAACAAGTAGACATAACTCGAAATCTACAATTTTCATCACCTAATACATTTTGTACTTATGCGATGTATGGATGAAATAAACTCGGGATTTGATCAAGATATGGAGTTGGGGGGAGGGGGTTGTCGTTGGAAGTAGAAGCTATGCCTCGCTGATTCTTTATGACCAAAATCTTTGGAGTTGATAAATGTTGGTGCGTTAGAATAACTGCGTCTACGAGGGTCTTCAATAATATTTTATTTATTTCAAATCAATTACTTTACTTTATTTAAAATAATATTATATATATATATATATATGTGTGTGTGTGTGTGTGTGTGTGTCGAATGATTCTGTTTTCATTGATCGACATGTGATATCCCAAAATAATCGAAATTTGTGATATCCTATAACACCCTAAAATTTTGGGGAAATTTAAAACTTAAAGTTTTGGCAATATGACGACTATAAATTGATGAAACTTGTTGTACAAAAACCTGCCAAGGTATCCCAAAGTATCAACCCAAAAAGGGGATATAGCATAAAGTGTACAAACTAAATAAATGAGGCATAAAGTTACGACAACCTAAATAATCTAGATTTCCCTATCAGATTACAATCGGGTGTCGCTATCCTCCACAAAATGGTGACTATTCATCAAGTATACCGGTCTCTAGATCTCCCAAAATGACCGCTCTCGATCGCACGATCGACCACTCACTCCCGTAGATTCCCGCCACTAGAGTTTCCTGCCATTCATGACAACCAAAGAAACAAGCGTTAGGCTAAGGCCTAGTGAGAACGCATAAATACAATTTAATTTATAAAATGTAGCCTCGGTACAATAACACCGTGTTTACATGACGGACTATCAACTTGCTTCACCTGTCATAAAAGGGGAAACACAATGTAATATTATCAATGCGTTTATGATTTCTCTCAGATCATTTAACTTGATCAGCATCAACCCAAACGAGATCTTTAGCTATTTGAGCACTCAACCCAAACCGGGTCTTTAGCATACGCACAACATCAACCCAAACCGAGTCTTTAGTCTATTCGTGACCTCAATCCAAACCGGGTCTTTAGTCTATTCGTGACCTCAACCCAAACCGGGTCTTTAGTCTATTCGTGACCTCAACCCAAACCGGGTCTTTAGTCTATTCATAAATGGCAACTCAAGCCGAGACTTAAATCAATATCAAATCCCAAATGCAACTAAACATACAACTTATTACTCTTACATGCCTTTTACTACATGTCTTGGCCAAATAGTATGTTTAACACTCTACCATTGCAACTTTACCCACCATTAGGGTTTTAGGTTGACTCCACATGAACTAATAAATAAGTAATCAAAATGCACATAAATACTAGCACGTTATTAAACATGTATGAGAATGGAAGAGTCAAGAAACACTCACCTTGGTGATTTCTCACAAGGAATCAAACCCTAAAGTGGTAGATGAGAAGTTGGAGATTTGAGGAGTGGTTACAAGCTAGAATCCTCCCAAGACCACACCTAAGGAAGCATTTACTCCACCATTAATACCCCTATATGATCAATAAATGTTGTCGTTGAAGTTGGGGTAGAAACCTTACCAAAATCACTGGAGAGAAACCCTCTATCAGCTCCCAAAATTAACCCTAAATGAAGAAATCCCGTAAATGAAGCATTTATACCCAGCTAGCTGCCGACGATTATGCCCCGGCGATAGTGACACTTGTCACTATCGCTGTCAAGGTCGCGGGGATCTCCCCACCTACGGTACGAGCGGGGCGATTGTGCCCTCGCGATTGTGACCATGTCACTATCGCGGGCATAGTCGCCGAAAAGGTACCGAATGCCCAAATTTTTCCAGTTATGATATTTTAACCCGCGATGACCAAAACTGATCGAAACATCAAATACACTTAAATCCCAGTACATGGTACTTCATAACATGATAACATCAAACACCAAGTTCTAAAATTTCGGGGTGTTACATATCCACAATTAATCTACATTTGTGATATTCACAATTAATTACATGTGATATCCACAAAATACAACGTAATTATTTATGTTAATGTGATATGTTAAAACGTATTTTTAACATATTTTTAACATATAATTAAATAATTAAATCAAAAAATATTCAATATTGGACTCATTTCGAAGGTATCGAAAAAATGACTATAATTGTGTAA
Source organism: Arctium lappa (assembly GCA_023525745.1). Taxonomy (NCBI): domain Eukaryota; kingdom Viridiplantae; phylum Streptophyta; class Magnoliopsida; order Asterales; family Asteraceae; genus Arctium; species Arctium lappa. The sequence goes on from CM042061.1 coordinate 60,528,645, forward strand.
CTTGTTAAAATTAAATATTATTTTTTTAACGTATTTTAGTTAATATATGCTTATACGTGTTAATATAATGAAAATGTAAAATGTAAAACTAAAAGGTATAAAGTAAATCTATCAAAAGAGTTAATGGATCAAAACTGTAATTATATATTAATAACTACTTTCAAGAACCGTCAACAACCGTTTAAGCCCTTTCATATAATAGTATAGATATGCTTTAAAATGATAAAACGATAAATAAAATACATTTATTTAAAAACCAATTGTTTTGAAAGAACCTACTTTCAAAAGTTTAATTTTAATTTTCTCACGAAATTATAATATGTTTTTTTTAATTGGATTAAATACAAATATATTCGTTTAGATGAATCAAATACATAATACGACTCCCAAAATATAACTTTCTGAGAGTATATTTTTCAAATTACAAATTAAAACAAAATATTTTAATTTAATTTAATTTAATTTAATTTGTCTTAATATATGACAATAAAGACATATATAAGTGGATACCCACCGATCAATCAAATTAATATTCAATAATCAATAAAGATATTAATGATTGATTATAATTATTTTATAAGAAGGCACCTGCTTGTACCATGCAAATTAATATTTATGCATATATTTGTAAATAAAAAGCTTTCAAATATGGTAAGATGTATATTTCATCATTAATTTTAATAAAAATATATTTATAAATGTTACGTAATAAAGGATAAATGTCGTAGTTAAACAATATATACAAATTTATTAAATTGTAAATAAATCACATTATATATCGATGCTTGCCCAAATAATCAATCATGTATCCATTTTAATAGATGTTTGAATTCATATCCAACCTAAATGTAGAAGGTTACTAGGGTCTATCCTATGTTTATACCATTAATTAAAGAAAGAAGGGCACATTTTTTCTTTAATTTATTAAAAAAATTGTAATACTTATTTATATACGATTTAAATCAGACTGACCCACTAATTTTGAATCCAACTTAAAACTATAGTTGGAATTTATTGGTAGCCAACAACATTGAGCTTATAGGGTGCGTTTGGTTTGCAGACTGGATGGGACGGGACAAGACAAAACAAAAACTCACTGTCCCATGTTTGGCGTGATATGGGACAGGACAAAAATTCACTGTCCCACGTTTGGCGTGACATGGGACAGGGACAAAGACTGGACAAGATGGGACAAAAAATGGTATTTTCTTGTTCCACCAAAATAGGTGGAACAACATGGGACAAAAGTGAGACATAAACTAAAAATCATTGATCTACCGTCATTTGATGTATAATCCTAATATGGTATTAGTCTTAAGGGTCACCACTACCCATCGCCACCACTACCACCATCGGCGTCCATAAGTAGCCACCGCCAACCACCATCGGCCACCTCTACCTATTTCTCCACCATAACAACCTCCACCACCACCTCCACAACCATCGGCCATAGCCACCACCACTACCATCGTCGACCACCTCCACTAACACCGATCACCACCACCTTTGGCCGTCACCACCATCAACGGACAACGGCCACCGGCAGCCACCACCAACCATCGTCGACCACCTCCACTAACACCGATCACCACCACCTTTGGCCGTCACCACCATCAACGGACAACGGCCACCGGCAGCCACCACCAACCATCGTCGACCACTTCCACCTCTTCCTCCACTACTACAACAACTTCCTCCACCACATCCACAACCACCGCCTATCGCCACCTCCACCGATCACCACCACCCATTGCCACCGCCACCACCGACGCTCACCGCCAACCACCGTCGGTGGTAAGAGCCTGGGGACTTCATAACGGTTGCCCGGGTTCGAGCCCCATTCGCAGCATTGTGGCCACAGGATGAATGCCCGCGGGCCATAGGCCTGTTTTCCAGGAGATTAGTTCGGGCCCAAAGTGGTATGGGATACTCCTTTACCAAAAAAAAAAAAAAAACACCGTCGGTGACCTCCGCCTCTTCCTCCACTACAATAACCTTTATTACCCTTGTCCACTGCCACCACCACTACCATCGTCGCCCACCTATACTTCCACCACATCAACCATAACAACCTCCTGCACCACCACCATCCACTATCTTTCACGTTCTTCACAACTATTGTCTTTCATGGGTCACCCATCGCATTTATCTTTATCTGTCGCTGCAACTATGCATCCACCAATTCATTAAGATCTTCCAAATTGAATCAAATATTATATTTTCTTTATATTAATCGGATTTTTCGAACTACCATCAATTATTTCAGGTTCTTCATTCAAATTTCCTACCATTGTTTTTGTATGTATTTATATGTATGAAAATCGTTTAAAAAAATAAAAATGTTTTTAATTAAATTATTTAAAGATATGCTTTATTTGTGTTATTTATAACTATTATATGACATAGAAAATCATTAAACAACTTTTAGGGGGTGTTTGGTTCGCAGAATGTTTTTGGATGAAATGGAATCTGTCAAAGGAATTTGACTTTGAGGGGGCGTTTGGTTCGCATAATGTTTTTGGATGGAATGGAATCTGTCAAAGGAATTTGACTTTGATGGAATTGGAATGGAATGTTGTCAGGTTTGACCACCTGTTTGGTTGACAAAATTGGAATGGAATCTGTTAAATGAATTGGAATTTTTCTGTTTGGTTCACAGATTGTAGCTTCGGAATTGAAATGAAATTTTGGTAAATGACCAAAATACCCTTTTTGATTATTTTAATTTTTTAAACAAAAATTACTTTAATAAAATAGTCATTAAATAGTTTAATTTTTAACAAAAATTGTTTTTATTATTTTAGCACATGAATGATGCCGAGAGAGGGAGGAGAGAGAGGGAGAGGGAGAGAGAGGGAGAGGGAGAGGGAGAGAGAGAGGAGAGAGAGGAGAAGAGAGGGGGGGAGAGAGAGTGGAGGAGAAATAGAGGATAGAGGGAGAGAGAGGAGGAGAGAGAGATAGAGAGAGGAGAGAGAGGAGAGAGAGAGAGAGAGAGGAGAGAGAGAGAGGATAGAGTGGAGGAGAGATAAAGAGAGAGGGAAGAGAGAGGGAAGAGAGAGGGAAGAGAAAGAGAGAGGAGAGATAAAGAGAGAGGGAAGAGAGAGGGAGGAGGGAGAGAGAGAGGAGAGAGTGGAGGTGAGAGAGAGGAGAGAGAGGAGAGAGATAGAGAGGAGAGAGAGAGGAGAGTGAGGGAAGAGAGAGAGAGAGAGGAGAGTGAGGGAAGAGAGAGAGAGAGGAGAGATAAAGAGAGAGGAGAGAGAGGGAGGAGAGAGAGATAGCGAGAGAAGAGAGAGGGAGATAGTTGATGTTTGCTGATAATCAATATTAGTAGGGTTTAGTTTGGAGTAAAGGGTAAATTTGGAATTATCAAAATATAAGATTCCATTCCATTGAAATCCTTGGGTTTTAGGATGGAATGTTCAAATCCTTCATTGGTGGAATTTGGTGGAATTCACACATTCCTTCCATAGAAAAGAATGAACCAAACAAGGGAATTGAATTTGGTCAAAGGAATTGGACATTCCAATTCCATCAGATTCCATCAGAATCTGCGAACCAAACGCCCCCTGAAGGAATTGAAATGGAATGTTGTCAGATTTGACCACCTGTTTGGTTGACAGAATTGGAACGAAATCTGTTAAATGAATTGGAATTTTTCTGTTTGGTTCACAGATTGTAGCTTTAGAATTGGAATGTAATTTTGGTAAATGACCAAAATACCCTTTTTGTTTATTTTAATTTTTTTCAACAAAAATTAATTTAATGAAATAGTCATTAAATAGTTTAATTTTTAACTAAAATTGCTTTGATTATTTTAGCACACGAATGATGATGAGAGAGAGAGAGAGAGGGAGAGAGAGATAGAGAGGAGAGAAAGATAGAGAGGAGAGAGAGAGAGGGAGATAGAGGAGAGAGAGAGAGGATAGATTGAGAGAGAGTAGAAAGAAAGGAGATAGAGAGAAAGAGAGAGGAGAGAGAGAGAGAGAGGGGGGGAGAGAGAGTTGGTGTGTGCTAATAATGTTGAACGGTAGTGGTGGCCGGTGGTGGTGGTTGCCGGTGGCGGTGGTGGCCGGATGTGGTGGTGACCGGTGTTAGTAGCCGGAGGTGGTGGTGGCTGGTGGTGGTCGATGGTGGCCGGAGGTGGTGGTCAATGGTGGCCGGAGGTGGTGGTGCATATTAGGATGAGGGACAATTTTGTCCAAAAAAAAATATGACATTCCGTTCCAATGAAATACAACCTCCCCCCTCCCAAGGAATGTTGAATTCTTTCATTTGTGGAATTCATTGGAATTCAACATTCCAATTCCTTAAAAAGAATGAACCAAACGATGTAATGGAATCTGATCAACGAAATTCAACATTCCAATTCCATCAGATTCCATCAGAATCTGCGAACCAAACGCCCACTTAGGGAAATTTGTCCAGTCATGTCCTATCCAGTCCTAGCTGTACCAAGCACAAGACATACATTTGTCTTCTACTGTCCAGTTCCGTCCAGTCCTATCCTAGTCTCTTGTTCTGTCCTGTCCTGTCAAATCATGTATGCGTACCAAACGCTACCCTACCATAAAGAACTCACAAATCTACTTTTCTATTCATATGAAATGAATTATTACATAAACAAAAAAAAGGTTCTCAACCGAACTTTTCTCCAATTCAAATAATATAAATTATTTATATATTTACTACTAAAAATATTTTATATTCAAATAATTTTACCGTGTACAAAAAGCCCTTGTGGCCATGAAATTCACTGTAATGACTTTAAGTTATTCGTGATCACCTGAAGGATTAGTTGGTTGGTACGCATAAACTGACCCAAAAACCCAGTTTAAAAAACAAAGAATATGAATCTTGTGATATAGAATATGTCAATAAATGTTGTGATTACCTACACCAAACAAATTTTGAGGTTGAAATTTAATGACCAATTACTCCATTGAAGGGTACCCCAAAAAGATAAAAAATAGAGATAGAATTTAAATTGTTAAATAAAATAAAATGTAATTCTTCTACCTACCTTCTATAAGCGAATTGAATGTCATTTTTTTAACTCCAAAAGTTAGACGTTTTCGTTTCTACGGTAAAGTTTAGATCGTTGTACCTGAGAATACAAGATCTTTCCAGCCCTGTATCCTGCAATTAACTTATCAGATCATTCATTTTAAGACTTTTTATATGATTACTATGAATTCAAATATTATCCGATTCCCGATAAATCATAGAAAATATGTTAAAATCGTTTGCACCATTGCAAAGAAATCTTGTTTTCGAATATGACCTTGTGTCTACTTTCCTAACAATCTTACCCAACAAGAAAAAGTAAAAAAAAAAAAAACAAATTCCAAAAGGGTATTTTCGTAATTTCACATATAATAAACTTCTATATTTATCAAGTCCATGAATACGACAGAAAGACAAATCGGCGGGTTGGCAGAAGGAAGACTTTTCAGTTTAAAAAACAGAACCAAAAAAACTCTTCCACTCTGACATTCCTACCCATGTGAAATCCCCATTTTACCCCCAATCTTTTCCTAAATCCCCATCTTACCCCTTTCCTTCAACCTCAACTTGGCAAAGAGACACCACACCAAAGCACCTTCAAAGACAGATTCTTTTACCCTTTTTTCTTCACAACATCAAAAAAAAAAAAGAAAAAAACTTATAAATCTTTCAAATTCCTTCATGGGTACTCTCTAAAAGGTATGAATTCATTTCAAGATTTCTTGAATTTGTTGGTTTTTTTGACTTTTTTTTCACAAGTCAACTATACATAAACCATCCAATATGATGATTTTGTTTGAATTATTTCAAATGGGTTTTGTGACTATTGATTCGTATGAGTTGTTAATGAAGAAATCTGTTATATATTACAAAGATCTGGATTATATCGTCTATGAAACAGTATCTGTTATCATGATCTTGATTTTTTTTAATAATAAATTTCGAGAAAGTGTATTTAACTTTAGAAATGATCGAATTATTTTAGGTCAAATGTTTCCTTTTTCGAGTTTTTTATGTGTAATTATTGTAGAAAAATATTGGGTACTTTACAATTTTAAAGGAATCAAACTTTATGCTGTTTGCATTTTTAAATTTGAACTGTTTTGCCTCCTTTGATTGATTGATTTTTTTTGTACTTTTTGTCACTATTTGGGTGTTTTATTGACCTAATTTATTGATTATCGCTTTGTGAGTTTGTTTTTAGATTGAATTTCGACTGAATTAGTTATGGATGAAGTTCATGAAGATAAGGTGTTCGATGAAATGTCTGAGAGTGAAAATTTGTTGAAAAGTAAGGAGAATTCGGATTTGAAGTCTTTGAAAGATGATGGTTGTGTTGGTATGAGTTCTCATGATGTTGGTGTTTCGGGTACGGTGGTCGAGCCGTCGATCGAAGAGCTTTACGATAACGTTTGCGAGATGCAAAGTTCCGATCAATCGCCATCTAGGAATAGCTACGGATCGGATGGTGAAGAGTCGATGATCGATTCCGAATTGAGGCATTTAGTTGGTGGTGAGATGAGGGAAGTGGAGATTATCAAAGAAGATGAAGAGATTTGTAAGCGAAACGAGGAAGAAAGCTCGAAATCGCAATCGAGAAACTCGAAGAAAGCGTCCCGATCGCAATTGGATTCGGAAACAAGTTCTAGATCGAGTCCCAAGAGCAATACCCATCAAACGAACCATCTTTTAGCGAAGAAAAACAATAAGAAATCAAGAAAATCGGTTGTTGTTGTTGGTGAAAAAGACTTGGATCATGGTCCGTTTTTGCTTAAACAAGCCCGCGATTTGATGTCTTCAGGCGCTAACCCTCGAAAAGCGCTCGATTTCGCTCGTCGAGCAGCTTCGTCTTTCGAGAAATCCGCTAACGGAAAACCGAGTTTAGACGTCGTTATGTGTCTGCATGTTACCGCCGCGATATACTGCAGTTTAGGGCAGTACGATGAAGCCGTTCCGATTCTTGAAAACTCCATTGGAATGCCGGTGATCGATGAAGGACAAGATCACGGGCTCGCGAAATTTTCCGGTTTAATGCAGTTGGGTGATACTTACGCTATGTTGGGTCAACTTCAAAACTCTCTAAAATGTTACGCGGCGGGTTTAGAAGTTCAGAAACGGGTTTTGGGCGAAACCGATCCAAGAATAGGTGAAACGTGTCGGTATCTTTCCGAAGCTCACGTTCAAGCGCTCCAATTTAACGAGGCCGAAAGTTTCTGTCGAATGGCTCTCGAGATTCATTCTGGTTTGCCGGCAGAAGAAGCAGCGGATCGGAGACTTATGGGTCTGATTTGCGAGACGAAAGGAGACCACGAGGGTGCGCTCGAGCATCTCGTTTCGGCTAGCATGACCATGGCGGCTAACGGCCAAGAAAACGAGGTATCTTTTGTCGATTTAAGCATCGGGGACACGTATTTATCGTTATCTAGATACGATGAAGCTATTTCCGCATATCAGAAGGCGCTCGCATCTCTGAAATCGTCGAAAGGCGAAAACCACCCGTCGGTTGCTTCTGTTTTCGCCCGTTTGGCGGATTTGTGCAACAAAACCGGCAAGTTTAAAGAATCGAAATCGTACTGCGAAAACGCTCTCCGTATATACGAAAATCCCGTTTCTGGATTCCCTCAGGAGGAAGTTGCTTGCGGTTTTACCAACATTTCTGCCATTTACGAGTCTATGGATGAGCTCGATTTGGCACTCGAGTTGCTATACAAAGCGTTGAAGATATATAACGCGGTTCCTGGTCAGCAAACCACGATTGCGGGGATCGAAGCTCAAATGGGAGTTATGTATTATATGTTGGGAAAATATTCGGAATCTTACGACTCGTTTGAAGCCGCCGTTTTTAAGCTTCGGGCAAGTAGCGAGAAGAAATCGGCTTTTTACGGGATCGCGCTGAACCAAATGGGACTCACGTGTGTCCAACGGTATGCCATAAACGAAGCAATAGAATGCTTCGAAGAAGCTAGGAGCGTTTTGGAACACGAGTGTGGTCCGTTTCACCCCGATACGCTTGCTGTCTATAGCAATCTTGCGGGAACTTACGATGCCGTAGGCAGGTATGAACTCTATATATCACTACAGTGAAATATGTTTAAATGTCCTGATAGACAAATATTTTTTAGGACCCATTTGAAATAAAGTGTCATATTAGCACTTTCAAATGACACTTTTTAGAGTGTCATAAAAACATGTCTTTGTTGTACGACACTTGTTTTTATAATACATTTTCTCGAATAAGGTCATATAAAACGACTAATAAGACGTTTTATTTCAAAATTATTTTCAGAGTTTTGTTAAGACGTCTAAAAGCGTCCTATCAACTTATTATAACACATTTGTATATGATGCACAATTGTTTGGTCCTATAAACTTAAGCACTATTAACCAGTCTATTGGAACTCATAGAACATAATACGACGTCCTATAAAAACCGATTTTGTTGCAGTGATACTATTCATCGGATATGTAAATACCATATAAGAAAACGACCTTTGCGCACAAATGTACCCCGTTCGTCTCAAAATAAATATCCATGATAAAAAAGACAAACAGTTTTAGAAATGTGTAATTATTATACTTTTTAATTAACTAAATAACAATTTTACCCTTAACAATAGGAGTAATGAATTTCTTCATTTCAAAATTAAAGGTAGAATGTGAAACTAGACAATTACTTTTAAAGTAGACACTTTGATAATAACCCCACCAGATTACTTTCCGGTAGAGCCCTTTAGGGGTACGTTTGGTATCCAGACATGACATGACAGAACAACTGTTCAACGTTTGGTAGGACAAAACTGGACATGACATAACAGATAAAATGACCAATTTAGCCTTAATGAGTGGTTTATATAGTTTATATATTTTGATTAATTTATGCAATTTATTAAATTATAATAAAATAAGCATTTTTTTATAACAAAATATATCATTAGAAATTTTTCGTCAAACATAAATGACAATAATAAGGTGTATTTGATGTTTTATAAGAGAATTAAGTTTTATTTTGAGGTTGTATTTGTAAAATATAAGTATGTTCCACCTTGTTCCATGAGGTGGTGGTGGAACAAGCCTGTTTCACTTTGTTCCATTATGTTCCACATAAAAGTCCTACCAAACGTGAAACAGTGATCCCTGTTCTATCCTGTCCAGTGTACCAAACATACCCCAGAAGACGAAGGAGGTTCCTACATATAGAGGAGACATGGTCACTTGGATTTTAACACACAGATAAAAATAGAAACGTAGACACTTACTTTTTGAGACGGGGGAGCAAGGACGAAATATAAACTTTTCATAAAAGGAAAATGTGCAAATTTCATAATCTTCGGCTCAAAATGTGATCTTTTTTTTTTTTGCAGGTTGGATGATGCAATTGAGATCTTGGAACATATTGTTGAAATGAGGGAGGAAAAGTTGGGGACCGCGGGACTCGATGTCGATGACGAAAAGAAGAGGCTGGCGGAATTACTAAAAGAGGCCGGGAAGGTTCGAAGCAAAAAAGCTAGATCGTTAATGAATCTTCTTGATTCAAATTATCGAGAAAAAAACAACAACGATGCTATTAAAGTATGAAGATTTGGATGATTGATGATGATGATGTTGGTTGTTTTTTCTGGAAAACGTTGTATGATTGTAAGTTTATAAACACATAATTATTATCTATCAATATATAGAGAGTGGCGGGTTTAAATGAGAAGACAATCAACTTACGAGAAGGGTCTGAAGGGTCAAATTACATATAATTTACAGCCCGTTCAAAAGGGTCTTGTTGGCATGGGGGTTAGTTTCATGTGACCTTGGGTGTTGACCCGTTGCCCATATTCTTCTGGACGTGTAGTAAATCATATGTGATTTGGCCTTTCTCACACTTTTCGTAAGTTGACCGTCTTCTCGTTTGATCCTTGTTATATATAGGGGCATGTTTAAACGAGAAGCTAAACATTTTGCGAGAAGGCGAGAAGTGTGATATCATATATGATACATAAGCTTAATCATATATGATTAAAGACATATTACATTGGCAATACATAGACGTTTAATCATATATGATTAAACACACCCACAAGCTGTGTAATCATATATGATATCACACTTCTTGCATTCTCACAAAAATGTTTAACTTTTCTCATGATCCTTTATCTCTCTCTATATATGGATAGAAATGAAAGATTTAAAAGGAGATAGATTGGTTGATGTCTTTCTATTTATATTGTTTCTGAGATCTTGGCGATCTCCGTATTCATTTGCACATCATGTGAAGATTTGTGTTTCCTTTCTTTTTCGGTTTTGAATAGAGATTTGAACCTATGAAAATATTACCTTTGATACAATTATCTGATGAAAGGGGTGTTAACGAAATACCCGCTAGCAACCTAGAATGAATGATATGTCTGGGGTTTGATTGTATATGTCATTAATGAGACATACAATTTACCTCATTTATGATGGTCATAGAACCTGTATGGTGGGGGTTCTAGATGATAAAATCATATTATTTCTGTATAACATGTTGCAATCTCAGAGAGGTTAGAGAAAAGGGGTTATATATATTTATCAACACGGCGTTACGTAGATATATGGTTTGTGGTATGATGTATGCAGACTTTGTCTCTACTTCAAGGGAGGTGAAAACAAAAAAACACACACAAGCTACAAGTGAGAGTGTGTGTGCAAGGAACAAAGTGTACAATAAATAGAAAATGCATCAAGGACATGTGAGGAAAAAAATGTTAAATAAACAATGAAATACAAAAACAGAGTAGTAGTGACAACTATTGATATTATTAAAAGTGTTATAACTAGCATACAACAAATAAGTCACACAATTAAATAAGATAGTAGACAATAGAGGTTAAAGACGATTGGCATACTTTGAGTTACTACTTAAATTTACCTTTTTTAACATGTCACATAAAACGGGCAACAATATGGCCTTGATAATTTCTCAAAACAGTGTTTTTGGTCTAACCAATATCTTATTTCAATATTGATTGGTTAATAAACCGTCTGAATTAGATCCTCTATACATTTTTTAATAACTAATGAGGCCAAATTTTTTAAATTAATCTAAAGATTATATTTAATTGTAGAATAATGGGACGGCTTTTCTATTTAATGGTGTAATTGTGTATAAATTTTGATACATACTCCAAAATGAGCATCTTAGCTAGTCTTCTTTCATAATATGCTTTTTGTCTTCTTCCTAAACTACTAACAGTTTGTTTAAACAATTACGACTCGTACAGATATTACGACGATTCTATGTCTGAATTCTATTGTTGGATATTACTCATCAAGAGGGAGGTTTAAACGAAAGCAGTAAACAAATAAGAGAACAAGAAAACAGTTTAATCATGTGCAAAATCATATGTGATTTTACATTAACGGTTAACACAAGGGGTGTGGGCGATGTGGCTCGCGATCTCAAGTCACAACCAAAGTCGCGTGAATCACATGTGACTTCAGTGTAAATCACATGTGATTCGACCATTTTCTTATACTGTAACACGCTAAAAATTGGGATAAACAAAAATTTCCATAAAACAGAAATATGGTATTTAAAATGCCAAAGCATGAGCCTCCCAAAAAGGTGTAACACCCTAAATTTTAGAGGAATAAAAATTCGAAAATTTCGCAATGTGACGGCTATAAACTGGGTAAACCTGGGTATACAAAGCTTGTCATAACAACCCAAAGTATCATCCCGATAACGGGGAATAAAGTTGTAGCCTATACAATGAAACAAATGAAGGATAATGTACAACAACCTAGTAATCTAACTTAAAACAAGAAGATTAAGGTCGGATGTTGCTATTCTTCCAAAAATGCGTATCCACTATCGCTATTGAATTGGTCAATGTATCATCCCAAAAAGACCGTTCTCGACCTCTAGGCCGACCGCTTAATCCCGACGGATCACATCGCTAGATTGACTTGCTATACATGTCATTTTAAGAAAAAGTGTTAGGCTAAAGCCTAGTGAGATCATCAGTTGAATTTAAAATAAATAACGGTAAGCGTGAGTAAAGAAAATGAAGTTATATAATGGAAATAAAAATGGTTATTACCATAACAGTTACCTCTTGGTTTAACGGGGGAGACCCGCTTACTAACGCAAGTGACGAAACACAAAAGTAGGCCACTCAACAGTCAGTAAATCCAAAACACATAAAAGTACACACAAGGGATGCTAGACTCAGTAGCTTTAAACGTACACCCGCAGAAAGTCAACTTCAACCCAAAAGGTCCCTTACGTTGAGATCCTCATCCAATATCGTAATACTTAGCACGTAGGACTTACAACCCAATCCGATGCCTATACGTGCCTCGACGAGAGAAACTAACGTCTCAACGTCGGACTAAATGCAACAACCATGATGGGGTCATGACTCCCAAATAAAACCAAATATGCCACATATTGCAATTCGACTAACCAATAATTTAACGTCAAGATAAAATGCCCATGACATCATTAAAAGAAAGTTGTTGCATAAAACTTGCATAATTTTACCAAGAGGTTCCAATTTAACATATGAAGTATATACCCATATTCCATCCAATAAGACATTTAAATATTTCAAACTCTAGTTTTGGATCTCAAATACTCAACCCAAGATTACAGTGAACAAGTCCCCATGTACAAACTTATCAGCAGTTCAATCATAAAACTTCATTAACCCATTATTAGTAAACCTAATTGAGACTAGAGCATGAAAAACATAATGTCAAGTTTTCATCATACATATATTCAAGATATCCTCTTTCTTTTCTCAAAAACTCTTTCCACACATATGAACCCTAGAATCTCCAAAGTTAGGGTTTTGGGTGAAATGCATCCCAAGTTACATAGTAAAAGGGAGATGTCTAGTAGGTTAAAATCAAGGTTTTGACATGTATAGAGTTTTATGAAAAGGATGAACTCACCGAGTGGGTTTTTGAAGAAAACTCAAACCCTAATTGTCCCTTGGGGAAGATGACAATGGAGGAGATGACAAAATACCCAAAGCTTGAATCCTTAGATGTTGCTCCCCCAAAACTTAGCAATAAATGATGTAGATTGGTAGAGGAACCCCTAATTTTCGGATGGGAACATTTATGAGGGTTGAGGGAGAGAGCAAAGAGGTAGATGAGAAAATAAATGAGGAGAAATGGGGAAGAAACCCGTATTAGAGCGATCAGTGGAACTCCGCGGGTTATGTCACAACCTTAAGCCGCGGCATAAGTCGCCCGCGTCTCTGAGATGGTAATCCAACAGTGGGTTATGCGGCTTGTGCCGCGGCTTGCAACCCGCGAAGCAACCCGCGTAACACACTGCTTCACTGTTTCCATATTTCAAGCCTTAACACACCAAAATGACCCAAACACGCGAAACGCATAAGAAGGGTAAACGTAAAATAACTAAGATTTAATACATAGCATACTATAAATCTTAACGATAGGATTATACGATGAAAATTCGAGGCGTTACAAAAGGGGAATGAATAAACACCTGTTGATTACAATTTGTAATTCAAAGTATTTGGAAAAGACAATCTACTAATCTAATTTCCTTAGAAATAAGATTACAAGTTCGGCGTCCTCTAAGTCTTCCAAAAAAAATGCAATCTTCACAAGTATGGTGTCTTAAAAGGTCTTTTCCCAAGCTCACTCAATACCCGACTAAACCTTCTTATAGTCGGCTTCGCTAAAACCTGAGATAAATGTCGACACTAAACAAGTGTTAGGGCAAAAAGCCTAGTGAGTTTGAACAAATATACATACCGCAATTAAAGTGGGAAATGAACAATATGCAAGAATAGATCAAACAAGGAATCAATGGGGGAGACCCAAAACACCCAACAAGTTTCATCTAAAGAGTCGATACACCTTGATATTCACCCGTTAAGGAAACATTGCAAAGGCCTGAAACATCGGGGACTACCTCCAAGGCATTACCCCAAATGGCAGAGGTCTAGGCGCATACCTCCAAGGTGGCGCCCAAGACTATATCCTCCTAGTGCCTACTTGAGGGTTCATCTCATTTGCATTATGTTGAGAATACAACTTACTCCAAGCAAGGTGTACTACTATTAATCCCAAGATTTGTGGTCCAACCACATTAATAACCCAATAAGTTTCATAGGAAATACTAATGATTTCCACAATTAACCAAATGAGTATATATCTTCCCGTATAAATATTCCAAGGTATAAACCTTCTCATTAAGCACATAGAGGCACACATTCACCTTTTTGTAAGCACCTAATACCAATAGCCCACTTAGGGTCAAACTCATAAAACACATATAATTCCAAGAAAGGTCACATATCATAACATATCTTTCAAAACATACTTATTATGGTATTCAAGATGTCAATCGACCCTTTTCTCACATAAAACCCAAAAACTTCAATGTTAAGACTTATGTACATTTCTTTATCTAAGTAGAGATTTCATCAACAAATATATAAATAGAGATGAGAGACACACATATAGACATGTACATAGTTTTGACAAAGTTTAGGAACTCACCTCTTATGTTTTGGAGAAAAAACCTAGAAACTTGCAAAACCCTAAGGGTGCGTTTGGTACGCAGACAGGACAGGACAGGACAAGATGGAACAGGACAGAACGGGACAGCTGTCCAGCGTTTGGCAAGACATGACAGAACTGGACAGAACAGGACTAGACCAGTTAAATGACGAATTTACCCCTGATGAAAAATCATAGATTACATCACTAATACATAGTGCAATGGATTATCAAAAACATAAAACTAATTTATCACGATTGAATTATGGATATGGAAATCAAAACCCAAATTTTAAGTTTCGGATTTTATGTTGTTTCGGGTTTGGGTTGGTCGGGTTTCGGATTGATGTCGGTCAGGTTCGGGTATTATATAATGCAAATGTTATATATAAATTCAATCGTTTTTTAGGATGAATACAATCGATTGAAAGATTGATGAAATCGATAACAAGTTTAAAATTTAGAAAATATTTCAATAGACTATAATTTACGATTTTCAAAAAATAGTTAGATAAATATATATATATATATATATATAGTATTTAAAATATAGATTTATGTTATTTCGGGTTTTCGGACGAGTTGGGTGGCCAACGATCAAACCCAATCCGAACCTGGATATCCTCCCAAATGTCGGGTTTCGGATTATCGGATTTCGGGGTATTCGAGTTTTGCAAAAACACCTTATTTTCGGTTCGGATTCGGATTTCGGACTATTCGGGTTTTGCACACTCCTAGCTTGGAGGCGTGGATGATGAGAAGACATGTTTTATGTTTTTAACAAAGGGTATATTAGTCAAAGTATTGCTGTTCTACTTAGTTCCAGGGGGTTGGAGTGGGACAAGTGTGTCCGATGCTTGTTCCACTTAGTTCTAGCGTGTCCCACATATGGTCACGCCAAACATGGGACAAGCCTGTTCTGTTCTGTCCTGTCCCACTCTCTCCTGCATACCAAACGCACCCTTAAGATTTGGAGAAGGAGGGATTAATGTCTGATCCTTAGCTTGGAAACCTCTTCAATACACCTACAAGGTGTATTAAATGCTTACTAATAGTTCCCACCAAGAACCCTAGGTTGCAATAAATGAAGGAAGGTTTTAGGGGGATAAAACTCACCTCTTAGGTCTGTAAATCGCGTCCCCAAAAAGCAGAAATGAGACTTTGAAGTTGACTTATTCGCTCAACCAATCGTAGGACAAAGTGAAAGAAAAACGGGCTGTTGGGATTTTATACCCCTGGTACACCCCCGACGACTATTCCCTTGGCACTCTCACAGGGTAATGTCGCCGCATGTGTACCGAGACTCATCCCCACTTGGCGACAGTGACGGGCGATAATGCCCCTATCAATGTCGCATGGCATAATCGCCTAAAGCGTACAGAGGCCTTCTCCAGCACCGCGATTGTGACTCCCGATAGTGCCTCATGGCACTGTCGCTGTCACTCTTGCACACCACACCCCCGAGTCTCGAATTTTTCTACTTTCACGATGATAGCACCACTTCCTTACTCAAAAATGGATTTTCTATAAAGTAAGTTCAGATTTAATTTACCTTTAAAAATCAGGGTGTTACATATACTTATTTGGTTATTTTTCTCGTATGAACCTAACTCTACTCGTCAATTACTAACAATACACTCATAAATGCATAATAAAAATTTCACATTTTTCTATAACACTTTAAGCCCAAAGCAACACAGTTTAATCCAATAATTTCTAGCCCAAATTAAAACCACGATGAAATTTAATCGGTACCCATAATTTGGAGCTTATAGGAGGCTCATGAATTCGTCTAGTGACCCAATGACCTTTGAAATCAACTTAAAATCATGGTGGAAATTATTAAAGCATCTCCAAGATTTCATCAGATTTTCCAAAATTTCTCTAAAATGGAGATTTAAAAATCAAAATCTCTAAAAAATTACTTTTAACTCCAATAGATTCTCTATTTTAGAGATTACAACATTAATTATATTATTAAAATATTCAATACATTTGATAGAATATTGTTTTTCACCTAAACATTTAATTCCATATATTTTTATTAGAGAGAATAATAAAATATTATTTCTCATTCACAAGTAATCATTTTTAGGAAGTTTCCATATATGGAGAATTTATTTTCGAGAATATACGAGCAAAGAAGTCCTTAAAATCTCTATTTTACAAGAAAAGTGAGTTTCAGCGAAAAAATGTTTCAGCTATAAGCTATAGCGACGACATGTCGTCTCTATAAACCGTTTCTGACGATAAATGGACTTTTAGCGACAACAAAAGTCGTTGCTAAAACCCTTGTTTCTTGTGGTGTTTATTTATTTTGGAGAATGTGTTGGAGATGCTCTATATTTTTTCAAAATTTCTTCAAAATAGAGAATTAAACTTAAAGATCTCTAAAAGAAAATATGTGCAACTTCAACATATTCTCAGTTTTGGATATTACGAATTAATTATATTATTAAAATATTTTTTTATATAATAAAATATTATTTCATCCTCTAAAAATTTAATTTCCACATTTTTTATTGGTGAGAATATATAAAAAATATTTCTCTCTCGTTGTAAACATTTTTGGATAGTTCTCCAAACTTGGAGAATTTTACACTATCTCTCATACTTTCTCAATTTTGGAAAAAAATTAAAAAAATTTGGAGTAAAAGACATCCTCAAATTCTTCATTTTCTACATCTTAAATAATCTATTGAAGATGTTATTAGTAGTCCATAACTTTGAGGTTGTAAGAACGTCGTAAATCCACTTATTTATTCATGTGAGAAAGGTTGTTATAAAAGTATGATGGAAAAAAAGGGGAGACTAATTGCACCTTTAACTTTGCTAAATACACCCGTATGATTAATTTTCTCCTCACACACATCAACCTCAAAATCTGCTTTTTACATTTCCAATGCATGAATTACATTCTCAATGCACGAATTGACCTGATTTTGACATAATTTATAAGACTATTGATAATTTAAAACTGTAATATTTAAATGCCCTCTTAGTAATAACAAAACTAATTTAACTGATGGTGAAACGTAATAAATACTCATTTTGTGTTAAGAAAATAACACTTTTTTGTATTATTTTTAACTAGAAGCGTACTTGTGCAATGCAACGAAATACATCACAATTTTAATATTTCATTTTATTTTTTGTCGATTTACAGTACGATTTTGGATAGTTTTGAGAAAGTGATAATGTTTTTTTTATAGATTTGTTTAATTTGTGCTTAATAATATAATGTTTTTTATATAAAAAATTAAGTATTTTGCTAGAATTCAATGATTATCTTATATATTTTAATGACATCTAGAAAAAATAACCGATTACATATTTAATAATATAACTAGAAGCGTACTCGCGCAATGCAGCGAGATACATCACGATTTTAACGTTTCATTTTATTTTTTTGTCGATTTACAGTACAATTTTGAATAGTTTTAAGAAAGTGATAATGTTTTTTTTTATATATAAATTTGTTTAATTTAGGCTTAATAATATAATTTTTTTATATAAAAAAATTAAATATTTTGTTAGAATTCAACTATTATCTTATATATTTTAATGACATCTAGAAAAAATAACCAATTACATATTTAATAATATAATTAAAACAAAATTATAGTATAATATATTAATTAATAGTGATACATGGAAATGTATGCATAAAAGGAAGACCCTGCACATACCAAATTGGTGGGTGTTAGAAGTTTGCAGTAGTAATATGTATCTTGTGCTTTGATATTTGTAAATTAAGAGATTTTGAAAATCTTGCATAAAATGATGGTACCTTGTGCCTAATAATTTGTATTTAAGAGTTTTTTATCTGTACTTTATAATATAGTATAGATTAGAACGCTTTTAAAGTGTTGAGAGTAGCCTTAATAGCCGGAGGATCGTGTGAGAAGTTGAATTAATGGTGAGAAGCGTGAGAAGTGAATTTGAACCGTTGATCTTTTTTAATCTCAAGCCCTTCCATTAATTGCGGCTTAGAAGGGAATTGATCTCATGCATATCGGTGTATCTCATCCTAATATGCGTCCATTTCTCATCCAACGGTCGATAACCACTTCTCACGTTTCTCACCATTAACTCAACTTCTTACCGGAACCCAACCCAACCTTAATAATACTGATGTAGCCCGTAGGTAGTGGCACGATGTATCGTTACTTGCTGACCATGCATGCCATCCTTAAACGGAAAAAGACAATAAAGATTTGTTATAAAGATACGTCTGTTTTATTTCTCATCAAACGGATGACATCTTCTATAAATAGAGTTAAAGATTTTTACAGAAAAGAAAAAGAAAAAAAAATCTTAAAGGATGACCGAAAGTAGTTAATTTGACAAGAGGAGCGATCAGGTTAATGTAGATGGTATAAAAATCCAAAATATTATTGGTTCTCCTAAAACAGGAAATGAACTAAATTATAAGACGTGTGTGTTACATGAACAAGGCAAGATTGAACTACGCTCGACTAATTGTCCATTTGGTGATTAATACGACTAGGACATGAGACTGACAGGTTGTCTGTATAATGTTATGTAAGTGAGAAAGAATTAATAGATGCTCATCAAATAATGTTTTTAAGGGTTTTTATATTATATTATAATTATAAATGATACAAATGGCCTTTGACGACTAATCATGTTGATAACACGGTAGTAGCATCTAAATGATATTTAGATAGTCTTAGATGCAAATATTCATACATTACTTTTATATAATATTTATATTTATAAGAGAGAGTGTGTATGTGTGAGGGGTTCATGGGAAAACTCTCTAAAAAATAAAAATATGTGAAACACCCTAATAACTATACATTTGTACGGTATATAATGTACATATGCATATAAGTAACTGAAGGTGTTTTCTGGTTTTGATAATATATGTTATACACATATGTATACCACACAAATTATTAACAAATAATTTATATGCATATGTACATATCATACAGTAAGTAATTACTATAATATTCATCAGTTTGATCATTTTATTTTTTTAATAGCTTTCCCCTAAACCTAACTAAATATATATATAACACTCTTACATTTAACCACGTCCTCACCCACATACTATGGAGTATGAATAAATTTGGTCTAATATATTTCTATAAATATAGAGCTTCTACAATATATAATATATGCATATGTATATGTATATATATAATATCATAAAATATTAAATTATATATATACACACACATTTAGTTTACAAGATAATTATTAGCCAAAAAAATTATCTAAAAGATAGTTTATTCTCCTAAAATATATTGTATATTTTAAAATATTAATATTTTTCCAACTCCTATTTACCATTTATTTTCTACTAGAAGTGTATATACATCAAGATTTTAACGTTTCATTTTATTTTCTATTTTTTGTCGATTTACATTACGATTTTGGTTGGTTGTGAGAGATTGATAATAATTTTTTATATAAATTTATTTAATTTAGACTTAATAATATAATGTAATTTATTTTGGTTTAATAATATAATTTTTTTTATAAAATATTCTGTTAGATTTTTTTAATTATATTTTATATTTTTATATTTAAAATTTGATTTTTATTCTATATTTAACTAGAAGTGTACTCGCGCAATGCAGCTAGATACATCACGATTTTAATGTTTCATTTTATTTTCTGTTTTTTGTCGATTTACATTACGATTTTGGATGGTTGTGAGAAAGTGATAATGATTTTTTTTATATAAATTTGTTTAATTTAGACTTAATAATATAATGTAATTTATTTTGGTTTAATAATATAATTTTTTTAATAAAATATTCTGTAAGATTTTTTAATTATATTTTAGATTTTTTATATCTAAAATATGCTGAGAGTTATTTTAGGGGAGTTAAAATGGTTAGAGATAATGATTGAAAATTAATGAATAACATTAAATGTAGTACATACAGCTTTTGTGGCTGTTTTTTAAGTAATTAGCATTAAATAGCGATACATTAAGCTTTAAGACTTGTTTTTAAGAGTTTTTTATGTCATCGTTATAATATAGTATATATTATGCTGAGAGTTATTTTAGGGGAGTTAAAGTGGGAAATGATTTTAGGAGAGTTAAAATGGTTAGAGATAATGATTGAAAATTAATAAATAGCATTAAGTGTAGTACATACAACTTTAATGATTGTTTTTTAAGTAATTAACATTAAATAGCTGTACATTAAGCTTTAAGACTTGTTTTTAAGAGTTTTTTATGTCATATTTATAATATAGTATAAATAAACAAAATTCAATTTATAAAAAAAATAAAAAGCTTTATTATATTTGTTCTATAAAAATAAAAGGAAATTAATTAAAGTAGCCATTTCAGAAATTCCACTTACCTTCCTAGCCATTTTCTCTCTTGTTTTTGTAAAATAGCCCGTAGCCCGTAGGTACGTGAAAACCGTTTGTATATACGAACTCCTCCCAAAAACCCAAAAAAATTGCATATTATGAAATGTGTTCGTAATATGTATTCGTATATACGAAGTTGGTTTAAAAATTCATAAAAAAGCTTGAGTTCGTAAAACCTTTCGTAAAAAAATTTAAAGAGGTAAATAACATTACATTTTTAGCCCCTATTCGTGAATATGGTTCGTATATATGAACCAAAATAAAATAGTTTTTGTTTTTACAGACTCACTTTCACGTACTCATATTTATTGTAGAATTTACTATTTAATATTTTGGAACCACTTCGTGATCTCCCCATATATATACGAACACATTTATATTGTATTCTCGAGTTTTTTTTGTGAAGGAAAAGAAGGGAAAGGGGAGGAAAGTAGGAGGGAAAAAAATGTTGTGTTTTCGA
The DNA here is from genome assembly GCA_023525745.1 of Arctium lappa. Taxonomy (NCBI): domain Eukaryota; kingdom Viridiplantae; phylum Streptophyta; class Magnoliopsida; order Asterales; family Asteraceae; genus Arctium; species Arctium lappa. Next base: position 60,549,985 of record CM042061.1, read on the forward strand.
GTTTTTTTTTAAGGATGGAAAGAAAAGGAAATAGAAGGAAAATATTGCTTATTTTCCTCCCAAATGTGGGAGGAAACGGAAGGAAATGAAACAAAAAAATTTATAAAAAATTAAAATTTTTTATAAAATTACATATATATCCATTAGTTACATTCCACTGTTAAATAAATAAGGGTATATTGGTAAAAGTGACATTTTTTTTTCTTTCTCTTCTACTGGAGAATATGGAAATTTATTTTCTTTCTTTTCCTTCAATCTCAATAACACAAATACAAACATTTTTTTCTTTTTTTCCCCTTCCTTTTCTTTTCTTCCAAAACTCGAGAACACAACGTTATGAAACAAATAAACAAGTTACAATTTTGGCCCATCATCTTCGAAAGATAATTCAACTATTTTACATGTTTGGATCTCCCCATTTATATATGAACACATTTATGAAAAAACTAAACAAGTTACAATTTTGGCTCCTCATCTTTGAAAGATAATTCAACTATTTTACATATTTGGCCCCACTTCGTGGAACACGTTGGTGATACACGAACATGTACAAAATTCTCTTAAATAAATTACAATTTTGACCCCTGTTATACGAATTCTTTTAAATATATGAATTTTTAAACCAACTTCATATATACGAACATATATTACAAACACATTTCATGATATGCAATTTTTTTGGGTTTTTGGGAGGAGTTCGTATATACGAACGGTTTTCACGCACCACAAGTTATTTTACAAAAACAAGGGAGAAAATGGCTAGGAGAATAAATGAAATTTCTGAAATGAAAACTTTAATTAATTTTCCAAAAATAAACTCTTAACAAACACTTGTTTATTAATGATCCAACGATTAAGATGTGGGTTGCAAGATTTACATGAGTTGCAAATTATCCTTGGCATATATATATATATATATATATATATATATGTATGTGTGTGTGTGTGTGTTCCTCCTTTCTTCATCATAATCATCCCCACACAATTCATCAAATCTTCACTCTCTAATCTCCATCAAATTTTCAATTTTCACTTCATAATCCAAATCACTCCTTCACAATAACAAAAAAATGTCTTTAAATTTTCTATCTCCAACACAAACCAAACTAATCACTTTCTCCAAAACCCCCAATTCCCAAACCCACCTTCTCAATCTCCAAGGTACGTTTTCTAACAAATTCAATCACAATTCAAGTCATCAAAACGATGTATGTTCGATTTCTTATCGTTAATTTGTGTATTTCGCGATTTGATTCATATCAGGTGGGTTTTGTTTTAAGAGAAAAGATGTTAAGCTTACAATCGGAAAAGGGATTCGATGTTCGGCGCCGGCGCCGGCTGCACCGCCGCCGGCGTGGCCGGGGACGGCTCTGGTGGACCCCGGGGTCAAGAATTGGGACGGCCCAAAACCTATCTCGATTGTTGGGTCAACTGGTTCGATTGGGACTCAGGTGCATTTTATCAAACAGTTGGCGGGTGTTGTAAAATATGTGAAAAAGTTTGATGATTTTTGGGTTTGATTTGCGTAAGGTAGTGTTGGAATTGTTGATTGTTTGAATTTGGTGTTTGCAGACACTTGATATCGTTGCTGAAAACCCTGATAAATTTAGAGTTGTTGCACTTGCTGCTGGTTCAAACGTGACGCTTCTTGCTGAACAGGTGATTTATGGTGTAAAACCTGGTTTTTAATCTTTAAGATTTTTTCATTCGGTAATTGTTTAAGGTTCAAAAATGGATATTAGAAGTTTATAAATTGTATCTTCTGGTTGTAAAACCAAACTAAATAAATCCGGTATATTTTATTCGAAAGTCTCGGGATTTGCACAAAATACTTGAAAGTCTCGAGATTTACGGTCGGGTGTGTAGCTCAGTTGGCAAAGGGGCGGAGTGTGGAAGACGGGTTTGAATCTCAACCGGTGAATTAGCTCTGAAATGTGGTTTCTACTGCGCAGGTTCCTTATGGGGCCGATCGGGGTTGCGAGCAATCAATCTTTTGCTCAAAACTAAACCCCTTATATTTATCTGAAAGTAAGGTACGGGGTAGGGAGAAATTAAAGTAAATAGCCATATTGGGTTAAGTTTTTTAAAATTTAACCCCCAAAATTATTATTTTTTTCAAAAAATGTCCGGAATCTTGCAAGCTTGACATCTTTTTCCTTGTGGTGTCGGACTTTTTCTGACAAAATCAAACTTTTTCTGACGAAAATAGCGATTTTTAGGAAAGCCGCAAGCTGCGGTTTTGACTTGGGGGATGTAAAAAGGTTGTTTCCCATAATTTATCAGAAAAGGTCTAACATGCGGCCTGCTGTCTCAGACTTGCGGGATTCCGGACATTTAAAAAAATAATAATTTTGGGGGCTAAATTTTAAATTAGTTAACCCAAATATAGCTATTTATGTTAATTACTCATGGGGTAGGATATATGCAGACTTTTAATCTGTCTCGGGATACCGAGAGGTGACTAGTTGTCTAGTTCTAACATATGTTTTTGTTTCTCTTATACTTTGATTACTGTTTTTTATGCACTGCAAAAAAGATTGATATTAGATCAAGAACAAAGAGATATCGTTAGAAGCAAATCCCGCAACTTTGAAAATACAAGTGAAAACCAAAAACCAAGAATACAAACTCGTTGGAAATGAATCTTGAGGGCCAACTCAACTGGCAAATAAAGACCTGGTCTTGGACTCGGACTCGGACTCCTTCCGTAGGTAGCCGGTTCAAGTTTTCTTGAGTCACTGGATTTTCCTGGTTGTCATCTTCAGGGCCCATAGGATTAGTTGAGGTGCGCGTAAACTGACCCAGACATCCACAATTGCAAAAAAAACTCATTGGAAATGAACGCAAACTCAGTAGTGTATAGAACTCATAGGAAACAATTTCCTAAAAGATATGTTGAAGTAAACAAAACCGAACACAGTATGTCCCACTTGGAAATAGAGATGCACAAGGCCCAGTATCTTTCGGGCCTGGGCCCCGGCCTTCCAAACCCGTTTTCAGTGAGCAAAAGAAGGCATGGCCTTTTAGGCCTTGGCCGGGCCGGGCTTTGGGGTTGAAAAATGGCCCGATTAGGCTTTTCCAGGTTTGGCTTTTTGGTGCTTAACTCGGCCTTTTCAGGCCGGGACTCCCCCCGAACTTTTGGCCTGATCGGGCTTTGAGGCCCGACCCGGACCGGGCTATGGGCTTTTCCGGGTCGGGCTTTAGTAGGGTCTAGGGGTGAAATATACTTAGACTTGTCGGAAAGAGTAGAACTGTTGAAACAATGCGTTTAATTGAATCAACATCTTGTTTCATCTTGTAGGTAAAGACATTCAAACCTCAATTAGTTTCTATCAGAAACGAGTCTTTACTCGATGAACTCAAAGAAGCATTGGCCGATGCTGATTACATGCCCGAGATTATTCCTGGGGAGCAAGGCGTCATCGAGGTCCGTAAATCCATCGCATTTGATCTTGTCGGGATTTCGGAGTCCATTCAATCACTCACCGTTCACTTTTTCTACTATATTTCAGGTTGCCCGCCACCCAGATTGTGTCACCGTAGTAACCGGCATAGTCGGTTGTGCTGGTTTAACGGTACGGTATTTCTTAATCTTTTTGTTCTTATCGTCCTTTTGGTTTCCATCTGAAATCCGCCGCTAATTAAGTGATCAATGGATCGTATATGTTGAAAGATGATTCATGGTTGTAGCTTTTGTAACTTTTTGAGATGTGTTTATGCGATGATTTTTTCTTTCGTAGCCTACGGTTGCTGCCATTGAAGCGGGGAAAAACATAGCGTTAGCTAATAAAGAAACCTTAATTGCTGGTGGCCCGTTTGTTCTTCCTCTTGCACGTAAGCACAACGTAAAGATTCTTCCTGCGGATTCCGAACATTCCGCTATATTTCAGGTAAAAATAAATAAATAAGGGAAAAACTCCTGATAATGGAGATTTCATTTAGTATAATCGTTGTTTTTGTCGTCGTGCTACTAAAAACGATAAGCGGTGTTTCAATTTTCAGTGCATTCAAGGCTTCCCTGAAGGCGCTCTAAGGCGTATAATCTTAACCGCATCTGGTGGTGCTTTTAGGTATCGTAATTCGTTTAAGGCCATGTGTGGTAACCATAAGCTAGCTTATTTTATTGAGCTTATTGAAAAAGCCTTGTTTGGTTAGCCATTAGCTAGCGTTTTGAAAAGCTACTTCAAGTAGCGTTTCAATAAGCTCCAGAGTTCTTTTTTTTTTCCACTTTTTTTTTTTTTTTTCCAATTATGCCTCTTATCTTTCCAATGACTTCTTTAACATGTACTTTTAAGTCTTTTTATACTGTTATCTAGCTTATCAACTACTTTTATTTTTTATTTTTTATCAAACATGATTAGTTTTTCAGCTAGTTTTCCAAACTTAAAACAGAGGGGTGAAAACTTCTGTCCCCCACCCATTGATGTATTCCTTGTAATTCAGTGATAAATGAATTTCGGGTTTTCTTTTGTTATGTTAGAGATTGGCCAGTTGAAAAACTAAAAGACGTTAAAGTGGCGGACGCCTTGAAACATCCTAACTGGAGCATGGGGAAAAAGATCACTGTGGATTCGGCTACACTTTTCAACAAGGTAGTATTTGCAAGTCGGGGGTTGTTTGGTTGGTTTTCCATTAAGTTCTATATGGATAAAGTTGTCTGTGTTGATTAATCTGTCTGTATAGTTTGGGAAAGTTTTTGTTTGGGAGGGTTTTTTCATAAGGTGGAAGGAGCGTGTTTTTTAATAAGCTTACCGCATCAAGCTCCCTCCTAAAAGCTCAATGAATAAGCCGCTCATTAAGCTTCTACCAAATAGTCATGTATAGTTGACCGAATAAGCTGTGAGTCTCATTAAGCTGCTAACAAACAGACCCTCAATTTATTTTGATTTCATTGAAAAAATCTCGTTTGGTTAGACATAAGCTGGCATGTAGCGTTTCAATAAGCTCCAAGAGTTGTTTTTTCCAATTATGCCCCTTATATTTTTCCATTTAATTGTTCAGCATGTCCTTTTACGTCATTTTACATTGTCATCTAGTTTGCCGAACTAAGATCTTGGTCTTCAATTTGACAGGGTCTTGAAGTTATCGAAGCTCATTATCTATATGGATCGGATTATGATGATATTGAAATCGTTATTCACCCTCAATCTATCATACATTCGATGGTTGAGACACAGGTTTAATTCCGATCTTGCCCTTTGCTTACGAGCCATAACTCCGCTTATTTATTCATATATAACCAAATAAAAAGAAGTGGGTATGTACGAGACCTTCATATACTTACCGAAACCTGTATCTATTTCCTATTTTTTTTCAGGACTCGTCGGTCCTGGCACAATTAGGGTGGCCTGATATGCGTTTGCCGATTCTTTATACATTATCTTGGCCAGATAGAATACACTGCTCCGAGCTTACATGGCCTCGTCTCGATCTCTGCAAGTACGTAAAATATTCTTCTTTGGCAGCCTTAAACTAGCTTATTTTTTGAGCTTATTGAAAAACCCCGTTTGGTTAGCCATAAATTAGCTTTTTGAACTGTGGGTATTTTCCAATTATGCCCTTTATATTTTTCCAATTAATTTCTTAACATGTCATTTTAGGTCGTTTTATATTGTCATCTGGTTTTTTCCTTATTAGTTAAGAACATCTACAACATATTTATCTATAATTACTACAAAAGAAATTACATTGAATTGCAATTGTTTCTTGATTTTGGAGATTTCAACGTTAATTGTATTGTTAAAATATTCAATTAATTTAATATCCCAATAAAATTTCAAATATATTTTATATGAAATGACATTGGTGTATACACTAAAAAACCATTTCTCTCTCTTCTCCATTTAATTTTAGAGAGTTTCCTAAATTTGGAAAATTTTATCCTCTCTCTTGCTTTCTCCATTTTCGATAAAGTTTTGTGGAATTTTCTCCATTTTGGAGAATCTGTTGAAGATGGTTTTACGGTTAGCTTATCTGCTAATTTGCCAAACATAGCCTTTATATACTAGTTATCGCGAAGATTTAACTTACCTATTCTAATTCCGAAAATACGACCGTGATGCAGGCTGGGATCGCTGACATTTAAAGCTCCCGACAACGTGAAATACCCATCGATGGATTTGGCTTATGCAGCTGGGCGAGCTGGCGGCACGATGACCGGAGTTCTTAGTGCCGCTAACGAGAAAGCCGTTGAGATGTTCATCGATGAAAAGTACGTTTTTTTAACATCCATCGGTTTTCTTATATACTCGAAAAGAATAATCAACACAAGAAAATCGTTCCTATTTTGCTGCTAAATTATGCGAAATTTTGTCGGTATCTAGGATTAGGTACTTGGATATATTCAAGGTCGTCGAGCTAACGTGTGAGAAGCATCAATCGGAATTGGTGGCATCGCCTTCGCTCGAGGAAATCATACATTACGACTTGTGGGCTCGGGAATACGCGGCTAGTGTGAAGCCGTCGTCGACCGGTTTGACACCGGCAATCGTTTTATAAGTAAATATGTTTTTTGCAATTACCATGAAATATTCAGTTTGATATTAATTGCAACAAAATTTGATATCTAATAGTAAATTAAAGTTAATTTTATATCCTCATTTACTCTTGTTTTATAGTAGGGTTGTGCAAAATCTGACCGGACCGAAAAAACGAACACCCGACCCGAAACCCCCGAACAATCCGATCCTAATCACCCGATCGTACCCGAGGTCCGAAGCCCGAAATTTAGGCCGGATATGTAGGTTCGGGTAGGGCCTTAAATTCCGTCACTAGATCCGACCCGAAACCCGAATAATATTTGCTATTTCTTTTTTTATAAACATATAAACGTATAATATAAATTATATAATTAATAGTATATATGTTAGTTTTTTTTCAAGTATTGTTAGTTCAAAAAATACGTAAAATTTAAATGTTTCAAACTTTCAACTTTCATGTTTTAGTCCTTTATTGCTACACAACAGTCATACTGCACAACCGAATAAGCCTTTCTGCTACACATGACTAACGAGTATAGAGCCAAGAGGAGGCCCAACTTAATGGGCTTTCAGTCTACTAAAATTCTAGGGAAGGAAAACGTAAAGTGGATTTATCCGATCCAACCCGATCCCTCTCGATACCTGTCTAGGCCCGACACCCGAACACCGATTCATCCGCTTATAATATTTGGGGAATGCGTATCTTACCTGAAACCCTATTGGGTTTTTCGTTTTCCACCTCGATCGGATCCGACCCGACCCATGCTCACCCCTAATTAGAAGTTCCTAAAGACGTAACATGTGTTTTTATTGTTGTCAAACAGTTTGATCTATACAATATAACTGGTCTGATGGCTACCCAGTAGAATTTACAATTCAGTTTTAACGAGACCTTTTTGTCTGACAACACCTCCATGGTAACCCCCCATTTTAGCCACCCCATATGTGATACGTTATATGTCATCTTCGATAGATACTTGAAACTGTCTTTTTAGGGTTATCATTTTCCTTCGATAATGACTTTCACCAATTTGTCAATACACTCCTTGCTGACGTTGCACCATGTGTTTTCAGTCTTATAGGGGCTAATCTGCAGACCCTATGTTTCCAATGTTGCCCTACACTGTTCCAACCTCTCGTTCACCTCTACGTTTTAATTCCACGACCAGTACAATGTTGTCCACGAATAACATACACCAAGGGATAGTCCCCTAGACCCCTCGAGAAATCTCATCCAAAATCTCGACAAATGGGAAAGGGCTTAGTGTCGATCCTTGGTGTAGTCCTATGTCTTCAGGTGTCACCACTGGGTCCTAACACAAGTCCTTGTCCGTGTGTACAAATCTTGAATCGTCATGGCATATCTCCATGGCAACCTTTTCTTCTTCCAGGCTTCTCAAATCATGTCACGTTGAACGTTATCATATTCATAGGCATTCTACAGATCGATAAACATCATGTGAAGTCCCTACTGTGATCTTTATACTTATGGTATAAAATTAAACTTTAGTGCACAATTGTTCTTAGATTGATTCGACACTTAAATCTCATGGGTTGAATTAGTTGTTTTACTAAAATAGTAAAAAATAAATCTATCACATAACCACAAGAACCGATGTTATAATTAGTCCCTTTTAAAACCAACTCATTGGAATTTGATCGAAATTCGAATCTGTGTATTTTCACACTTGCACTCGTTTTCTTAAAACCTAAGTATCTTTATTTGGTATTATTTATAATTTTAACACAAGAAAGATATCTCTATCATTATAATTTGATGAAAGAAACTCCCAAGAAATTGGAAAATAAAATTGGTAACATGAAAAGATTGATGGAGATGGGCATTTGATGCATGTGCAATGTACCCAATGAAATCGACTTCAAACAAACTATTCATGCATACACACACACACACACACACACATATATATATATATATATATATATATATATATATATATATATATAGATAGGGTCATTCATTTGTTAACCGTTCCATTGGTGCTAACCAACTTTCGACCAATCAAATTATTCCTAGAGATTATGTATTGCGATTAAGGATATTAAATATCAAAGGGCAATATGGTAAATTAATAACTCACGCCCCATTTAATATTATTCCATATTTCATGGAGGTTTGTTATGGTAATGATATGAACTTTAATTTTAATATTTTTAATTTAAAATTCTATCATATAAAGTTAATACGAGTAGTTATATCTTTCCTATTTTCAAGCATTCAATCGATTCTCACCATATGCTCATATGCACGACTCCAAATTATGCCCATATGCACAGAGTTTACCCAAATTAAAGTATTTGCCCACTATGTATATTATGTTATGCAACACTATAATTGGACACATCTTACAATTTGCCCAGATGCACAACTTCCAAACAATGCACATATACAATCCAATGTACACAAGCACATAAAAAGCAAACAGTTTACCCATCGAAGAAAGCTCCATACCATATGCTCATGTGCACTACTCCAAATTATGTGCATATGCACAACTGTTTACCCAAATAAAACAGTTTACCCGATACGTAGATACTCTTATGCAGAACTCCAGATGGACACATATTACCATTTTTTTTTGGACATCAGTCATTTATTAAACCCAACCAAAACCACAACCAAGGTTTACACAGGAACAAAACGAAACAAACAACAACGGATAATCGAATTTTCAAAGCAGAACCGAAGAAAGAGCGAAACGTGTCGCGGACGATCGCTTGCGAGGGGCAAACAGACGCCACATCAAAATTAAATCCGAGTGACGGACGAGACAACGACTACCATTTGCCCATATGCATATACAATCCAAATAGTTTACCCATTAAAGATCGCTTCTCACAATTTCATCATATGCCTAACCCCAAATTATGCCTATATGCAACGGTTTTCTCAAAGTATTTAAAAGTACTTCAATAGATATGCACAAACCAAAATTTTATCCCAAATATAACATTTTTCCAAATGTATGATTTCTAGCCATTTTTCCAAATCAAGATGATTCGAATCCCAAATTATGCGCCTATATTTTTGGCAACGTGTGCACATATTTATTTAATAGTATTTGCGTTTTTACCAATTTAACCTTTGCCCTTATGCACCAGATTTTCCTAATCTTTTAATTTATTATTTTTAAAATTAAAAATTCAATTAATTATGATCCATTGATCTAAATAACCAACGGTCCAAATTGGTTAGCACGGTTAGTACCAATGCTGTGGTTAGCAAATGAAGGGGACTATATATATGGGCCTAATCAAATGAGAACCATGTATTTTATAATAACCGTGAGATCTAATATGAACCAATCATTTAAGATAATTATTGTTATTTACTAAAATAGAATAAAGGGTAAATTAGTAAATTAAACTGGGCTGACAACTCATCAAAGCCCTAAAATAATTGTCACCGCCGCTACACTGGTTAAATCCATCTTCTTCTCCACAAAACCACAACCATATTCCAATGACAACCCACCACCACCATCACCTTCCATAGCTGTTTCGAGTTTCTATCGATCTCCGCCATCGTACTTCCGTCGTCATCTCCACCATCCGTCGTGCTAACATATTCACCATATCATTAGCTGGTCCACAACGACAGACGGTCGGTGGCGTCGTCACTGGTCCGCTCATAGCCGCTGGAATAGTTTACATCGTAGTGGCTTCCTTCAACAACCCACTCTACCACTGGTAATCGAGGTCCCTTCATCGTGTCAGCCAGAGCCAAGTATTCACGACCTCGAAAAAACATCAAGTTCGACTACGACGATGAAGACGAAGAAGGGATAAGGACAACCAAGTGTGAAGCAACAAGATATTTGGGATTTGGAGGAGCAGCCGAAAATAAGCGGATTTGTTGTATTGTTGGCTCTGCAAAAAGCAACTGCCCAGAAATCCTCCTAGAAGATAAAGAGGAAGAAGACCAAAATCGTGAAACAAGTGGAGGATAAACAAGGATAGATGCAACTTGCTCATATTACAGTGATGTGAAGCCATTGTGCATAAAGAGTAATGTTCACAATGTATCACAAGGTGTATCACGTTGTGATACATTGTGATTCAAAATGGTATCATAGTGGTATGACATTAAGTTTATGTTTTACTGCTTCAAAAGTTCTTTGGTATCATAGGGTATATTATAGTTGGTTTGTGTCTTACTAATTCAATTAATGGGTATCACAATATGTATCATCGTTGGTATTAAAGTGTATCATAGTGTGTCTCTTCATTTTTTTATGAGGGGTATCACAATGTATTTTCGATGTTAAAAACATGTCTTCGTTGTTTTACGAGGGGTATTACAATATGTATTCAATGTTTAGAAAGTGTATCACAGTGTGTCTTCGCTGTTTTACAAAGGGTATCATAACATTTCTTATTTATTTCGTTATTTTCGATGTTTACAAAAGGTATCACACTATGTATCATATGGTCACCAGAATAATATTCGTCGGAGAGAGAGGATATTTCTAAAATACCTAACATACCCTTTAATTGAAGTTTTAATTAAAATTACCAAAATTATTATTTTCCTAACTTATCCTCTCATTTGTGGTTAAGTTTGGATCTCACGGTTACCACAAATAACCGGGTTCTCCCTTGAATGACCCCCTATATATATGGAGGTTCAAGGGAAAACCTCAAAAAAATGAAAAACTGAAGAACACTCTGGTTGACATTCATCTGGACGGTATACGCTTGTGCATACAAATAATTTATAACATGCACATGTGCATAATATGCACAAGTGCATACCGTCCAGATGGAAGGCTACCAGGGTGTTCCTCAGTTTTTCGTTTTTTTGAGGTTTTCCCTGAACCTGACCCTATATATATATATATATATATATATATATATATATATATATATATATATATATATATATATAGGGAGAGGTTCATTTGAGAAATGGTAAATATATGAGAAATAGAGAAGTAATCTTAGCCATTCATCTGGTCAACATTTGCGGCTTTGACCGCGAAGCACCGGATAATTCCTTGTGTGGTCTATAGAAGGTAGAGGGGTAATTTCGTAAAATACACTGGATGAGTTCATATATGAATCTGTATGAATCACAAAAATTCATATATGAATCTGTTAATTAGTTCAAGTGATTCATATATGAATCTTTGTGATTCATATATGAACCTTTGTGATTCATACAGATTCATATATTAATCTGTTAGTTAGTTCAACTGATTCATATATGAATCACAAAGGTTCATATATGAATCAGTTAAAAGAGTTCAGTTGTGAATTGCACTAGTTCATATATGAACATATAGTTCATATGTGAATTATACATGTTCTTATATGAACACAACCCGTGTGTTTTGTAAAATTTACGAAATTGTCCTTCTATTTTTGGGATAGCCGCAACTTTTGACCAGTCAAAGCCACAACTTTTGACCGGTCAAAGCCGCAATATTTGACTAGTCAAATCCGATCTTGACCATATGAATGGCTAGGATTACTTCTCTATTTCTCATATATTTACCATTTCTCAAATGAACCTAAGACTATATATATATATATATATATATATAATTAAGGGTGATGAAATGAAAACCATTAAACCATTATAAATTTATAAGAAACTGATATAAAAGTATTTTTTATGTGATTTCTTTTCACCAAAAACTATGATTTAAGGTATTGTCTTATATATGTTTGTGTCTACATTGTAAAAAAAAATATGAGACTTTTTGGTTCACATTTTGAAACGAAAAATACATGTAAAAAAGCTTCACATTGTAAAACAAATATAATAATATTATCTCGAATGAATTGGAAACTTTGGAAACCGTCAATTTCATTGGTTAAATTAATGAAATTGGTTCATAAAGTTGTTTAATATGATCAAGTTGTTTCATATAATTCTTTTGTTAATGAAATTGTTTCATATATTTGTGTTTTTATGTAGTTTCATCTATTTTTCTCATTCTGATGAAATTGTTTAATGTATTTTCGCAGTCTGATGAAACTTTTTCATTTTTACATAAAAAACACAAATATATGCAACAATTTCATCAATAAAAGAATTATATGAAACAATTTCATTAACTTAACCAATGAAATCGAGAGTTTCCACGGTTTTCAAAATTAGAGTGGTTTCCATTTGATCGTTCCCCTATATATATATATATATATAGGTGCGTTTCATTTGAAAACCAAGCAATTCGTGCAAACTTTGCAAACCAATCATGTCTAATAAATATCTGATTTTATTATGTTTCCTAACTTAAAGTCATGATCATAATAAATGAACCTTATCATCTTCCATATATATCACAATCATTATTAATGAATCATAATAATTATCCATATATATATATATATTGTTTCCTAAAATAGTGGTTTGCAAAGTTTACACGAATTACTTGGTTTTCAAATGAAACACACCCTCTCTCTCTCTCTCTCTATATATATATATATATATATATATATATATATATATATATATATATATATATATATATATGGAGGTTCAAACAAGAACACATCAATTTTACTAAAACACGAGAACATCAGAACACCCTTATCATATGTGATCATACACCTGGAGGGATCTAGTTGTGTGCGGGTGACTTGGCCCGCAATCTAGGTCGCGCCAAAGGTCATCTGTGTGACCGTGTCTCTGATTTAGTATCACATATGATGGATTGTAGTATCACATCAAGAGCAATACTCTTTATCACATGTGATATTACACGCGATGACTTGGCTCACAATTCTCAGTTCGTGCCAAAGTCGTCCACATATTTAATTTAGTATCATATGTGATGGATTGTAGTATTATATCAAAAGCAGTGCTCTTTATCACATGTGATATTACACGTCATGGGGCTTGGTGGTGTGCTGGTGACTTAGGGTCTGTTTACCAAATCTTCCATTAAGTCTTGTATGGATAAATGTGTCTGTCTGGATAAATTGATGCTGCTGTTTACTTTTTTATCTGAATGAACAGTCTGAATAACAGAAATGACCAATTTACCCCTGAATATGAATTTTAAGTTGTTTTATAAATTGTTGTTTATTTTTTAAGCCATATAATCATAAATTCCAAAAATCAAAACATAAATTCATAAAGTACTTAAAATTCCAAGTTCAAACACAAACTAGAAAAGTTCAAATACAAAGTACCCAAAGTTCATAGACAAAGTAGCAAAGTTCAAACACAAATGCTTAAAATTTAAACATTATTAACCAAACTATTTGCAATTCCATCACGCAAAAAACCATATATTGAGTGCTATTGGCACCCCATTGGGATATATCGAATTCTTCTTCTCCACTTCCTTCGACTTCTTCGTTCAACAATGCGGTGTCCTCGTTGCACTCCGTAAACAATTGGTCTTGAATATTATATTTTCGAATAAAATTATGTATTGCAAAGCAAGCAATTACCACATTTCTTTGTGTTGTGAATGGAAAAGGAGCCGTCTGCTTTAGGATTGGGAACCTCGCTTTCAAGACACCGTAAGCACATTCAATAACATTCCTGAGCTGGGCATGTGCATGATTAAACTTTTCTTCTTTAGTTAAAGCACGTCGACGTCGAAAATCCGCCAACCAATATCTTGTGTTACGATATGGAGCAAAAAATCCCCGAGCATTGGCATATGCAGCGTCACAAAGATAGTATTTATCTGAAAAACCACCCACATCAAATATATAATTTACAAAAAAAGGAATATATCGATTGAGAAAGTTGTATACCTTGTGGCGGAAAAGGAAAACCAGATCTTGGGTTAAAAGCAACTTCCCTAAGTATTCTCGAATCATGCGCTATACCTTCCCATCCAGCCCAAACAAAGGTGAATATCATGTTGAAATCACAGTAGATCACAAGTTCCCAAAAAACACCAAAAACGTGGCATCACAAGTTCAAAAGTTAACACCAAAAGTCCTAAAACAACTCCTTAGCAATATCCTTGTTTCTTCCCAACTATTTTCACCCAATCTTTGGCAATTTCTTCCGGTATTGTCATCCAAGCTTCTCTATTACGAGTGTCCATAAGAAGAGAAAAGGCAATCAAGTACAAAGGATCATCTTTTTCCCACCCAAGCCCATTCAACTTTTTTAGGCACGTGTCATATGTAAAAAGATTGGGGTTCCCATATCTTGACGACATACTATCTAAAAACTTTATAAGCTTTTCATTAAGCTCCGAAGTGGCTTTCGTACTCTTTTTACCCTTTACTTTCTCAACCGGAGCATGGGATGTACAAGGTGTTGATGACACGGGAGCTTGATCATTTGATGATGAACCATTGCCTTCAACACCGGTGGTCTCTTCATCAACGACCACGAAAGGCTCAAAGGTTGGCAAAGGGTCCTGTGATGACGGACCATGACCTCCAAGACCCGTAGACGTACCACCCTTAAACATTCGTGCACACAAGTCAGGATATGGAAGACTTGTAGTCCTCAAAGATTCAACATACCTATTGGTCTGTGTTAAAAAGAACATCTATAAATATACAAATAAAGTAAACAAGAATTAAAATAAAACAATATCTAAAGTTAGAAAATGACCTCTATCTCCAACTCCCATTCTTCTTGCGTCAAGTTAAAAGTGTTAGTGATAGGATCATAGACATTCCCAGTTTTGTTTTTTAACTTCAACCAAGTAGTATATTTTCCTTTCAGATAATCAAAATGGTTGCGCATTTGCTTTCGATCGACCACAAAATTGTGTGTGGTTTTTAAAGTCTCGGCAACTTTCTTCCAAGAAAGTGCCTTCAAACTAGTACCCTCGTTTCCATTTAACCCCACCTCTAAAATACAAGCCTCTAGGAAAGTTTTCACGACATTGAGATCTTTCCAACTTATCCTAATTCTCTTTTGTTGTTGTGATTCACCGGTTTGTTCCATACCTAAAACAAAATCGGTAATAAACCACAACACATCAAAATACACATAAAATTGTTGCCTATAGATATATAGATACACACCAAAATTGTGAACACAAATACATAGATAATAATTAACCAATAAACAAATGACAAGATTATGAAACACATACCAAATTGATTTGAAACAAACCCATCAAAGAAAGAAAATTAAGATTGAATCTATAATCAATCTAACAACATTAACAAATGATAAGATTATGAAAAACATACCTAATAAAGATGAACTGATAAGAAACAACAATTTCCATAAATGAACAAATAATCTGTAACACCCTAAAAATTTGGGTAATTTTAAAAATTGAAAATTCGGCAATATAACATTTATAAATAGGGCAAACCACCCATAAAGGGGTAAAGCGTAAGCATTTACAAAAAAAACCCTGTAATAATATATGGGGAAACGACAACAAACTAATCTAAACTACATCTAGCTAGATTACATTGGTTGTCAACCCAATACCAAAAATGAATAATTGTTTCAATGCTAAGGCTTCCAAAAGTTCTATCATTCAAAAATGCCCTCAAGAGACCACACTCTTCTCTCAACCCCTTGACGACCCGCCGCTAAGGGAACCTGTTATACACATCATTTGAGAAAAAGTGTTAGGCTTAAAGCCTAATGAGAACATACAGTTTATATGAAAGACAATAAAAGAATTAGTTGCAATATAAATAAACTGTTTTCATCAACATCCTTGTAAATGGTTTGGTAAACACATAGTGACCTTCCGGTCTAGTCTTCATCTTGCGATGACGGGTGTAAGCCCGAATTCCAAGGATTGTAGCAAAACACAAAGTAAGCCACTTTCCGAATTCTGAGCTCACCATACTAGGATCAAGGCCGCGAGCACGCCGGATCGAATAAGGATGTGGGGGATGACACCCAATGATTCCTAGTCATGCTCATTCACTATAATTACATTTAACCCATGGCTAGTAACTGATCCCACATAACCATACCAAAGGCCAAAAAAGGGTAAAAATGCATCCGTAGCTACAAAAGGGAAAACATCCCAACATATAAGCCGACTCAATACCTAGGGATCCACTAGTAATAGTCTAGACTTGTCACAATAACACATGTGACCAACTATAATCAACCATATAGTTCAATACACCATTTAGCTCCCAATTCGCATTTTGGTAGTTAACTGTTGATAAGAAATACAAAGCCCAAATATAAAACATAAGGCTCCCATCTCAATTTCCCAAAGTGTTTCCGAACCAAATAAACTTTTCTATAAAAGAACCTCGTCATTAGAACAAAAAATCTTCATAGTATAAACCATTTATTGTTTTTCTCATAAAATACTCCTTACAATCAAATTCTCATAAAATGTTAAATCATGAATTTGACTAGAAGTCATAAGTTGAACATTTACTCAACAATATATAATAACAACACCTTTGTAATCTCAAAACATAGATTGTATCATTATTTTACAAAATGGTAATAAACTCTAACAATCTCCCAAAAACACCAAGTTAGGTCAAAATCTGAACAACAATAAAGTGTAACCAAGGAGATGTTTAGAAGTTAAAATATGTATTTTGATGTGTATAAAGTTTAATAAAAAGGAGGTATGACTCACATTGGGTTAAACACCAAACCCTAGAAATTCTAGTTGATCCCTTGAAGAAGATGACAAGCAAGGGAGAAAGGAGATTGAAAGTCCAAGAATCACTAGAACTTCTAGAAAGAGAAAGTAGAGAGAGAGACAATATGAGCGCAAGATAGGAATTGTATTGAATGTGCGTGTAAAACTTACAACCAACAAGACCAAAGGGACTTAAATACCCTTGGTCAGATACAAGACATATAAGCCTTTAAACACAGTATTGACCAAGACCTATAAATACAATGATTACTATAAAATCAGACCTAACAATCTCCCCCTTAGTAATCATTGACGCTTTGGTCTTCAAAAAATATCTTCAATAACAACACGGACCAACAAAGCGACTTTCAGAAGCTTTCTGACTTTTAAGAAAAAATTTATTCTCAGCATCTTGAATAATGAAATTTTCTTTGTTGCTTAAGCTCAAGACGATACACCTCTTTTGAATGATCTTGAATGAACTGTAGTGTTCGGAGCAGGAACAGCAAAAGATTTTGTTGTAGCTGAGAGAATAGAATCTTTGAGCGAATCTTGATCAGCAGATAAACATTTAAGCTCTTTGTCTCTTTAACTTCTCCTTGACTTCTCCCCCTCATGACCTTGATGATATTGATCAACTTAGTCATGCAAATGTTGGAGACGAGACAACGAAAGATCTGCAAAATCAAAGAAACAGAGAAAACAGGGGTGGTTTGCGTTCCATGCAGGAAGATCAAACTAAGGTTTGCGTTCCACATGGGAGACGCAAAGCAAGGTTTGCGTGCCATGCTTGATACGCAAAGCAAGGTTTGTGTGTCATGCTTGATGCGCAAAACAAGCTTTGCGGGCCATGTGTGAAGCGCAAAGCTGCCTTAGAAAATGTTTACCTTTGAAAGCTCTTTGACTCCCCCTACACAAATGCATTAGATAAGACAATTCGAGATAACATTCATGTAAAGAAAATCAGACACTCCCCCTCAAAAACAGATATAATATTTGAAATACATCTCTTTGTTCACTCCCCCTTGAATAATGCATAACCCCATTAAAATATATTTATGAGAACACAGTGATCAGAAATTAATGTAGAAAGAAAAATATACTGAATGTAAATTTTGAAACAACTAAACATATAAAATTTTAAACACTAAACAAATTAAATTTCACAGAGTAAAATATCACAAATTTATCAATCATTTGAAATCAAACATATGTTGTAAGATAAAAGAACGAGTTTAATTGCATATCAAGTTAAAACATGTTCAGTTTCAAAACTTCCAGCAATCTATTCAGTGTGCTCACATGCGAATCTTCGATTAGCTTCAAGAAAATGCAATTCTAAAAATATTATAGAGAACTTTGCATGTACTAACACTAAGTCATCAAAAATTAAGATTTTCACAAATTTACAGGTTTATCGCAGCTCAAAATATATCACCAAATATCAAGAGATGTGTGCTCATTGGCATCTTTTAGCTGTGTGCTCATTGACATCTTCACATAAGTGTGCTCTTTGGCATCTTTTAAGCGTTGTGCACTTTGGCATCTTTTTAATCAAAGAATTCATTAAGTAAAGAACATGCCGTAAACGTAACTTTCTATCTGATCCTATTGCAGGATTTGGGTCAGCCTCTCCCAGACCAGATGGCCTTAGGGGACTAGGTGTCAAGCACCCCTTAGAACTTACTTTCCCGGATCAAAAAGGCTACATCGACATATCCTAAACCCATTCGTACCAGTAGAACATGACTTTCGATCTGATTCTATTGCAGGATTTCTGTTCGATCACTCCCAGATCAATTGACCTTAGGGGACCAGATGTCGAGCATCCCTCGGAACTTACTTTCCCAAACCAGAAAGGTCACAGGTACAAACTTTTAAACTCAAGGATTTCTGTATTTTAAATGCTTAAAAATAAAATCATCTCAATAACTCAGATCAACGTCTAAATGCTTAGCCCGTATTTTCATTCCGATCTATAATTCTGATCATTTAGGTAGTCTAAGCAAAGTAAACTATAAAAATTCCGACTCACATATCTTTAAAGCAGAAATAAAAGTTTCAAACATGTTGCTGACTTTTCGACTTTTGTAAGACTTGAAATTTGACCATATAAAAACTTTAATATAAACAAAAGAACTTGAAAATTTATCCTAGACACATATTTTATTCAAAGGAAAGAAAAAATGTAAAGCTTTACTTTATAGAATAAAATTTGTAAAGATTTAAACTTTTAATTAATATTTAGTTGGAACAAAATAAAATTCAACTATTTCATCTTTTACATAGAAGAAAATAAATTTGTGTCTCATATTAGAAGAAAATTTTGGGTAATACAAATTCATGAGATAGATAAACAAACTCAGATTCTTGAAACATTGAGAAAAAACTAGAATAACATCATTATCAGAGATAAATGCAGCGGAATTAAAATTGATGTACTCACAGTATCTCATTAAGTCAGAAGCTTAATCATTGAAGAACGAGTTCTAAACTGTTGTGTTTAGAAGTCGAAGTCGATGAAGTGCGGGGCCTGAGCTGAATTACTCAGAAGCCAAAATTCCCTTACTCCCCCTTAACATGTGATGCCTGCAACTTTGAATCAAATAAAGATTTGGGTACCCACTTGAATTTGGGCCCTTGTTTGTTAGTTGAAGTTCTTACGGGAAAATAATGAGCAGATTTATCAGATAAAGCACGAGGAATATGATCAGAAAAATAATCACACTCATCAGAAGAGAAAGCATAATCACCAGAATTCGAATCTGAGGAAGAACATGAGACATATTTTGAAATTCGAAACATTTGCTTTCTAGAGTATTTTGAAATTTTATTACATGAAGCAAATGAATCACTGTAATAAAGTTTGTCTACACATTTATCCCCATCAACAAAAGATTCCTCAGATATCTGCTTCTTTCTCCAGATCTGTCTTGGCAACTTCCTCACAGTCCGATCTGAAGAATAAAAAACAGAAACAATATAATTTTCAGATAAAACAGAGTCATGTTTCTTTGACTTCCTTGATCTTCTTGTTTTACGCTTCTTTTTATAGAATTGATCATTTAGTAGTAAAGAATTATCAATAATTAAATCAGAAGAAGAAACTTTATCAAAGAGATCAGTCTTAGCATTTGATATTGTAGAACTAGCCTCGGAATCTGAAGAATTTTGAGAAAAGATTTTAAAATTTGAAACTTCCTTTTTATTTTCCTTGAAATTAGAAGAGATATTAGAAATAGAATATGATTTTTGAGAAAATATATTTTCTTCTAGACTTGAAGTCATAAAAGAAAGAATAATGTCAGATTCAATTTTCTTTAAAATATTTTGATCTTCTATCTGATCTTCAAGATCTATAATTTTTCCTTCTAATACTATCGGAAGAATATATTTCTTTGAATCATAAGAGATTGGAGAACTATTTTCCTTAGAAGTATTAGGTGCATAAGGATTAATAAAATCATCAGATATTGAAGATTTGGTAGAAGATGTGTCATTTAAAACTCTTTTTCCTCTTCTCGATTTTTCCGGAAAATATTTTGCATTTTCAGAAGTATAAACAAAAGGAATTTCATTTTTCTTTTTATATATCCTTTTCTCATTTTCAATATCTAAAATTTGCTTTTCACTAGTCCAAAAGAATTTGAATTGAGGACCATAGTGTGCAAGATTTAGATATTCGTATTTATATATAGTGGGAACTTCGTCTATCACTTTGTTTAAAAAATGAGGATTGTCAAAACCAAGTCCCCATCTATCCTTAATAGCTTCTTCACTCCTTGGCTTGTTCATGTAAATGGTTTGCTCAGATTGTTCTCTTTTATATAATTTCCTTTCTAAAACAATTATTTTCTCAGAAAGAATTTTATTTGAAGAATTCAGATCAGTCAAAGAATCACGATAAGCCTGATTTGATTTTTCAAGATCAACTAACTGCTTTTGAAATTTCTCTTTTATATCAATTAAAATTGACTTTTCATCTTTTAAAGAAATTTGCAGTTTCTCAATAAAATCAGACTTTTCTTGATTTTTAAACTTTTCAGAAACCAACTTTGAACGCAGATCATGCAAGGCAGAGATAAAAACATTCATTTGAGATAAGAAGAAGTTATAGTTAAAATCAGATATTACCTCAGAACCATCAGATGAGGTATCATCTTCCTCATCATCACTTTGATCGTCACCAACAAAGCACATGGCTGCAGTCTCCTCATTTTCAGCCTCATCGTCCGAATGATCCAACCAGTACTCTTCTTCAGCTAGCAGTACAGTTCCACTCTCCTTCTTTTCAGCTAGAGCCAACTTCTTTCGGTAAAAATCAACATTCTTTACCACTTTGACTCTGCAATCCTTGACCATATGTCCAGGCTTTCCACAGTTAAAGCAGTTTATCACCTTTTTGTCATCTTTCTTCTGATCAACTGTCTTAGCCTGTTCATACTTTGGAGTGTATGTCTTTGAAGAAGAACCAGCCTTAGAACCAGAAGTAAACTGCAAATTGTTTGACCCAGATCTGTTCTTGAACCGTTTCTGATAAAGCTGAGTTAAAAGAGTCATGGCCTTCTCTAGAGCTTCACCATCATCATCTGTAGACCCATCATAGGCTGATTCAGTCAAAGTTTGCTCAACCAGTTGGCTAGCAATAAGAGCAATGGGATCTACTGACTGAGGCTTATTATTCTTATCCATCTTTGCCTTCTTCTCCATTACCATAGATTCATCTGTCATCAAGATTTCATATAACTCCTGAATTGGCATTGTTGAGATTCTAACATCGTTTCTCATTCTGTGGCAAGACTTGTTCCACTCAGGTTGTAACGCGTTCAGAAACTTCAAGTTAGCCTCCAATTCAGTCTTGGTAACTTTAATCTTGAAAAGATCATTGATGACAGCCCAAAATCGATCAAACACACTCTTCAAACTTTTTCCATCCTTAGCTTGGAACTTCTCAAAGTTGTTCATGAATCTGGTCTGTCGTAACTGAGTAGACATAGCAGTACCAAGAATAATCTTCTCAAGTTGTGTCCACATCAGCATTGGATTATGTTTGAAACAATCGATTCTGTTATAAATGGAGTTGGGAAGAGCAAGGATTAGATTTGACTTAGCCAGACTATCTGCTTAATATCTCGATAACTCTTTAGGGTCATATTCACTTAAAGGTGTTTCAACTGCTGTAGCTGGAGTAGTAGCAGTAGCTGGGATTACTTTCATTTTCTTCACCATAGGACCCTCATACAGAGATTTCATCATGTTTTCCCCATTTGGTTGCCTTTCAATAAAGTTGATGAACCGATCCTGCCACTGTTCGAATTCGTTCTCATTGATCAGTACTGGTGGACGAGTATCAGACCCCAAAGACATCATGAGGTCATTCTTGTAGATCTGGGCTTGCAAAGACATATTGAGAAAATAATCAACTTGAAGTGAATGATCGTCCCAAACTATATATCAGAAAATTAAAAATCAGATCAAATTGAAATCTTAAAAAAATATTTCGTGAAAAATGAAATTTGAACAATACTTGTTATTTCGCAGTGTAAAAAAAAATATTTCCAAAGAAGACCAAAAAAAAATTTCCAGACTTTTTTTTTTATTTAACAGGGAGACCCGTAAAGTGGAGCTTTGCGGGTGAAGACAGAAACGCAAACTGAGGTTTGCGGGTGTTGAGGGAAACGCAAAGTGGACTTTGCGGGTCACACTAGAAACGCAAAGTGAACTAGAAACGCAAAGTGAACTTTGCGTGTGTAATAAGATCCGAAAACCTGACTTTTTCGTGTGACACTTGAAACGCACAATGAACTTTGCGGGTCTAATGTGAACTGAAAACGCAAAGTATGATGAATGAGGCGCAAAGTTGAAGAATGAAACGCAAACTTCAAGAATGTAACGCAAAGTTCATAAACTCGTAAGATTTTGCAAAAACAGATCAAACCAAGAAATTTAACCAAGAAAATCATACACTGAACTTCGAAAACATCTTTAAAACAACTTTTAACAAACAATTTCGATTAAAACACACTAAAACTCAAATTCTTGAATAGAACAGTAACGAAACCCGTTTTTCCAGAAAATCACAATTTTGCAAAATTGATGATCCAAACAAGAACTTTATAAGAAACACACAGAAGCAAATATGATCGATTAATGAAAACGAATATAAGAGAATCAAATTCGCACAAAATCAAGCACAAACAGATCCAAACTTTGTGAGAAATCAAGAAAACGAGATTTTATTGAAAAATTCAATAAAATCGATCAAATTTTCGATTTCAATCACTAAATCAGATCAAAACAAACAATCTCTCAAGATCTAGCTTGCTCTGATACCAATTGAAAGTCCAAGAATCACTAGAACTTCTAGAGAGAGAAAGTAGAGAGAGAGACAATAGGAGTGCAAGATAGGAATTGTATTGAATGTGCGTGTAAAACTTACAACCAACAAGACCAAAGGGACTTAAATACCCTTGGTCAGATACAAGACATATAAGCCTCTAAACACAGTATTGACCAAGACCTATAAATACAATGATTACTATAAAATTGGACTTAACAATCTCCCCCTTAGTAATCATTGACGCCGAGGTCTTCAAAAACAATCTTCAATAACAGCATAGACCATCCAGACGACTTTGAAGAATTACTGACGCTCTTCTCTTTGACGCAATCTATTCAACCCGAGTAACACTTCTAATCGTCGCAAAGTAGAACGGAAATTCAACCTCTCATTTATTTTATCCAATGCATTCCGTAGAAGTTGAATCTCATCATTTGTTATCAGAGCCCTGTTTGTTCGTGTCTCCATGAATCTTCTAACAACATCTTTCAATCTTTGATCTAACTGAAGCCTGATCACTTTCAAAGTTCCATCGGAGTAATGACTTATCTCTTCAAATCTGAGGAAGCACTTTTGACCTGATGCATTCTTGTAAATAACTCCATGAGGATCCTGAAGAATAGTGAATAAAGAATAAGAATCAATGTCTGGCAGGTTACGGTTAGGTCTTAGCAAATTCACCACTGGCTGAAAGCTTTCGATTGCCATTTGAAAATCGAAAACCCTGAAGAACCTGATCTGACGCCTTATAAACCTTTTGATTACAAACAAGGCTTGAGAAATATCATTTGTCCTGTAGTACTGATTCCTCAATTCATTATACAGAAACTCAACATCGTCAATGGATAAATCATTAAAGTCAGCCTCTGAGAAGATATAACGGTTGCAGTCTCTTCTTTCAACCTCGAAAACTGGATACCAGATATTAACCAACCTCTGAATTTCAATTTTGATAATCCGAACTATCAAATAAGGAGAGGAAACCAAATCCCTTCCACGACGTTGACATCTGATAAGCATTACATACTCATATTTGAAAGCATCTGATTCCTTTTCTACACCAAGAATAGCATGGATGTTGATCGGTCTTCTTCTTGAAACAAAAATATTGCTTTGGGAATCTTCAAGGAAGGCAGATCTTTGACGTGAAGCCATATAACGTTGTTGTAAGTTTCTTCGTCTCTCCCGTCTTGACAAAGCTGGTCCTTCTTCTAAAATACTTGGAGAAATTACAGGTTCAGCAGGAGGATCAACAACTTGTGCTCTAGACGACTGACCTATTTCAAATGTTTCTGAAGGAGCAGAGGTAGCCGGAGCATTAACAACAACAGGAGATGAAAGAACAGGAGTAGCTTCAGGAACAGTAGATTCAGGAACATTAGTTTCAGGAGCAGTAGATTCAGGAATAGTAGTTTCAGGAAGGTCTCTGTACAACATATCAGATATTTCTTCATCCTTCGCATCCATGAACATTGAGTCATCTTCTGTGTCTGATATGATGATGATGTCATCACAGTCTTCTTCATTTACTTGACATATCTTTTCCAATCTGACATCTGTATCATCATCAGAATTAATCTCAATGAAGTTAGCGAAGAATGATCTCATGTCATTTGCTGCTTCAGAGTCTTCCACTTCATGAACACTTGGAGAAACATCTGGATCCATGTAGACAACAATTTGCATATTATCATTAATGTTGCTTTCAGACAAATTCAGTTCATTATGCAAAGAAGACATATCAACATTTTCAATCATAAGATTCACTAAGTCTTGAATGTTGCAGTCCTCAACAGATCCTCCACTCTTTCCTCTATCACCAGTTGCTTCTTCCTGAATATCCTCTCTTGCTTCAGACGATCCTTCAACTCTTGGTCTCTTTGCCATCTCCCCCTCATGGCCTTGATGATCCGGATCATCTTGGTCATGTCTTCGTTTAAGAGACGGACCGGCCTCAGTTCTGCAGCTTTGTTCGTGAATATCAAGCCTGGAAGATAACTCAGAGAAAGTTTGAGATATAAACGATTTGAGATCAGCAAAACTTGAATGAACTTCCGATCTGAATGCTTGAAACTCAGTAGATGAAACATAGATCCTGTCAGATTCAGATGAAGAAACTGGAGGCGGCGAATGTTGGAAATTCCGAAGCAGAGATAGAAGATCTTGATACTGATGTTCTGGTGGTGATACAGAAATAAGACGAGCATAGAGCAAATCTTTCAACTTTGAAATGGGAAGATCTGATACTGGAGTGCTAGAAGAATATACAGGTATACTAGTAGATGAAGAGATACCAGCGGACTGTGTAAACAACGGAGGTAGAGGGATAGACATGATCGCTGGAGCAGAAGATTGAACAGCAGAAGATGGCTCTCTTAGAACAACCCCAGATGGGCGTCTGAACGGAATCTCTGTAGGAATTACTGAAGTATCTATCTCAGGCATCTTCCCTTTGAATAAAGCTTTTAACTTCAGAATCTGTGCTTCCTTTTCAGCATCCATTTTATCCGATAACTGTCGAATTACATCATTCAAAGCAGAAAATTTGTCAGTTGAAACTCGAGCTTGATCCGAAGTAAGCTCAACAGCTGATGAAGTAGACTGAATAACTGCAAGTGTAGTAGCTGGAGCTTGACTTTGAACTGATGCTGTGGCTTGAGCAAAAGCTGTATCCAATTCATCTACTTGAAGATGAGCAACTGAGGCATTAACTGGAACTGAATCATCATCAGAGATAACTTCTGTTGATACAACCACTTTCGATGTCTTGGACTTCCTTGCATATATCTTCATGCTGGGTTGATCAGTACCATCATCACCATCATCTGAAGCACTGGATGTATTTTCACCATCATCAGGATTAGCATTTTCGCTAACATTAGCAGCATTATCATCTACATTTTCAAAATCAAAAACAATAGTATCAGAAGCTACAGTTCCAATATCAGCAATAACATTCTCAATTTGGTGGGAAGCAACATCCTCCTGAACTACTTCTGTTTCAACAATAACCGCAACTTCTTGAACATCTTCAACTTCTTGTTCAACTTCAGCCTCTTTTTCAACTTCAGGCTCTTTTTCAGATACAATTGCTTCAACTTCAATATCTTGTTCAGCAGCTTGATTATCATGAGAAGGCTCTTCTTGTACAACTTCCATGAATTCATTGTCCATACAATATTCTATGACATCCTCATTTGCAACATCAGCGTAGTTTGCAATAAGAGCGTATGGGATAGTCATAGAATAGTTGAACATTTTCTTTTGCTTCTGAATGTATTGCATTTCCGAGTCTGGAACCTGTGGCCAAGACAACCTGCGAGGAATAGAAGGATTGCTACGGAGCATGCTTCGAACAATAAGCTTCATAAATCTGACAAACGGAATAAACTTTATTTTCCTGTTGGTGAACTTGTCATGTACTACCTCCGAGAGTTCTGTCCAAAAGATAAACGTATAGTCGACATGCAAATCATAAACAACAGCATGGAACAATCGGAGATACAGTAGACTCGCACTGTCAGTGGCAGAATGCTTCGAAGTTAGGCACCTGATGAGAACAGAGAATAGTGCGTACCAAACTGGATGTAAATTTGACTTGTCAAAATCTGTAGGTTTGTTCAAAGTACCCACATATCCAAGATTCCGAATCCCTTCATAGACTTCCTCTTCAGATGGAAAAGTGTCATATGTATTTCTGCCTGGTCTGGAGTTCGGCTCAGGAAGCTCCAATATCAATCTCAGTCTTTTGTAAGAAAGGAAAGATTCAAACTGATCCACTTGAAGCTCAAAGCGATGCGGACGAGCCAATTCATTCTTTGTTATAGTATTCCAAGCCTGTTGTAGATATACTTCAGGAACATCGACACAGTATGAAAGAGCAGGGGCAAGCGGATGTCCTTTGAGAATTTCTCGTATCACGGGATGAATCTTGATTCTGTCAAAATCCACGTGATAGTTGTTTGGATTGTATGGCATGTACAAGATGGTTGGGAATACATCATTAGGTGTACGTCTATAGGCAGAAAGATCGGCTCCTACAGAAGAATGTGATGGCATTGGGGTGTCATGAGAAGCTCGATCAGATGGATCGTCGAGAATGGCATTCTCATCTTGAATCATGGGATCAGTATTAGTTTTGGAAGCCATAAAAGACCTGGAAAATAAAATGAAAAAGAATTAGATGAAAATAAGAAAGAAAAAAAAAAATAATTTTTTTTTCTTACAATAAATGAGCCTTAAATGCACAAACCAAACCTTAGGTTCGGTTCTAGGAAAAAGGAGAAGAGAGTTGAGAGAGTTTTGAGAAATAAATGAAGTGATGAGAGAAAAGAGCCAAAACTCTGATTTTAATCGTCCAGAGTCCGCTGGCGAGAGTGCCAGCGAAAGTGACAAGGTGTCACTTCCGCGGAAGATGTACCGCGGGGACTTCGGGGTGCGGGCGATAGTGACAAGCGAAAGTGACACTTGTCACTCTCGCGAGTCACTTTCGCGGAGATGGTACTGAGCCCAAAATTCACTTCAAAACTCGAGCTCTTCACATGGGTCAGCTAGGGGCTCGAAAGGAATAAGTAACCTAACCATAAAATTGGACAAAAGACGATTAGGAGGCCTAAGGAGCACAGGAACTTACATTGAAAATTTCCAAGTGTTACATAATCTGATTTGAAGATTTGAAGTAGTGAGAATAACAAATAATCTGAACAAATAATCGATCTGGATTTCTTGAAATGAACAACAAATAATTTCGATCTGAAGATTAATTTCGATTTGAAATGAACAACAAATAATCATACCTGAAAGCGTGGTCGGAGGAGGCGCTGGTGGTCGCGATTTCGATGGAGGAGCTGTCGGAGATGGAGGCGCTGCCGGTGATGGAGGCGCTGGTGGTCGCCGGTGATGAAGCGCTGGTGGTCGCTGATGGAGGCGTGGTCGCCGGCTGCAGGTTAGGTTATGAAAGAGTTTGGAAGAACGATTAGGTTTATGGTCTGATGTTTTATTTTATTTTTTGTTTGTGAAGGATAAAAATGTCAAGAATTTGGCTTATTGGGGACAACTCCACTTCCTACAACTGTGCGATTAAGCCAAATATGGCTGCGCGATTAAGTCATTAAGCCCCAAGCAAACACTCCATGTGTCTGCGCGAATAAGCCACTCACCCCATTAAGCCCAATAAGCCCCAAGTAAACACCCCCTTAGCCCACAATTCTCAGTTCGTGCCAAAGATGTCCACATCTTTAATTTAGTATCATATGTGATGGATTATAGTATTACTTATGATTGATTATAGTAAAAGAAAAAAGTTCTCACGTTTAAAATATTATCACTTAAACCATTTACATGCATATTTAAGTCAAAGCTTGAAAAATGCACACATTTTATTACCATCATAATAATAAATACCCTGATAAGAAATCTGATATAGTACCGTTTTTTTAATTTGAATGAATTATTCTCTTTGATTTCATTAAGTTCAATAGTTCGTTTGCCTCATCATTCCCATCAACTATTTGATTGGAATCTTTACAACCCACTCGCAAGGTGTATGGATATTCAAGACTACTTTTCATTTTTTTTTATAAAAAAACTTCAATATTTCAAAAGGGTTTTTTGATATTTAAAAATCGAATAATTATTTGGAATAAATTTGTTAAAGTTAATGATAGTTACTTAAATTTATATTTACCTTTGAAAACCATTTTTTGAATAACAAATTCTTTTTAAAATTATGTAGATCCCAGTACAGTGCAATCACGAACAAAAGTAATCAACAATAAAAAACAATAATATAGCCACAACCTCTAGTCATATGATTAATATTCAAGAAATGGTTTAGGTTTACAGAGAGAATATCTGATCAGTAAATGTAAACCTATTGACTAGAGAATTATGAAAATGAGACTAAACTGATAATGAAACTAATAATGCCTTTATATACTTAGGCTTACAAGGCTTAATGGGCTTATGGGCTTTTAGGCCAAACTAACTAAATAAACTTTAGAATAATTATAATAATTCACCCTGATCTTCTATTTAACATATAAAACACCCTAACAATCTCCCCCTTTAAATAGAAGTTCGAAATCACGCCAGTTCGGAACATATGTCTTCCGAAACCCAAAACTGATCTCGAAGTATCGCATTTGAGTTATGTACTCCAGCCGATCAATGATAACACCCAGTGCTTGAAGAACAAGTTCTTTGTATTTCGGATCCAATGGCTGAACCCCTTTTTCATCTTGATCAACAACACGCTTCAACTTGTCTTTAACCAACATCAAAGTACCATCGCAGAATCTGGCAATCTGACTGAATCGGATAAAACGCATATCACCTTTGTTGTTTGCATATGTCATGCCTAATTCTGGAAACTTAAGAACTGTGAAGGCTGGTACATTCTAGGCATCAGAAGGAATCCTCAAATCAGGTTTAAGCAAATTGATCTTCGGTTGGTTGCTTTCTAACCCAATCTGAAAGTCTTCTACCGAGGCAAACTTCATTGCACATTTCATGTATCTCTTGACAATTTCGAGTGCATCTGTAACTTCCCCTGGTCTGATAGTTCTGATCTTAAAGTCTCTAAGCAAAAATAGCAGATCTTGTGGTTCAAGATGTGGAAAATCAGCTTCAGAAAAATTCCACTTCTCACCATCTTCTCGAGTTACCACAAAGTATGAATACTTTACGCCCATGAAGAAGCAAGCGTAAATCTGATCGACAGATGTAATTCGGAGCTTTGTCTTTCTGTACCTGTCTTTGAAGTAGTTATACACAAATATGATCTCACGCTGCTTTTCCTTGCTTTTCATCGACTGTAGACCATGAAGCACGACTTCATCATATTCACGAATCCAATGGGCAAAGATCTTCTTCTGGCTTTCTTCCAGAAATGGAACTTTAATTCTGACTCTTTCCCACTTAGACGACTTAGCTGGCGGAGTACTATCTGTTCCCAAAACTGGTGATGCAGGAGGAGATCTAACAGGAATATCTGGCTGAGGAAGATCACGGTGATCTTCAGCTGTGTAAGTCAAAAGCGGAACCTCAATAGAAGGTTGTATGACTGGCTGATAATCTTCAGAATTGATAAGCTCATCAATCTCAGCTTGAAGGACTACCAGTGCTCTTTCGGTATTGGCTTGTTCTTCTGTCGGGTCTGAAAACGAATATGGATCAACAATCAAAGCCCAGTTTTTAGGATCTATCGGTGAACCTCCATCTTGTTCCTCAGGATTTTCAACCATTGGAATATCGTATAGCACTAAATCCATCGACTGCTCCTGTGCCTGTCCTTGCCCTTCCGGTTGAGTACCAGAACCCGAAGCCCTTTCCGTTTCCATCTGAACTGTACCCACTGACTTTGTATCCGGCTCGGATAATCTTTGGCGCTTCTCCCCCTCATGGTGATCAGGATCATCCTGATCATCATGTCGGCGCTTGAGCCTCTCTGCCTGGCTCCGACAGGTGTCTTCCACGGATGATAGTCGTTCAGTCAATACAACTACGGTTTGCTGCAAAGACTGAAGGAGGGCTTGTTGATGCTGGAAGTCTTCTGAAGATATAATGGGTTGGGGGTGGAGTAGGTGTAGATGCTTGAGTACGGAGTAAGGAAAGTAGATCGGCATCTTGGGTAGGTTCGTTTTGAGATTGGGCAAGTAGTTTGGCAAGGAGGATGGACTTGAGGTCATCGATAGACATCTCTGTAGCAATAATAGAGGGTTGTGGTGTAGAAGGTAGTGGTCCAGGCTCAGTCGCAGGACCTTTGCCTTTGATCAGACGTTTCAGCGCGTCTACCTCCTCCCTCATTTCGGCTCGCATGATGGTGCGGACAGCCTTTAGGGCGCCGTCCATAAATTCCCTTGAGACGAACTCTGGTGAATAACTCCCGGGTTACTTAGACTTCCAGTTGTGGTTACGACTGTAGAAGTCGAACCGCCTACGTTCACAACTGGCGTGATGATAGCTGTGGTAGGACTTCCACCCAATCCTCGTAAACCAACCGAAGTTGGAATTACTATAGGTGTTCCGGCTGGGCCACTAAGACCTCCAGCAGTAGCCGAGAAGGGTACCTGTGTCCTAGGAATAAGAGATATAACATCAAAGAGCTCTAGACTCTGTGCACCCAAAGAAGTCGAGGACGGGGGCTGCTGTCCTCTTATTTCAATACCGGAACTCTCCAAGTGAGAGACCGGTAGCGTTTGTGCTAAATCCCCGTGAGAAACTGAAACCACCATCTGTTGAGAGACGGTGGAGTGGCTAGGGGGGGTGTGCATTTGTGTCGCTAGGTTCACGACGGCTCCTTCAATACCCTGTCTCAACACATGAGACTGGGTAGCAGATGTGGCTACCTGGCTAGATATGGTTTGGTGGAGGTCAACCATAGATGGTTGCCTCATCACTCGTGTACGCTCAATATCAAATTTACTCTTCGTTTCCCTATCTCTGCTCACACTATCATGTTCGACTATAACTCCCCCCGCTCTTCTTGTCTCTCCAGGTGAGGGCTCATCATTGTCACCATCAGAGTCAGAAGACTCATCACTTGATTCCGATGCATCGGTGTCTGTTTCCGACTGAGTGCCGGATGTATCTGTTTCCTCCTTAGACTCGGTGGCAGAAGAGGACTGAATGTTAGCGGTTTCAGTAGCGGTGTCCTCTTCCACCGTCGGAGAGGTTGTCCGTGGAGGTGTAGGTGATCGTCGAGAAGTACTGGCCTGGCTTTGTCGAACGGCGCTACCTAATCCAGATCCCTCACAATGTTTTCTCTCAGCATACCCTGTCCGGGAGCCCCAGCCCTTCGGACTCTACCGCCTCTCGTTCGTGGACCCTCACGCCGCTCGGGTCTCTCTCCCTGGGGAGGTCCTTCCGGTTTTGGATGGACCATAGGAGCTTGTAGGTTGTGTGTGCACCTATAATCTATCACACTCAGCGCCGTAGGACTAGCGTAGGCCAGTAACCCGTCTGGAATAAGTCTTGCGACAAGACCTTCTGGATCAGGACGAGTCGGGATTTTATGAGTCTGGTTTTGTGGACATGTTGGGTGCGAAGATCGGCGCATAATGGTAGGATAAAGAACCATGAAGCTGCGGATGATAAGCTGGAGAAATCGCATGAACACAATGAAGGTTCGTCTTTTTGTCGCGTTTTCTCATACTTTCTGAACTAGCTTGTACCAAAGTAAGTCGGTGTAGTCGGCATGGCGGTGGAATGCCACAGCGTGGAATAAGCGTAGAATGTTGATACTCGATTGATCGATGCCTTTCGTGATAGCCGAAAGGCACCAATTTAGGTACGTGAAGAGTGTGTACCATATAGTGGTGAGGTTTTTCCTATTGAATCCAGATGGAAGGCGTAACATCGAGCCGTAACCTAGGGACTGGATGTCGGAGCAGAGAGTTGCATCCAATACGATTGGGTCAAAATTGTTTCTCCCCGGAAATGCAGTGGCGGTCGACATGTGAAGAAACTGTCGGAAAAGGTCGCGGGTGAGCAGTACGGGCGTGTGGGCAATCCAGCCCTCCAACTGGAAGCGATCATCGGCCTCCAGAGGAGTAAGAGAACGCTAGAATTGTTGCAAGTAAAGGTGGGGAACTTCAGCTGTCTCCGTGAGTGCATATGAGAGAGGATGCCCACGGAGGAGCTCGGTCATCACCTGATATTGGATTGCAGGTTGGGTGACGTCGAGATGGAAGTTGTTAGGCGTGAGTGGAAGGAACTGATCCTCAGGAATCAGTTCGGCATCTACAGTAGGGTCAATCGCCTGGTTTGGGTTGTGAGCCATTGTACCTGTGAAGAAAAATCGGTTAGTACATAGGTACATTTAAAACATGATATCTTTGGAGTTAAATGGTCAATGGTTTAAACCACACCCAATTCAAACTCCAAGTCATGGTGAAATACAAACCCTAATCCGTGAATCAGGGTCAATAACGTCTCACAACCATTTAAGGTTTCTGAAACCCAACTATCACCTAAGCAACTCACCATCATACAAATAAACCATCAATACAGATATACCATCAAGCACAAGAAACTGAAAAACCACCAACACAGATTGCAAACAATAACACTAGACTGACCGGTATTGTGCATCGACTGATAACAAGTATCGACCGGTGTATGGCATTGACTGAGGTCAAGCCATCGACCGGGGTCGGCCAATCGACCGATGTTTGACACGGACCAGGGAATAAGAACGACCGGGGTCTAGTGGTCCGGGCGACCGGTAGGATCATCGACCGGGGTCTACGACCGGTATGGTCATCGACCAGATGGTAATCGACTAAGCGACCGGTATGGTCTAAACGACCGGTATCGACCATGGACCGGTATTGACCGGTGTCAACCTTAAAAAACATTGAGGAAAGAGGCCAAATATGAAAAATGATTGGGGGTGAGATAATTGAAAGGACTTTTAGAGGGGCCAAATATGAAAAATGGGGAATGTGGAATTTAAACCCTAGGGATTTGGGTTTCTTGAAAGCGACTGATTATTTGGAGAAGTTCTTGGAGGCGATATTGGGGAAAGAGGCCGTGGAAGAAAGAAATCCGCAAGAATTCCAGGTTGGGATCGTCTCCATTGAAGGTAATCCTCTATTGTCAAGCAACCTTGTTAATTTATAATGTTGCTTTTATTAGTATAGGCTTTTGGGTTTAGTTTGATGAAATCTGGGTTTTTGGAGAATGAAGGTTTAAATTGTTGGGTCTTATTAATTTGATTGAAGTTGAAGTTATCATGATTAGAGTTGTAAAGTGAGTTTTATTTTGAGTTATGTTGTATTCTGTTGATTCTGGGTTCTGCATATCGCCTTTCAGAGTTCTGTTCGATTGGTCATGGCTCCGATCGCGAGACCGGTCGAGGTTGATATCGGTCGACCTGTTTTTTTATCGGTCGACCTGTTATTATCGGTCGTATAAGGGGGTATCGGTCGATCTATTTGATCCGGTCGCTTAAGGGGTACCGGTCGACAATCTGTACCGGTCGACAAGCAATATCGGTCGAAGTTAAGCTGATTATTGGTCAAGTCTTTTATACCGGTCGAAGCAATTTGGAGATGGTCCCGGTCGGTGGGATGAATTCCGGTCGGCCATCCCGGTCGCCCGAATTGTGCAGTTTGGGCCGAGGCCCATCTCCTCCAAATGTTTTTATGGTGGGCCTAGTTAGTGGAAAGTTTATTTTTTTAGTTAATTACTTTAATCTAAGTTTATACCTTAGATTTTAATGCAAATTAATTATTTAAATTGTAAGAGTTTGTGGGATTAAGCCGATTACAGGATAGATGCCATTGGGATAAAGGTGTTGTCAAACTTTTCGAATTAGAAAGGAGCGGGTGTTCACCGGTCGATGTTTCCCTTTATAGGTCTTGACCCAATCGGTACGAATAGACGTGAGTCTCGAGCTAAGGGCGACAGGTGAGTTTTTCTAAACTAAACCTTTGATGATGAAAGCATGAGAAGTTTATTTTTAACCTTTGATTTATTATGATGGCATGATTTTACTACATTGTTCAAGTGTGTTATAAATTGTTGTTGAATAACTGTATGCATACATTATTTGTGGGTTACGTGACCTAAGTCAGGGAGTGTGGCCTGCCTACTCGTGCCGGGGAGTGTGTCCCGTTTATGTCGTTGGGGGCGTGTCCCAACATTAAGGCAGCGCGAGTTAGACACATCGTCTTTGACGGTCGTGTGGTCCGTAGCGTGTTTTATTCATGTGCCATTATTAAATGTTGTTTTTATTCTGGAAAGCATATTTTGTTGTTTAACTGTTAGAGGGAGCTCACTAGACCTATGGTCTAACCCTCGCTATTTCAAATATAAAAAAATCTTTTCAGGCCGACGTGTTTTTGAGAAAGCGGCTAAGGGTAAGGAGAAGGCCTAGCTGGGCGGATAGAAGACCGACACTTAGTTTATTCTTCTTTATCTCAGTCGTGTATAGGTTGTTATTAACAAACTTTGATCTATCTATTGTAAGTTTGGGACCGTTGTGGCATGGATTATTATTCGATCATTGAGAATTTTATTTTAGAATCGACCCGTTTGTTTATATTTTGGTTGGGATGTTACAGTTGGTATCAGAGCCATAGTTTAAGGGATGTAGGCGACCAGTTGGGCTTAGACTTAAACTTAGTGCGTGAATCACAACTGAGATTATAGGATGGCCATAGGAAGTCGGGTAATAGAGTGGTGAGGACTAACATGTAAGGTAAATTTAGAATTACATCTGGCCAGTGTAATTGTAAATTTACAGGTACATGTGCGTGCTTAACTTGCTTAATTGCTTTGGGGGTTACTTTAATGAAGTTCGTATTGGTGTTTTAATTGTAGCTATGTCGGAAAAAGTAGCTAGGAGCAGATCAGTGCCAGCAGTAGAGGTGGCACCTGTTAATGAAGTAGTTGAGGATGGACTAGTTGCTCCTCCTCAAACAACTGCTACTAGAGGGAAGGGTCGCGGACGACCTAAAGGGAAGACAACGAAGAAAGCGACCACGTAAGTTAATGAGCCAACTAAGAGAGCTAGAGGTGGGAAGACGTCTGGTGTTGTACGTCGAGCAATAAGTGTTGATGTGAGAACTGAACTGGAAACCTCTCATCAAGAAAGTTCAGCGTCGGTGAGGGGTCGAAGGCAGACAAGGAATCGTGGTGGGGGTAGGACGCAGGGGTTTGTCACACAAGAAACCTTTGCGGCGGAAATGGGGAAACTGCAAGAAACTTTGAACGCGTTGTTGACGCAGCGATCGAATGAGGTGTCGGCAAGTAAAGAAAAGAGTGGGGATAAGGAGGTAACTGAAATAGCTGAGTCACCGATGACTGTGGTGGGGAGCCACTCACAGTCGACTTCTGCAGTGATGACCAAATCAATAGTTGAAAAGGGGTGTAGCTTTAAGGAGTTTGCTGCCTGCAAACCTCCTACCTACAAGGGTGAGTGCGATCCTATTTTAGCAATGAAATGGGTGAAAGGGATTGATATGGCATTTGAAACCAGCAAGTGTTCTGAAGGGGATAGAGTTGTTTACGCTTTGGCCATGCTGAAGGATGAAGCAGTCATGTGGTGGGACGTGGAGTCTGGTGGTCGGGGTTCAACATCAGCTAGGGAAATGTCATGGGCTGAGTTTGTAAAGAGGTTCAAAGCACAATTTTGCCCTCTGGCGGCAATTAAAAAGTTAGAAGAGGAATTCTTAAGTCTGGAGCAGAAGGAGATGACCGTTCGAGAGTATACAACCAAGTTCATTGAGAAATCCAGATTTGCAAAGATTTACGTGCCTAACGAAGAAAGGCGGGTGGAACATTACATCTATGGGTTAAGAGGTAATATCCGAGAGTTTGTTTCAAACAAGGATCCGACAATGTTCCAGGCAACTGTAAATGCAACCGAGTTACGGGAGAAGGAAAGGAATCATCAGGCCACCGAGAGAAGTGGGGACAAGCGGAAATGGGAAGGGCCTAATCGTGATTCCAAGACGTTCAAATCAGCAAAACCTAACCATCGGGGTAATTCGAAGTTTGAGATTAAGCCATGCAGCAAGTGTAATCAGGTTCACAAGGGGGAGTGTCTGTTGGAGCAAGAAGGTTGCTACAAATGTGGGAAGACGGGGCATATGGCTCGTGACTGCCGCGGGTCAAGGTCTTGTTACCAGTGTGGATCTCCTGATCATATCAGGACCGATTGTCCTCAGCTGAAGAAGGGAACTGCTGGGGTGGTCGGAGATAAAGGGAACGAGAGAAATGTGAAGCCAGCTCGGGCGAGAGCAAGAGCTTTTAACATGACCGCCGAAGAGGCAGTGGAGACGCCAGATGTGGTCACAGGTACTTTTCCTATAGACTCGATTTATGCTAAAGTATTGTTTGACTCTGGCGCAAATCGTTCATTTGTGTCACCGAACTTCGTGCGCAAGTTACTTGTGAAACCCAAGAAGCTTAGTCAAGGGTTTGAAGTAGAAGTAGCCGATGATAGTCGAGTCTTAGTGGGAGAAGTATATGACGGGTGTAGTATAGACATTGACGGCCATACCTTCCCATTGCGGTTGTATCCGATGGGCATGGGGGAATTTGACGTCATAGTAGGGATGGATTGGTTAGCGTCTAACGATGCCAATATCGTTTGTAATAAGAAGCTAATCCGCATAGCTTTTCCAGATCGGAAGGAAGTCATAGTTTATGGGGATCGTCGGGATAGAAAGTCATGCTTGATCTCGATGATCAAGGCTAGACGTTGTTTAGTGAAAGGGTGTGTGGGGTTCTTAGCGTATGTGGTAGACGCTAAGAAAGAGAAGAAGGGATTAGAATTTGTTCCGATAGTGTGTGAGTATCCGGAAGTGTTTCCGGAAGACTTAACCACTCTGCCACCGGATAGGCAAGTGGAGTTCAGGATAGATTTGGTACCGGGAGCGGCACCAATAGCGAGGTCTCCTTATCGCTTGGCTCCGACCGAAATGAAGGAGATGATGACTCAACTGAAGGATTTGTTGGATAAAGGTTTTATCCATCCCAGTTCGTCGCCGTGGGGAGCACCAGTGTTGTTTGTCAAGAAGAAGGATGGGTCTATGAGAATGTGCATAGACTATCGAGAGCTCAACAAGTTAACAGTTAAGAATAAGTATCCGCTTCCTAGGATTGATGATCTCTTTGATCCAGGTTTATTTCAAGTTATTTCTTATGAAAACCTTATAGTTTACATTGTAGATGGACCATGTACAGTTTGGTGGAAATCCGACGAGGTCGGTCCAGACGAGAAAACACAAAGGGTACCCCCTTTGCTGAAACTGCCAAAATTGGGTGTCGCGCTTAAACATCCATAACTTTTGCTACGGGGATCCGTTTTAAGACCATGACCCATCAAAAAGAACCTTAGAACGAGGATAAAGCCATATCATGGTCGCTTTCTGGCAATACACTATGATTTGAGTGGGTTTCGATAAACTGTATGATGTACGTTCCTTCGGTTTGGCCAATGCGTGGCTTCGGCAATATCCTGCACGAGAGCGGGTTTATTTCAATATTTCTTGTGAAAACCGCATAATTTACATTGTAGATGAACCATGTACAATTTGGTGGAAATCTGACGAGGTCGGTCCGGACGAGAAAACACAAAGGGCCCATTTGTTGAATCGGCCAAAAATTGGTTTAGCGCTTAAACGTCCTTAACTTTTGCTACGGGGATCTGTTTTAAACACTTGACCAGTCAAAACAAACTTTAGAACGAGGATCAATCCATGGCATGGTTACTTTCTGGCCATAGACCATGGTTTGAGTGGGTTTCGATAAAGTGCATGATGTGCGTTCGTTCGGTTTGGCCAATGCGTGGCTTCAGCAATATCCTACACGACAGCAGGTTTATTTCAAGTTTTTTCTTATGAAAACCTTGTAATTTACATTGTATATGGACCATGTACAGTTTGGTGAAAATCTGACGAGGTCGGTCCGGACGAGAAAACACAAAGTGTACCCCCTTTGCTGAATCGGCCAAAAATCAGTGTCGCGACGTCCATAACTTTTGTTACGGTGATCTGTTTTAAGCCCATGACTAGTCAA
Source organism: Arctium lappa (assembly GCA_023525745.1). Classification (NCBI taxonomy): domain Eukaryota; kingdom Viridiplantae; phylum Streptophyta; class Magnoliopsida; order Asterales; family Asteraceae; genus Arctium; species Arctium lappa. Next base: position 60,588,873 of record CM042061.1, read on the forward strand.
AACGAACCTTAGAAAGAGGATAAAGCCATCACATGGTCTCTTTCTGGCAATACACCATGATTTGAGTGGGTTTCAATAAACTGTATGATGTACGTTCCTTCGGTTTAGCCAATGCGTGGCTTTGGCAATATCCTGCACGAGAGTGGGATTATTTCAATTTATTTCTTGTGAAAACCTTATAATTTACATTGTATATGAACCATGTACAATTTAGTGGAAATCCGACAACGTCGGTTCGCACGAGAAAACACAAAGGGTACACCCTTTGCTGAATCGGCCAAAAATGGGTTTCGCACTTAAACGTCCATAACTTTTGCAACGGGAATCCATTTTAAACCCATGACCAGTCAAAACAAACTTTAGAACGAGGAGCAGTCCATGTCATGGTCTCTTTCTTGCCATGGACGATGGTTTGAGTGGGTTTCGATAAAGTGCATGATGTACGTTCGTTCGATTTGGCCAATGTGTGGCTTCGGCAATATACTGCACATGAGTGGGTTTATTTCATGTTATTTCTTGTGAAAACTTTATAATTTACATTGTATATGGACCATGTGTTAATCAATAAATCCCAAACATATCAAGCAATTACTCAAAATATATGACAATTAAGATCAAGAACTAGAGAGAGAGTCTAGAGAGAGAAAGTAGATATTGCATTAGTCACAAAACTCACACATACAATACGTGAATAGTTCTCTAGCGTAGTTACAAGATTAAGAAAGCCAAACCTATATAAACCAACTAACTAACCAAGACTTAACCACTAAGGAAAGCAAAACATACAAAGACTAACTATTACAAAGACAATGTTGACTTTTACATCTTTGACTTTCCTATTAAATCTTGGATACAATATTTAGACTTAACAATCTCCCCTTTTGTATTCAAGATTTAATAAAAATTTGATACTGAACTTCAGCTCTTGATTCTTCAACTTTTGTCTCTGACAACTTTGAACTTTGAAACACTTTCAGCCTTTGAAGAATCTTGAAAACGTCTTTTTACTTTGTAGCTTTGAAAGTCAACATTTCTCGAACAGGAAACTTAATTCTTGAAACTTCTTTGAACTTGAAACTTCATCTTTGAAACATCTTTGAAATCTTTGAAATCTTTGAAACCTTCTTTGAAAACTGTCTTTGAACAATGAAACAGCTTTGAGGAATCTCTGATATTGAATCTTCATCTCTTTGATCTCTTGACTTACTTCAGAGAAACAAACTTTCACAAATCATCTTGATTTCTCTTTGAATAAACTTTCTTCAGAATCTTTTGACTTTGTATCAGTGGAAGCATTTTGAAATGACTTTTGAACTTTCAGAATTTCTTCACAAGTCTTTTCACTTTGACAACTCTTCATGGCTTTGAAATTGAATCTTTATAAAATTCTCCTCCTTTTTGATGATGTGAGCATCAAGATCATCAAAACTTCATCAATTTCAGCTCAGACTTTGATTTTCCCTTTTGAGATCAACTAACAATCTCCCCTTTGACAGTTTATGCACTTTGATCTGAATAGCCGAATCATGAACTGTATATATCCGAATCTTTACAAATTCAGACATAATGAGCGTGTAACCCTGATTCAACATATGAAACAGTTAGGAATTTCTGTCAGTAACACAAAGTCACTGTGTATAACGAATGTACAAATTAAGGAGTTGGTTTGATGTTGACTCCCCAAGACTTCCATTCAATCATTGAAAAACACAAGGTAATTCTATGAATGTTCTGACAGGAAAACAAATTCTCTGTGTGCTCGTGCTTGTGTTTGAAAGAATTAGCACAATGATTGTGTTTCATAAGGCTCAAATTATGTAAATCACTGAGACTGCAATGAATGTACATGGACTCAATGTGCATGAGAAAGGGTCGAAGGTGGGGCAACTTTCCTTCTTTTTCAATATCAGAATCTTCCAAGAGAAGAACCAATAGATTATGTGCTGCTTCCCCAGAAAATGTGAAACATTCTCTTTTTAAGAAAAGAATGAGTAGATGGTGGGGTTGTATGCAAGAGATGGCATGGGCTATTTTCCTATTTCAATGATGGTCACCAAAGAAATGTGAACCAATCAGTAATGTGGCTGCCCGACTCAGAAAGATATTTGGTGCAGAGTTCTGATATTCTTTTAACTCTGTTCTCACACCCTCTTTCTTTTAAACATATAAGCTCACATCTAACCAATATCTCATTTCCATTTTACCTCAGATCACTCCCACACTCAATTCTTTTAGACCCCTCTCCCCTCAATCACTCAAAGGATTTCTTCCGGGGTAGGAAACACTGGTTATCGTGAATCCATGGAAGATCTATTAAGCACTCACACTGAATCCCATGTTCCTAAAAGTACATGCTGGTCAATGATTTTCTTGAAATGAAGCACAAGAAATCATATGTCAGTGTATGTATGCTCATTGAAAAATATGAATGAAATTTGAGCATTTTTTAAACATTTAAGATTTCTCAAAACAAGAATATTGAATGAATGAAATGAAATAAAGAGAATTGTTTTGAGAATCTGACAATGTATAAACCAGATCAAATCAAATGATTAGGGTATCAAAGAATTGGATGGTTTGTTTATATGAACGAATATAAACAATTTAACAATAGAAGTACAAATTTAAAAAAGATGAACGATGCTCAACAACTTTGAATTTCAAACGGGGGTATTACCATCGAAAAATTGGTTCGAATTTGAGACATGGTAATAACAAATTGATAAAGTACTGAACCGGTGTGTATGAATACTTGACAGTATATGGACAAGATAATACACAAGTATTGATCTTTGGAAACACACGGTCAGTTAAACAATAAAGCTCAAAAATGAAAAACATTTAAAAACACACTTCTAAATTCATAAAATCTTTTGAGAATAAGAAGTGGTTTGAACATTTAAGAAACGGTTTTTCATGTTCGAAAGTTGTTCTTCTTTCAAACAATACGAGATCTAGGATAAGAAGATATTTACCTTTTCAGCTCCCCCTCAAATCATGAAAGAATGATTTAAATATTTTAAGCTCCCCCAGGATATTAGCATAATATCTTTCTTTGATCGTTGAAAAACGGGTCCTGATCTGTTATGTGATCAGAAGCCATCACCTGTGCTCCCCCTATAATTTATGCATTAGTAGATATATCAATTATAACAAGATAGAGATCCACAACTCCTTCTGGAATGCGGTCCGTCATACCAGAAAATCTATCAATGAAAAGTCTAGGATAGAGATCCACAATTCCTTCTGGATTGTAGTCCATCATATCTCTCTATTGCAGAAAGAGTGTACTGCCCCTTGAAGGTTGATGTCCTCATTTGAGTGTTGGAATACGATCTCTTATGATATCACGGGAGTAGAGGGCTTTAATCCTTTGAAGTACGGGTCCTAAGCTGATGTACTTAGAAGCCATATTCTTGGCATTGAGGTGCGGGTCTTGAGCTGATTTACTCAAGAGCCATTCAGCTTTGAAGTCCGGGTTTTGAACTGTTGTGTTCAAAAGCCATTGTTCTCTTACTCCCCCTTGACTTGAGGTGCCTGCAACACAGAATCATTTTTCGGCTTTGGTACCCACTGGTATTTGGGTCTAGAAATGTTAGTTGCAGTTCGTGTAAGGGTTATGGAATAAGAACCATACCAGAAATGATCACTGGTCTTGTGGATATGATCATGTGTACAACAGTAAGAACAATACAATTTATTACCTGAAAACCTGAGTAATTGGTCTTTTGAGTATTTAAGGTCAGATTTACCTTTATGCTCTTTGTTCTTCTTTGCTTTGTGTACATGTACACATGATGTTTTTCCATTCCCACATCGTTCTTGTCATCTTTGACAGATTTCTTCATCCAGACCAATTTCTCTTTCTTGTAACTTCTTCTCCTTGGATATGTATCTGAACCATCTAAATATTCATCAAAGAAAATGTTAGTTTGACGAATCTGATCAAAAGATTTGATTGACCTTTGTGAAAAGACAGATTTCTGATTAGAACTTGAAACAGTCTTTTCAAGCTCTTTGATCTTTGAAGCATAGTTGTCTCTTTCTTTCACAAGCTGGTCAATCTTCTTCAAGAACTCAGACTTCATCTTCTGCTCTTTCAGTGTAGTAGCAGATAGTTCAGATAGCTTTGAAGTCAGTCTTTTGATTTCAGACTCAAATATGGATCTTTCTTCTTCAAATCCTTTCTCTGACTCATTTCTCTGGCTGGATAATTCTTTAAAGAATCCCACATTCTTCTGTTCTATGGACTTCTTTTCTTTATCAAATTTCTCTCTTTCCAAAATCAACACTTTCTCAAAATCAGACACTTGTTGAGAAAGTTTTAAGCATTTAAGCTCTACTGACTTCTTCTCTTCAAAACACTTTTTAGAGAAATCTGAGAACTTCTTTGAAAAATTTTCTTTTCATTTTCAAAAATATCTTTATTTTCAGCAATCTGTTTTTCAAAATCAGATAAATTCTTTCTAAGCTCAGAGTTCTCAGATTCCAATCTCTTTATCTTCTCTTCATTTAGCCCCGAAGATCTTCATGGATATTCTTTAAGGCACTGATTTCCTCTTTCAGTCTTAATCAAAAATCAAAAATATGAATGATCGTTCCAAACTATATATCAGAAAATCAAAAATCAGATAGAATTGAAATATTGCACAAAAAGAACTTTTGTCCCCCTCCGCAGACTTAGCACGTGGGTCCCGCTACCCGGTTAGCGGGTGGGGTCAGGGGGCAACGCCCTTGCGGGATCTGGGGGCAGCGCCCTTAGAGAAAAATTTTCACATTTATAGGACATATTACAGTTTTAAAAAAATTGACTAAGTATGGAAATGACACTGTTTGCGCAAGATTGAGTTTTGCGTAAGTAATGAGTTGCGCAAACCAAGCTTTTCGGAACCAACGAGATGCGCAAAGAATGGTTCTCGGAACCTGTAGAATACGCAAAGTATGATTTTCGTGTGTCACAGGATGCGCAAAGTAAGCTTTGCGTATGCTGAAGAATGCGCAAAGTGATCTTTGCGTACACCGAAGGATGCACAAATGAAGCTTTTCGTGACCCACGTCTTGCGCAAAGTAGCTTTGCGTAATGGCCTTGATACGCAAAGTACACTTCTCGGAACCTGAATAATACGCAAAGAAGATTTGCGTATGAGACTTGATGCGCAAAGTGAGTTTCTCGGACCTCGTGTGATACGCAAAGTAAGCTTTGCGTATTGGTCTTGATGCGCAAAAGAGACTTTGCGTATTTGCCTTGATGCGCAAAGTAGCTTTTCCTTAATACCTAAGATGGCACTCGATGAATCTTGCATCAGATGATCTTGCGCAAAACTTCGATGAATCTTGCGCAAACCATATGAAAGTTGCGCAAAGCATGTTCTTGACAGATTCTTTCTCAGATCGATTGAAACCTGCACATTTGATCTCAAGAACTTTTCAGTATCATCGAAAAACAGTTCTAAACACACAAATACAACCAATTTTCAATTAAGACATCAAATCACACGAATTCGAACAAGAACAGAGTTCGAACTCATTTTCAAGAAAACTTCAAAAAAATCAGAAATTGAAACCGAAATTGTTCAATTTACAAGATATAATCCAAATAAGAATCGATCTTAAGCATAAATCGAAATCAAAGAATCCATATTCTTTAACTAAAAACGATTTTTCATAAGAAATTCAGATGAACAGAAACAAAACTCGTTTTCTTGAAAAACTTTTGAAAAACTCAACTTTTCGATCCAAAACACACTAATTTCAATTCAAATCATGATCAAATCATTCCTGAAAAGTTTGGTTTGACTCTGATACCAATTGTTAATCAATAAATCCCAAACATATCAAGTAATTACTCAAAATATATGACAATTAAGATCAAGAACTAGAGAGAGTGTCTAGAGAGAGAAAGTAGATCTTGCATTAGTCACAAAACTCACACATACAATACGTGAATAGTTCTCTAGCGTAGTTACAAGATTAAGAAAGCCAAACCTATATAAACCAACTAACTAACCAAGACTTAACCACAAAGGAAAGCAAAACATACAAAGACTAACTATTACAAAGACAATGTTGACTTTTACATCTTTGACTTTCCTATTAAATCTTGGATACAATATTTAGACTTAACACCATGTACATTTTGGTTGAAATCCGAAGAGGTTGGTCCGGGCGAGAAAACACAAAGGGTACCCCCTTTGCTGGATCGGCCAAAAATTGGTGTCGCGCTTACACATCTATAACGTTTGCTACGGGGATCCGTTTTAAACCCATGACCCATAAAAACAAACCTTAGAATGAGGAGCACGCCATGGCATGGTCGTTTTCTGGTAATACACCATCATTAGAGTGGGTTTCAATAATCTAGACGATGTACTTACATTCAGTTTGGCCAATGCGTGGCTACGACAATATACTGCACGAGAGAGGGTTTATTTCAAGTTATTTTTTTGTGAAAACCTAATAATTTACATTGTAGATGGACCATGTACAGTTTGGTGGAAATCCGACGAGGTCGGTCCGAACGAGAAAACAGAAAGGGTGCCCCCTTTGCTGAATCGGCCAAAAATGGGTTTCGCGCTTAAACGTCCATAACTTTTACTACGGGGATCTGTTTTAAATCCATGACCTGCCAAAACGGTCCTTAGAACGAGGAGAACACCATGGCATGGTCGCTTTTTGTTAACACACCATGATTTGAGTGGGTTTCAATAAAGTGCATGATGTATGTTCTTTCGGTTTGGCCAATGCATGGCTTCGACAATATCCTGCACGAGAGCGGGTTTATTTCATGTGAAAACCTTATAGTTTTCATTATAGATGGACCATGTACAGTTTGGTGGAAATCCGACGATGTTTGTCCGGACGAGAAAACACAAAGGGTACCCCATTTGCTGGATCGGCCAAAAATTGGTGTCGCGCTTAAACGTCCATAACTTTTGCTACGAAGATCCGTTTTAAGCCCATGACACAATAAAACGAACCTTAGAACAAGGAGAACGCCATGGCATGGTCTTTTTCTGGCAGTAAACCATGATTTGAATGGGTTTCGATAAACTGCATGATTTACGTTCGTTCGGTTTTACCAATGCGTGGCTTCGGCAATATCCTGCACGAGAGCGGGTTTATTTCAAGTTATATTTTATGAAAACCTTTTAATTTACATTATATATGTACCATGTACAGTTTGGTGGAAATCCGACGAGGTTTGTCCGGACGAGAAAACACAAGGGTACCCCCTTTGCTGAATCGGTCAAAAATGGGTTTCACGGTTAAACGTCTATAACTTTTGCTGTGGGGATCCATTTTAAACCCATGACTAGACAAAACAAACTTTATAACGAGGAACAATCCATGGCATGGTCACTTTCTGGCCATAGACCATGGTTTGAGTAGGTTTCGATAAAGTGCATCATGTATATTCGTTCGGTTTAGCCAATGCGTGGCTTCGGCAATATCCTGCACGAGAGTGGGTTTATTTCAAGTTATTTCTTTTGTAAACCTTATAATTTACATTGTAGATGGACCATGTACAGTTTGGTGGAAATCTGACGAGGTCGGTCCGAACGAGAAAACACAAAGGGTAACCCTTTTGCTGAATCGGCCAAAAATGGGTCTCGCGCTTAAACATCCATAACTTTTGCTATGGGGATCCGTTTTAAGCCTATGACCCATCAAAACGAACCTAAAGCCATGTCATGGTCTCTTTCTTGCAATACACCATGATTTGAGTGGGTTTCGATAAACTGCATGATGTACGTTCATTCGGTTTGGCCAATGCGTGGCTTCGACTATATCCTGCACGAGAGGGGGTTTATTTCAAGTTATTTCTTGTGAAAACATTATATTTTAAAGTGTAGATGAACCATGTACAGTTTGGTGGAAATCCGACGAGGTCGGTCCGGATGAGAAAACACAAAGGGTACCCCCTTTGCTGAATCGACCAAAAATTGGTTTCGCACTTAAACATCCATAGCTTTTTATACGGGGATCCGTTTTAAAAACATGACACATCAAAATGGTTCTTAGAATGAGGATCATAACATGGCATGGTCGCTTTCTGTTAATACTCAATGATTTGAGTGGGTTTCGATAAACTGGATGATGTACGTTCGTTCGGTTTGGCCAATGCGTGGCTTCGGCAATATCCTACACGAGAGCGGGTTTATTTCAAGTTATTTCCTGTGAAAACCTTGTAATTTACATTGTAGATGGACCATGTACAGTTTGGTGGGAATCCGACGAGGTCGGTCCGGACGAGAAAACACAAAGGGTAACCCTTTTGCTGAATCGGCCAAAAATGGGTTTCGTGCTTAAACGTCCATAACTTTTGCTACGGGGATTAGTTTTAAACCCATGACCGGTCAAAACAAACTTTAGAATGAGGAGAAATTCATGGCATGGTCACTTTCTGGCCATAGACCATGGTTTGAGTGGGTTGCGATAAAGTGCATGATATACGTTCGTTCGGTTTGGCCAACGCGTGGTTTCGACAATATCCTACATGAGAGCGGGTTTATTTCAAATTATTTCTTGTGAAAACCATAAAATTTACATTTTAGATGGACCATGTACATTTTGGTGGAAATCCGACGAGGTCGGCCCGGACGAGAAAACACAAAGGGTATCCCCTTTGCTGATTCGGCCAAAAATTGCTTTCGCGCTAAAACGTCCATAACTTTTGCTACGGGGATCTGTTTTAAATCCATGACGTGTTAAAATGATTCTTAGAACGAGGACCACGCCTTGGCATGGTCTCTTTCCCAGAAGCGTAAGCTGAATCAGTTGCAGGCTATAATGTAGAATATGCGCGGGATGCGATCCTTAATAGTTCACTGTTGGCGGAAGCCAATGTCCCGGGGTCCCGGGGACTCATTCTGACTGAAACAAGGGGCGGGTCTTTACCAACTTAAAAATCTGCTATTTTAGGGAAGCCAAAAAACGTGAGCGCCTAGCGCGAGCCTTATTGAAAAGGCCCTTTACTAAAATCATAGAAGGTAAGGTCGGCTTTCGAGCTGTAGCTTTACAACCATAGGGCTTAGATAGGCCCTTAATTCTTATTATATTAGTAAGATAGGTTGCTTGAGCGCATTTTGACCCTTTCTATTAGTAAGGTTGTCATATTGATCAAGGCGTAACTTGAGTTTGATTGCAGGGCGCGTGTTAGCGTTTTACTAATAAGATAGAAGGGGCTTTTCTTGTTTAGTAAAGTCTCGCTTTTTGATAGGAGTAGGTGTGGCAGGGCACTCTTCATTCGAAACTAATGAATGTCAGGTCGGGGCTTTCTGCCTTGTTATCAAAAAGGGGGTTGGGTAAAGCAAACTCCCTCCTTGGACGAGCACGGGCTTAGTCAAGTAGAACCGGGTTGCGCTGCTGGATGCTCCGATCGAAAAGAAATCAGTGGGGCCATGCCAGTACGACTGAATATGCGTTAGAAAGGTCAATCCCTCCCCTACGACACAAAAAAAAGCGGGCCGAACTTCTAACAGCCCGCCCGCTTCCATAGAACAATATCGTGGCAACGTAGACCTAAGTGAAGTTGTCATATTGGATCCTTGGGAACCATCACAAATACGGCCGACATCTATTTATTTAAACGAGAATGCCGTGTCGTCCAGCGGAGCCTAGAAGAAGATGACTCGCGCAGACAAATGACTCCTTTTCAATAGAAAAGAATAGCCAAACCAACCCAGCTGGCTGGTCAATCTCAGAAAGAAGATAGGCCGGCAACCCGGAGACGTACGACCACGGTCCCGACCTTACCAGCACCGAGGGTGTACTAATCAATGAACCCCCGAAACCTACTTTCTTTTCTGACAAAATCAACCAAGCTTAACCGGTCACGACATGTTGTTGATATTGATTGATTTGGAGGGACTTTCGATTACTGAATCCATCCATAAACCTAGACCCCGATAACCTTCGTAACCAAAGCGTCACGACAACATCCAAAGGTGACCTTTGGATTCTTAGGGGGGCAAGGAAGAGGCTGTTATGTTAGTTGTAGCACGCCTTCCCTCTTTATAACACTTCGGAAAGATTTTGCAGTCTTTTCTTATGATGACCTGGTCGAGAGAGTACGATACATCGGTGTAAAAGATTGATCCCTTCGGATCTTGGTCCGTGATGGCCTTTTTCTTAATAGAACTGGAAGAGGAGGAAAAGAAATAGCTTATGATGACCATCTATTTGAGTCGATCATTTCGTAGATCTAATTCAAGTTTTTTTATGTAGTGGAAAGGCCTTAAAATCTGAAGTTTTATGCTTACAAGGAAGAAATGTTCTTGGTGGATGCAGGACTTGGGACCGCCATAATGAGTATGCAGGATGAGCCTAAAGGAGTTCCAATCAACCGAGCCACTAGGTTTGAGAATAAGGTGGGATCCCTGGATCTAGTGGCCAGCGAATCACTGATCAAAAAGCAGATTTTTTTTAGATTCTTCATGGATCTAGTGGCCGGTGAATCACTGATCAAAGAGCGAGCTGCCGCCAGGTTTAATGATTTGGTGGGATCCACAGATGTAGTGGCTGGTGAACCGCTTCTTCTTCTTCCACGAAGATTCACACAAAACCGAGCTTGGATGGAACTGAACAAGATTTGGCGAACGAATAGAAAGGTCAAAGGCTTTTTTATTGATAAAGTCAAAGGAGGTTATTCAGTAGCCATCGCAAGTTTCATTACTTTTATCCCATTCCTTCCTCTCATAAGAGGAAGGATATCGAATGATCAATTCACCATTGAGAGCATTAAGCCCAAAAGGACGAATATTGTGGTGTTCTAACAGCAGTCAAACGGGGGCATGAATGCGGGATGCCAGCGGAAAAGAAAAGGATAGAAGCTGGAGACTGGCCTATATTCCTACTAATGTGATCCCCATTACTTCAAATCTGTTCTACACTACGATATATTGCTCTGATGTTTTTACAACTATCTTTTTTGAAGCAGATAGTTCACAGTGCTCATTCTATCGATACTGGGAAAGAAAAAAAATAATGTTTACACTCAATTTTCATTACGAAGATGTATCACGTCAGGATCCGTTGCTCAAACCGAATCACGCCAACATTATGGAAGTTCCTGGATCGTGTAAAATAAGAGTAGTACCAAAGGCAGCACCTTCTGATTTCATAATAAAAAATGGAAAATTGGCTATGGAGATTCCGTGCAGTCAGAAATTAATACAAACACAAAGGGCTTCTACAGGAAAGTCGTTTCGATCCAATCCATTCTTGGGGTCAAATAAAGACAAAAAAGGATATGTCAGTGACCTAGCACGGCAAAGCACTCTCCGAGGGCATGGAATGTCTCATTTTTTGGTAAGAATCTCCACAGTAATGTCTCTGTTAGATTTTCCGGTCGAAATACGGGAAAAGTCCATTCAATTCTTGATGGAAATGGAGTTTTGCGAATTCTCCCTGGAACTGGAAGATCATTTCGAGATCTTCGAACATATTCGAGGGTTCAATGTCACTATTGTAACTTCGGCCAACACACAAGATGAGACTTTACCACCGTGGAGCGGTTTTTTTCAAAAAGATGAGGGGGAAAGTCAGTAAGATGTCGGAGAAGCAAAATATACGAGATCACAAACGTAGATTGCTCGCGGCTAAGTATGAATTGAGACGAAAGCTTTATAAATTTGTAAAGATACCGATCGATCTAGTGATATACGGGACAAACATCGTTAGAAGTTGTCCAAGTTGCCAAGAAATAGTTCCTTTGCACGAGTAAGAAACCGATGTATTTCCACGGGTCGCCCTCGTTCCGTATATCAGTTCTTTCGAATTTCTCGTCTCTTTTTTCGTGGATTAGCATCTCGAGGTCCTTTGATAGGCATAAAGAAATCGTCTTGGTAGCATCAAACCAATAGAACAAGGGTTAGCTCTGCAGCTGGTCTACAAGCAAGGTAAGTAGGTCCATGCGACCGGCCCCGGATGTACCCTTTAGCCGCGAGGGGAACCGGGTAAACAAAGTCGCAATCAGAATGAATGGTAGTTTGCTGGGCCTGTATTTTGCTCCCAGAGGTGCTGGTTCGAATCCAGTTCGTGACAACCACAAAGCCTTTGATCATAGAATATCTCGGGACCCCCGCCGGTAAATATGGGGCTCTGGCAGCTGCACTTTTTTTTATATGATGCATCGAATGCTTCCTATGCTTTCAGTAAAAATCCCAAAAGCCTATTCTCGAGGCACTCTTTCTCTTATAGCGCTCTTTCCTTCCCTTCGAGCTAGCCGGAATAAATCCATTTTTTTTGTCTGTAAGAGAAAAGGCGCTTATTCCATGAAATAGGAGCGCAGCGGAGTCATGAACAAACAAGAATAGCCATTTCCTTATCTACGCTATTTACTTTCCTCCCCTCGTGGGAAGTAGCAAGAGCCTTTATCTAATCTACTATTGAACCATCTCACCTGAAAGTCAGTCGCTACCTTAAGGCATGCCTTGACTCCAAGAGCTAACTCGATGGGACTTGCTTTCCTAAAGAGAAGACGAAGAGGATGACACTGGGGATCGTTCTTACTTAAAGAAATTCCCATGAGCTGCCTTGAGCTGGTAACTCCAAAATCGATGATTCTTGGCCACTGACTTACTGCTTTCACTCAAATGCCACTGATGCGTAAGACATTGAGTTGGACTACTTTCCTTCTGGTAATGCCTTTCCCTGTGGTCACCTTGCTCTTCTACTTACTGGCTTGGCTATTTCGAAGGATTCGCTTCGGCGGGTGATTGAACTAAAAAATCATTTTTGAAAGTGGCACTCCTTCCTTGCTTCTTACCCCGTAGTGGGATACTTTTTGACAATCGGTCGTAGATTCCCTGGCTTGGCTAGGAACCTAGTCCCTTCTTGTGACAACAGAAGAGAAGGAATTGCCTTTTTTCTCTCTTTTTCGCCTTTGTCCTGGTCAAAGCAAAAAAGCCACTACCAACTATGATTTCCACGAAATGCTAGTCGAAGATCCACTATTTACTTATTTCTAATAAGATAGGACCATCGGAAAGAAAGTCAAGTCGAATCCCGTGCTTTCGGGTGATTCCGCATTCAAATGCTACCCACATGAATGCTAGTCGAATCCGTATGCCTAAACCACATAAGATAAGCTAAGCAGCTAGATCGATTCCAAACGTGTGATTAGTAGCTGATGCAGAAAAAAGAAGAACAACTTCTTCTTCTATGATGACATCCGCAAGGACCGCAGCAGATTCAATGGCCTCGGTTTACACATTCTTGACTTGAAAAAAAGAGTTAGAAGGATTCTCGTCAGAAGGTCAGGTCAGAAGTGGATTCCCTTTCTGGGGTACGATACTAGGCTATGATTCCCGGAGAGAGAGAGAACTCTTATAAGAAAATGGGCCTTGAGCCTGCTTCATCGCCTTGACTTGATTCGGGTAAGTCAAAGTAAGGACTTTGCTTTTTTAAATCCCAGACAGGAAGGAAGTCAAAAAAAGATCTGCTTCAGGATCAACTGAAGCAGAAGAAGAGACCTTTTCCCCTTGGGGAATGAAAAAGATCATATTTATAAAAATGAAATAAGACGTGTTCACTCTGTAAGAGCCCTTGGTCTTAGTCTTAAAGAGAAGGAAGCCGACAATAGCACGATAGCAAAGAGCAAAGAAAGCTAAGCGCGCAGAGAGAGCAACATATAGCGCTAAAGAGTCCAAATACAAGAAAGGCAGAGCGCGAAGCTTGTGGTCCGTTCCTTTCCCAACTATAGTGGAACTTGCCCGAAGGAAATCTTTGATCTTCTTGCCGGGAAAGAGTTTTATTACCAAGTTCGATTACCATAAGTGGAAGTTTAAACCTTATATCTCCGATATATAGGATAGAATGTCAGAAAAAAATAAATTTTGGTAGATAGTATGGCTTGACAATGTCGAGCTAAGACTATCGCGAAGTAAACATAGGGTCTGTCTCAGCCTTGACTATGGAATCTGATTTCCTAGCGACTATGTTCCCCTTTTTCCCTGCAGTCTTTCCAGCTATGGATCCTACAGTTCCCTATGAAGCTCCCTGACAACCCCTTCAATCCATCTTCATCTTGGCTGGCAGCCTAGATTGAGCCCTGGGACTGATCTTCCCGTTGGCTTTACTACAGCAGTACTCACAGTGAAAGGTCAGCGGGGGGCATAGTGGAATTCCTCACCGAGATGACTGGACAACCTCTCGACCAGATCGCACCAGCAGAGCGATTAAAAGCGTCTTTGGAGCGAATTCCTTTGAAGTAGTTAGTGCTCTAATTGAGTGAGCCGTGGATCATAAATGATGAGCGTAGCTTAATTTAGCTGATCTCACACCGAACTATAAATAAATAAATATGTGAGTGGCTTTTTATAGAGACTTAGCCCAATGGCTACCACCGGAAGTGCGCTAAGTTAGTCACAGGGCAACCCCAAGTTCTTTCTAACCTCCGACTCAATAAATGAAACTTGGATGGCTTGCTTGCTTGTTTAGCTTGCCCCCTCTTTGAATGTGTACAATTCGAGCAAGCAAACGGCTAGCAGGGCCGAGGAACCACAATGAACGGGATGACAGAAGTTCCACAAGAATATGACCAGAAAGATATGTTCTTCTTCGTGCATGCAGGTCTGGTTCCTGAGAAGATATCTATTAGCGAGTTTCGCCGTACAATATATAACCCGGGACTAGCTGAAATTAATGAATTCTCATGGTTTCCGCCGGCTAATAGGGCGAGCAGCGTAATTGAGTCCCCGAGACGGACGACGTGAGTGAGAACCCAAACCATATCGGCTTTAGAGACTTATCTCTCGGATTTAACGTCGACGAAAACGTTCTCCGAGAGGCTTTCCTTTCTGCTTTACTGTGATTTACCCATAACCATCAGCGGCAAGGATTATGGAAGAGGCCAAACCAACCCAGGTACACCACAAGTAGATACGGTTGGAGTAGCAGATCCTATAGAAACAAAGACAAAGCCCGAGGCAGATCCATACACGTACCTAGGTGGCGCAACATCCCTTCGAGTTGCTTGCCACCCCTTTTCTCCTTTCTCCCTCCTCCGGTCGCCTCGTTACCTTTTTTGCTTTCTCACATTGACTTCTTTCCGCTTTTTCACTTCTTTTCCTTTGATTCAGCTGTATTAGTAGCTGATGATTCCTTTTTTCCAAGTGTGTCCGATTGGTATCACTCACATAAGACTTTTCCTTTATTTGTAGCGGCCATGTGGCATAGTCCATATTTTCCTTATCTTTTTCCCTCAAAATAGAATATATACTTGCCTTTGTACTGATTTGAATATATGTAGGAAGGCTTAGTGGAAGGGCGACACCCTCTTCAGAGGTGCCCGAGGGGCACGGTCTCTGTCTTTGACTTGGCCTTCGGCCTTGAGAACACAATGATTTCGGGCTTTCTCTTTTCCGAGCCTTACTAGGCGCGTATTGCTTTCTTGTCATTTTTAGCTTGAGGTCTATATAGACGATCTGACTCTTTGTCAAGTGAGAGTCAGAATTCTCCTATTGTGATAGCGGTTAGTGGAACGTGCAAGATAGGGCCAGCTAGGCGAGCAGGATCAAGAAAGAAAAAAAGTCGTAGGCATAGATGACTAAGTGAAGAAGGCCCTACCCCTTATTCATTCAAAAAGGGAGTAGCGGAGAGAGACGTTCCCGAAAGGCACCTATCCGTGGGAGACAAAATATGAATGGGGAGCCGACTAGAAGACAGATAAAGGAGCGGGCTGGAGCGGGGCTTTAGGAAGAAGGGGGTCGGAGATGGACTTGGATGATGGAAAAAGCGGTCTTCCTCGCTTGCTCCAATGCTTGGTGAATCAGTCAATGAAAAATTGCTAGTGATCTCAGAAGCACAAGGAAGCAGAAGAAAGAAGGCCCGCCAGAAAGAGGGGAGACCCCGGAACGATGTATGAAAGAGACTCTTGAAAGCTATCGAAGTGGACAATAGAGTGCTGCTTCTTATGAAAAAGCCCTCAATGCTGTGTGAAAGAGTGGCGGAGAATGACTGGGCTCAGGAGTCAAGTCAACATAGTATGGAAAGTGGGGCCGACCTTCTAGTGCCTTGTAGGGAAAAAGAGGTTCTCTAGGCAGATAGAGAAGGAAGGGCCAATAGAGAAGAATGTTGAAATGAGAGTTGCATTTAGTAGCGCCGACGCCTCATCCAAATGAGACTTGGAAAGCGAGATAAGGCCTAACTGGGAGGCAGGAAGAAGACTACACGAGTGGTTCGGGACGGAATCTCTTTGACTTTTTGGTGCCATAGCTTTGACTCCACCCCAGAAATAGTAATAGGAGGGAGCCGCTACTTCACCGGGAGATCGTGATGAGGCAAAAGGGGGCTTTATTAAAGTCCTATGGGTCGTCCACTAAGTGAGTGAAAGAGGTCTCATTGGGAGAATTGGGAAGAGAAAAGGACAGCCTCCCACTATGTGAAAGAAGAGCTTTTTCTCTCATATTCATTTCTATAGAATATATAGAATAGGTAGTTCGCTTAGCCGCAGCTGAAGCCATATATCTTGCCCGGGATGCTCCCAAGGTTCATCGGGACATTTTCTTCAACAACTGAACTATCATCACCGTTCTTAAGCCTATACTTGTTTGGGGGTTCCAAACCTCCTCCTATTGCCTTTACCCAGCGGCAAGACGCTTAGTTTTGTCGGAAAGGGAATGCTTATTCCCCTCTACTGTGCGGGTGCTAAGACTAGGCGAAGAATTAAATGAATCAGTTCGCTTGACCAACCCGAGCCTTCGAGCCTATAGTTCTTTTGATTTGGCTAACATCCTTCGATGACAAGCCGACCGAAGGAAGACGCACCGGGAGCCTACTTCTATCTCATCAGAAGCAGGCGCATAGGCTATAGAATATAGAATCCCACCTTCTACTCTATCAGCTACTCTAATTTTGAGTTGGTCATAGGTTGACAGTTTTCGGGGCTCACTTTGCGGGTCAGAACTATTGGAAGACGAAAGAGAACTTATTTAGACGAATAGTGTGCCGATGCCATTACCCCCAAAAATCCTACATTAGCAGTGCGGGTGAAATTATACAGAAACCAAGTCCAAGAAGATCGAGGAGGCCCTGGGGTAATAGAACAAGGGAGGAAGAAAGGAAGGAGCTTCAGATCCAGTTCCGCAAAGGTAGAATTTTTCCAGGTTAGCTAGAGAGAGCGATATTCATCTTTTATAGCTTGTTTACCGGATGCCTCGTTTTCAGGTTTGATAGAATAAAGAAGTAGAATAGATCTCTCTTCTTAAAGTATACAACACTTCCCGCAAGGTTCACACCGCGGAAAAGGTTAAACGTTGTCTCTGTCAAATAAGTTATGATACTCTGGTAATACCTGTTGCTGATCCTCATCTTGTACTTGTGAACAGCAGCAGAGGCCGCATATGATAGGTTATTCCAGAATCAATGTGAATATCACCGAATAGGAGACTTCGTTGCACAATCGTGAGTCCCTTGAATATAGAGACAAGTTTGACTTGTAAAAAAAGACGTGAGTGTCCCTAAAACTATGCCCTTGTTCTAATAGTACAAGCTTGCTATAAATCCAGTTGATAGTATATAGATAGAGAGTCCCTAGACCGAGAGACTAGTTCTCTCTAGTGTCTTTGACAACTATATACGAAAGAGTACGATAACAGGCCTTTCAGTGCCATCGAAAGAGCCTAATGCCTATATCCTACCAACCTCAATCTGCACGTCCGAAAGGGACCCTCTAATTCTATCATTCAGAAGCCTCAGGACCGTATCTATGAGGGTAAAAAGATTTTTTTGAGGCTAGCAACCGATAGCAACTGTAGCATTAGGATCGACATTGGAAGATTTTCGGGTTTCAAGGTCATACTTAAACCGTATGATCCTTATAACTCATGATAGTTTGACTAAGGAAGCATGCATTGGAGCTTACTTGTTCTCAAAACAGGTGGTAAGGCTAGTACGGAAGTCGGGATTTTTATTCACATCACTGTATCTAAAACAGTGTTCTTCATCCCTTCAGATGGCTTACGGAGGTATTCCGAAGCCACCCGAATTGTTGCCTGTACCAGTCTCCCTCAATCGATCAGGGTATCCTCGTATCATCCCTCGATTTCATCTCCAGATGATGATGTGGAAGGATGATCGGGCGGACGTTTTAGTTAAGCTCTATCTGTCTCTCGGGACTCGATCGAGTCATTCTTGTGTGTACTTGTCATTCGTAATGGTTTTAGTAACTCTTTCTTGCTTTCGTCACTTGTCATTCAGGTACTAGTATCTGTAAATAAACTCCACTCTTTCTTGTACCTGGCACTAGTCAAATTGTATCTCGGTTCATGGCATGTTAAAACGACTCTATCGGCTTATAGTCATTCCTGGCACTCGGCGCATGTCTTTGATCAACACCGGTTCCGTCACTCTGGTTGAACCAGTACTTCCTTTCTGCCGTTCCTAGGGACCACCCACTCCCGTTCCTTGGTTGTTGGTGTATTGGATCTTTGGTTTGGTTCTCGGTCAAAGTCGTGAAATCAAGATAGGGTGAACACATATGTATCGTAATATGGGTATGAGTATAGTATATGTACAAACAGGTAAGTGAACTACTCCTTCGACTGGTCTGCCGGTTTGAGGGCCTACATCGACTAGGCCTCCCGCTGACTGAGGGAAGCGATTTGTCTTAAAAAAGAAGATTTTCCGGGTGAACAATGATATGGCATGTAAATGAGTGATATGGGGAGAAGGAAGAAATTATTGTACGTATGATATGGGGTCGGTACGATACACATATGGTGAACAGTCAAAGCGAGGGATGGGGTCTAGTTAAATACGATATAGGGAGATATGGGATACAACTAATGTCGATAAGGAAGGGAGGGAAGGAGCTCTTGCCTTCAACTCAGAGCAGAACATTCCTTCCGCAACGCAAGGCCTATTTCTTTCGTAGCAGCCAAGGATGATTTCGATCCATTAGGTTCTTCGATTTGTTCAGAAAAGAAACGAGAGACAAGAAAATATCTTTGATTACGATTAAAAGGAACAATCTCAAATAGACCAAGATCCAATTTCGGGTCATTTCTTGGTGAACATGATCTGCCATAATCTCTTCGATCCCTTCATTTATGTGCCAGAATAAAGAGAGATTTGGTAGGAAAGTGGAAGAGACTTTTTTGTATATTATAATCAAAGGGAGTGGGAAAGCTGTAGTAATTCTTTGGAAAAGCCCGCTTCTCTTTGTCTTCGAGCTTGAATTCTTCAATCCACTGATTCGTTCCTTCATATACCTCCCCACCAATAGATAGAGACAAATGGGAATAACCGAACCAGTCTACAAAATGCAGTACCATGCAGCTGCTTCAAAGCCAACGTGATGCTCCTTGGTCAGATGACCAAGATATTGCCTAATACCACATATGATCGAGAAAAGAGTACCTATAATCACATGAAAACCATGAAAGCCAGTTGCTAAGAAAAAGGTAGAACCATAAATACTATTCGAAATTGTGGAGGGCGCTTGATAATATTTGTTGGGAACTGAAGAAAAGCTCAAGTATGATTAATGCTGCTAGTTCAGATTTACTACTTCTAGAAGACTTCAAAGTTAATACTGCTGAGTATTACTACTACTAGTATATTTAATACTGCTAGTCAAAGTTAGTGCTGCTTGAACAAAGTTAGTACTGCTTAGCTAGTTAGTACTGCTAGTGGTTAGTGCTGCTTAGTTGTTTATGCTGCTTATGATTAGTACTACTTATGAATTGAAGATCCGGATGGAAAGGATGACAGCTGTAAAGAATCAAGATATTCATGGAAGTATTGAAGATAATGATGGAAGATATACTGAAGATATTTTATTTATTGTAATTATCTTTTATTCAATATATGTATAGAATTGATAGAATAGTTTAGAATGAATCATTCATTCTAAGTTTAAGAGAAAATCAACCTCAAGGCATAGATCCTAATTCTAGAGAAGTAGAATTCGTCTTGAAAGAGTTTGTTCTTCAAGATTGAGGTTGAGTGTGTAATCTTGTGATTTGATAATTGAATACAAGTTTACAAGTTGTTGATTATACACTGTTTTGTTTACTGTTACATTGAATATCAAAGTGTTATTCCGCAACTTCTTTGATATTAGTTTCTGAGAATTTATTCTTGTTGAGAATTCGATCCTGACAAGTGGTATCAGAGCCTAACTCTCTCAGAAACATCTATTCATTCATCATGGAAAACCTTGCAGAATCAAACAGTACTCTGGTCTCTAAGGTTCCAATGCTCAAACCCAATGAGTTTGACATGTGGAAGATCAGAATTAGACAATACATTCTTCTCAATGACTACTCAATGTGGGATATCATTAAGAATGGTCCTTTTGAAGCAGGAAAGATTGGACCAGATGGGAAAAGACCTCCACCAAAGATAGATGGTGAGAGGAAGATCAGACAGACAGAGATGAAGGCCTTGAGCACTCTGCTCTTGGCTATCCCCAATGAATATCAGCATCAATTTTGCAACTGCACTGATGCTCAGATTCTCTGGAATGCTCTAGAGAAAAGATTTGCTGGAACTAAAAGCATCAAAAGAAATCAAAGAGATGTTCTAAAGCAGCAGTATGAGAACTTCACTTCTTCAAAGAATGAGTCTATGACTCAAACTTTTGATAGGTTCAACAAGCTCATTGGTGAACTGGCTACTGTAGGAGTGAAGATGGAGCAAGATGATATCAACAGAAAGTTTCTCAGATCTCTTGGGGATGAATGGACTATGTACACTGTCTCATATAGGAAGAGTGACAATATGGAAGAGAAGGAACTTGATGATCTATATAATGATCTAAGAGTTTTTGAAACTGAGGTAGAAACCAAGAAGAAGCCCACTGGTTATATCCACAATGCTGCACTTCTATCAGCATCTACTGATACTACTGCCAACCCTGAAGCAGTTAGTACTGCCAGTGGAGTGAATTCAGAAAAAGGCACTGAAACTATCTTTGAAGCCTTTTTGTCCAGTCACAGCAACAATTCATTGATTAATGATGATTTGGATCAACTTCACCCTGATGACCTGGAGGAGATGGACATTAAATGGCAGATGGCCATGTTATCTATGAGGGTGAAGAAGTTTATCAAAAGAACAGGAAGGAACAACTTCTCTCAAAGAAGAGAAGATGGAGCTAGTTTTGACAAGACAAAGGTGGAATGCTATAAGTGCCACATGAAAGGACACTTTGCTAGAGAATGCAGAAGTGGTGTTCCAAACCACAACCACCAACAAGCTCAGAATGGAGGCTACAATCAAAACAAGAATCCTGCTCAAGCCCTTGTTTCTCAACAAGGAATGGGGTTTGACTGGAGTGATCAAGCTGAGGAAGCCATTCAGAATCAAGCTCTTATGGCAGAAGTGTCTGATCTCCCCTCTGAGGTAATTTCTAATCTTTGCACTCAATCTTGCATAGATACTGTCAAAAGGTACAGAGATCACAACCAAAGCATGTGTGATGACCTCAAAAGATTAGAAAAGGACAGAAGAGACTATGTGTTGATAGTAGAGAGATTTGAAGAGCAAATCAAAGGCTTTCAAGCTAATGAACTTCAACACTCTTATGACACAAACTATTGGAAGTGGGAAAAGAATGAATTAGAGACCAAACTGTCTAAAGTCCTTAGAAGAGAGTGATAGGCTGAAAGAGGAACTATTTAAAGTTAAGCTTGACATAGAAAAGTTTTCATATGCTTCAAAAGCAATGGATTCTCTTCTAAAGGCTCAGATTCATGATTAGATGAAGCCTGGTATTGGATACAACAATACACCCCCTCCTTACAACAACAACTATATCTCTCCTACTTCAGACTTGTTAGAGACCAAGGAGAAAAAGGACTTGTCTGAGGAAGCTTTTAAGATAGATCCTTTGGATGAGGTAGTAGTTAAGGATTTGACTGAGAAAGAAGCCAGTGAGAATAGGGATAATGCTGTGAGTAAAGAGATACCATTAGAAAACAACATTATCACCAATGAGGGATGTGGGAAAATCTGGGTCAAGTCTAAGGAGATAGAGAAGACCAAAGGAAAGGATAACAAGGTCCATTACAAACAAACCACGGTTGTGAATCCTGGACCTTGTAAACAATGTGCTTGCAATAAAGTTAAGAGCCTAAATTCTGGTATAAAAAGAGGTAACCAAAGAAACTGGAATAATCAATGGGCTCAGAAACAAGGAGTTGATCTGAATAAAATCAATAGACCAAAACCTTGTTTCATATGTGGCAAGCTGAATCATTTGGTTAAGTATTGTTTCTTCAACCCTATTAACCAACAGATGAACTTTCAAAGATTTGTGCAAAAACCTGTTGGTTATAGGAAACCAAAGAAATCTGTTGAAACCAAAGGCCCTATGAAAAATAAGGTTTTAAAAGAAAGTGTTTTAATATGGGTGCCTAGAAGCACTAACAGTGTTAGTACTGCTGAAAATATTAATGCTGCTAACACAGTTACTACTGCTAACAAGGTTAGTACTGCCAAGCATGCAAGTACTGCTCAGGCTGTTAGTACTTCTAAAACCAGTACTGCTTCTGGCAAATGTGTTTCCAAGCCTATCATTGTGACAAAGTACTCCAAAAATGAGGAGTCAAAGTTTAAAAATCTTGTCAAGAAAGAATGCAAGTATTTTGATGAGAAAGGGGTACCCAAGACCACTTTGGCTCGGGTTCCTAATTCATACTAACTGATTTATATTATGTGCAGGGAAACCAACAGCTCAAAGGAAAGAGCATATGGTATGTTGATAGTGGTTTCTCTAGGCACATGACAGGTAACATGTCATGCCTTCAGGATTTCAAGCATATCAATGGAGGACATGTTGCATTTGGAGATAATCTTACTGGTGGTAAAATAAGTGGAAAAGGTAATGTTACCAAAGGTAAGATGACATTTGAGGATGTCTACTATGTTGATCAATTGAAATACAACCTGTTAAGTGTATCACAGGTTTGTGACAAACAACATAGCATATTATTTACAAATACTGAGTGTATGATCCTTGCTCCAGGGTTCAAGGTAGTTGATGAAAGCATGATACTACTTAGAACTCCAAGAAAGGACAATGTTTATTGTCTTGATATGGACAATGTTGATAGTGATTCATCCCTGAACTGTCTTGTTTCAAAAGCTTCTGTGGATGAATCCTCTCTTTGGCACAGAAGGATGTGTCACATGAACTTCAAGACTATGAACAAACTTGTTAAAAACAACCTTGTAAGAGGTTTACCTTCAAAAGTATTTTCATGTGATGATCATTGTGTTGCATGTCTTAAAGGCAAACAACACAAAACTTCTCATAAGACCAAAGAGTTGAACACAATTTCTTCTTGTCTCCAGTTATTGCATATGGATCTGTTTGGTCCTACAAATGTTATGAGTATAGGCAAGAAATCTTACTGCTTGGTTATTGTTGATGATTACTCTAGATTTACCTGGGTATATTTTCTAAGGACTAAGGATGAGACAAGTGGACTGATCAAATCCTTTATCCTAAGAATTGAAAACCAAACTAATCAAAAAGTAAAAGTCATTAGATCAGATAATGGGACTGAGTTTAAAATTTTTGATCTAAACACCTTCTGTGAAGAGAAAGGCATTGAGAGACAATATAGTGCCCCTAGGACTCCTCAACAAAATGGAGTTGCTGAGAGGAGAAATAAGACACTAATAGAGGCTGCTAGATCTCTGTTGACTGATTCAAAACTGCCAATTACCTTCTGGGCTGAAGCAGTTAATACTGCTTGTTATGTCCAAAACAAAGTTCTAGTGGTCAAGCCAAAGAACAAGACCCCTTATGAGCTTTTAAATAAAAGAAAACCTTTCATTGGATTTTTCAAACCTTTTGGGTGTCCTTGTACAATTCTCAATACCAAATCTCACTTAGGTAAGTTTGATAGCAAAGCAGATGATGGATTTCTTGTTGGTTACTCATCTCAGAGTAAGGCTTACAGAGTCTTTAACTCTTCTTCTAGAATAATTGAAGAAAGTGACAATGTCAAATGCAATGAGAACACACCAAATCCAATTGGGTCTGGTCCTCAGTGGCTCTTTGACATTGACTCACTAACTAACTCTTTTGGTTTCAGTAGTGATGATTATGCAGGTTCAGGGAGTGGAGGATCAGGGACTACACAAGTTCAAGAAAGTATATCTCAATCTGTGATCTTTCCCATACCCACAGTGGATCCTGTTGAAGACTGTGAAAAGGAACCATCTACTGGACCAAGTCAAAGTGAAGAAGAAAGTAGAGATGAGGAGACTCAAGAAAATAAAGAACCAGAAGTAGCTACTAAAACACTTCAGTTGAGTTGAATGACTCTAATCTAGAGGTGGAACTTAATGAAGAACCTAGTCATCACAGCAGAATTCAAAAGAATCATCCTCCACAGCTGGTAATAGGGGATATATCTTCTCCTATGATGACTAGAAATCAAAGTAGGCTTCAAGAAATGCAAGATCAACAACATACAGTGCTTTCTTGCTTTTTATCCCAACTTGAGCCTAAAAAGGCACATGATGCTATGAAAGAATCCAGTTGGATAGAAGCCATGCAAGAAGAGCTACTGCAGTTCAAGCTGCAAGATGTTTGGGATCTGGTAGACCTTCCTAAAGGCCAAAGAGCAATAGGAACAAAATGGGTCTTCAGGAATAAGAGAGATGAAAGAGGAATAGCCATAAGAAACAAAGCAAGGTTGGTGTCTCAAGGATATACACAAGAAGAAGGAATAGACTATGAAGAAGTATTTACACCTGTGGCTAGGATAGAAGCAATTAGATTATTCCTAGCTTATGCTTCTTATATGAAATTCAAAGTCTATCAAATGGATGTCAAAAGTGCATTTCTTTATGGCTCAATTGAAGAAGAAGTATATGTCTGTCAACCACCAGGGTTTGAAAACCCAAGCTATCCAGACAGGGTACACAAATTGAAGAAAGCACTTTATGGACTACATCAAGCTCCAAGAGCATGGTATGACACTCTGTCATCCTATCTCTTGGAAAATGGCTTTGAAAGAGGAGTCATTGATAAGACTCTATTCATCAAGAGAAAGAAGAAGGATATCTTGCTGGTCCAAATCTATGTTGATGATATTATCTTTGGATCAACAAGAGACAACATGTGCAAGGAGTTTGAGGAACTAATGCATCAAAGGTTCAAGATGAGTTCAATGGGGGAACTTACTTTCTTCCTTGGACTCCAAGTACAACAGAAGTCAGATGGAATCTTCATCTGTCAGTCCAAGTATGTGCAGGACATTCTAACCAAGTTTGGTTTCTCAGATTCAAAACTTGCTAGCACACCTATGGAGACACACAAGCAGATAACAGCAGATCTTGAGGGGGAGGATATGGATGTTCATCATTATAGATCCATGATTGGCTCTCTCATGTATCTTATAGCCTCTAGGCCAGATATAATGTTTCCAGTCTGTGTATGTGCAAGATTCCAAGTTAGGCCAAAGCAATCTCACTATCAAGCTGTTAAAAGGATATTCAGATATCTCAAAGGGCAATCCAGATTGGGACTTTGGTATCCTCATGACTCATCCTTTGACCTGCTTGCATACTCAAATAGTGATCTAGGTGGAGCAAACTTGGACAGAAAATCTACTTCTGGAGGATGTCAGTTTTTGGGTGCAAGACTAGTTTCATGGCAGTGCAAGAAACAAACCACAATATCCACATCTACAACAGAGGCAGAGTACATAGCAGCTGCAAGTTGCTGTTCTCAAGTCTTATGGATTCAGAATCAAATGCTGGATTATGGGGTAACCTTTCTACACACTCCAATTTTTATTGATAATAGCAGTGCTATTAGCATTGTGAATAATCCTGTCAAGCACTCAAAGACAAAGCACATTGAGATCAGGTATCACTTCATAAGAGACTGTAATGAAAAGAAACTTATTCAAGTTGTAAAAGTTCACACTGATAACCAGTTTGCTGATCTATTCACTAAAGCTTTTGATGTGGGTAGATTCACTTTCTTGGTAACAAGTGTGGGAATGATCAACTCTGAATAAGCCCCTTCTCAAAAAGTAGTTATATACCTGTATATTGTTTATTCTTGGTGTTACTAATCTTCTTTTTCAGGATATATATAGCAGTACTCAGTGTATCACAAGCTTAAAAGAGTAAGTATGGTTAATACTGCCAGTACAGTTTTAATACTGCTAGTAGTTAATACTGCTAGTGGTTAATACTGCTAGTAGTTAATACTGCTAGTGGTTAATACTGCTAGTAGTTAATACTGCTAGCTAGTTAATACTGCTAGTGGTTAATACTGCTCTCAGTTAATACTGCTAGTTAGTTAATACTGCTAGTAGTTAATACTGCTCTCAGTTAATACTGCTAGTTAGTTAATACTGCTAGTGGTTAATACTGCTTTCAGTTAATACTTCTTTCAGTTAATACTGCTTTCAGTTAATACTGCTTATGTCCCGAATACTATAAATACTTTTTGCCCGCCTAAAAGTTCATAACGACTCTTTGCATACTGTTCTCTTGCGCTCTAAACTCTCTCTCTCTCTCGAGTTCCAAGTTTTCAAGCAAGAAACTTCAAGGTCAATGGCATCCATGGCGTTCATTGATGAGCACAATGAAATCGCGATGCTCCAAAAGCCAAAACAAGCTGCAGGTTTTCATCAGATAGTCGACTTTCTGAAGTCCAGCCACATTGCCCATGCTCTCACTATATCTCCTACTATCTTCATAGAGCAATAGAGGCAATTCTGGGCACATGCCACCATTGTTACTGAGAATGGTGTGCAAATGATCAAGACGAAGGTGTGTGGCAAGCCATTAACAGTTACTGAAGAGGTAATTCGCATCAGTCTACGTCTAGACGATGCCTCTGGTATAACTTCTATCTCTAATGATGAACTGTTTTCTACTCTTTCAAGAATGGGGTATGGAGGCCCATTGGGTGTGTTCAAGTTCTTAAAAGCAAAATTTTCACCTCAATGGCGTTTCTTTGTCCATACCCTTATGCATTGTATCTCTAAAAAGACTACTGGATGGAGTGAGTTCAGTAGCACCATTGCTTATGCTCTGGTATGCTTAGCCACTGCCAGAAAGTATAATTTTTCCCAAATGATTTTCAATGATCTTGTCTCAAACTTGGGAAACAAAAAGAGCTTTTATATGTACCCCAGGTTTGTTCAAGCAGTTATCACCCACGAATTGACGGATATTCCTCATTTTGATGGGATAATGTACCAAAAACCCCTAAAGGCAAGGTTTTCTCAAATATGAGAAGATCTGCTGGGGACTCGGAAGGAGTTGACACCCCATTGTTCTCTACAATGATGGTGGTGTCCCAAACTGATGAAGGTATGGTAGCAGGGTCAAGGCCCCCATTAGACCAACCCACTGCTAGCCAATCCCAACCTTCCCACTCTAAATCAATTCCCCAGTCTCTTCTTGATAAACCAACTTTACCAATCACCCAAACATACAAAAGGAAACAGGTAAAGAAGGCTCCTTCCCTTCTTGTACCAACAACCCCTAAGCCTTTAAGCCCTCTAAGGGAGGATTCTCCCTTAGAGAATATCTACAGGGAAACCACAAGGGTGTCTCCCAACCCAAAGGAGGTGCTCTCTGAGGAGGAGGTTGAGCATATGGGTCCTGAGGCTGCCACTACTCCTGCTAGCACAGAGGAGGACAGTGGTAACATACATAAGACCTCTCCCATGGCAACTTTGAATGAGCAATCATTCAAAGGTCCCCGGTGCCAAGAAACCAAGGGGGTGGATAGTGCTTCTGCTTGGCAGAAGGCTTCCACTACTAAAAGATCCCATGATCCTTCAAAAGGGGGTAACACTCCTGGAGAAGGTGAGGACATATATGACTATCTTGAATTGATGGACACAATGGCCAACATCAACAGGGATGTCATCAAGAAGGGGAAAGATATTGAAGAGCTGAAACTGGTCATTCTGTCTCAACAAGTACAAATTACCAAACTGAAGAAATTGGTGACAAGATTGGTCCAGAAAAGGAGAAGAAAGCAATTTGTGTTAAAGAAGAGGGACAATGCTCAAGATGCTTCCAACAAGGGGGAGAATCAAGAGAATGAAATAGAGAAGAAAGCAAATCTGAGATGGGATTTGATGTTGAGGGGGAGAAAGAAGCAGAAATAGAGAAAGAAACAGAATTTGCCCAAGCAACATAAACTGTTAATGCTGCCGAGGTCAAAGAAGCAGTAGTAACAGGGCTTTCTGCAGAAGAATTGGAAATTGGAGAAACGTTGGTAAAAGCCAAGAATGACACTCCTAAGGCTTCTCAAAAGGCCAAGGGAGTGGTCATAGATGAAGGAGTCCTTCAAAAGAAGAGAAAAGAAAGAAGTGAGGCAGGTTTGAAGGATACAAAAGGAAAAGGAAAGATGGTTGAACCTGAACAACCTTTAAAGAAGAAAAGTCAGATTGAGTTAGATGAAGAAGTGGCAAAAGAGCTTCAAGCTGAAATGGAAAAAGAGGAACTGCTACAATCTGAGAAGGATAGAGAGCTTGCACTGAATATGGCCAGAAAACTAAATGAAGAGTATCAGAAGAGCATGAAAACAACAGCTCAGGCCAAGAAAGTACAAGTCAAAAGAATGCCACTCAAAAAGAAGAAGAGACAACCCTCCAAGACCTTTTTGGCCAATCAAGAAAGAAGAAAAATGATAAATTTCCTGAAAGGTGCAATTGGAGTCAAGGGGGAGATGTTCACAAACATGGCATACAATCAGGTTGAAGAGTTGTACAAGAAAGAGATGGAAAATCTTCAAGGGGATTCATCTAAAAGGGAAGAGGCTGAGAGAAGAATGAAGGAGATGTATGATCTTAATATTAAAAAACCATTCCCTGAGGAGACCACACCCTCAAAAGACAAAGCTGAAGAGATGAAGGAAGAACAAGAGAGTGTTGGTATAGAAGCCAAATCTGGAAAGAGGGTGAAGACAATTGCTTTCAAAAAGCAGTCTAAAAGGCCTAGAATGGAAGAAACAGCAGAAACTGCAGGAGAACCTTCAGATGTACCTTTAGCAGAATCAGTGCAAAGTCCAGAGCAGTCCAATAAGCAAACTGTTGAGAGTATGGATTTGTATATGACCATAGTAGAACCTATGAAGGCTGTTCCAATCTCCATGAAAGCTCCTGAGATTACCTTTTGGGACATTCTAAGAGATAATGGAAAGGATTTCTTCAGAATCAAAAGAGCTGATGGTTCATTTGAAGCATATTCAACATGGGGGAGAGTTATCAGAAGTTGTTCAAGAGCTGATATAGAAGAATTATACAAAGTAGGGATAAAACTCTATGAGCCTGTGTTGAAAGGTACTGAAGAGAATCTTCTCAAGATAGCAATGGAATACTTGTGCATGATGTTTGATCCAGAAAGAGTGGCTTATAGGATTAAAGATCATCATCATGATTTTATATTCAAGAAGATTGATAAATGGATACTTTTTGAAAACTATGGGGTATACATGATTACTATTGACAATTGTTATCATGAATACTATCTAGTGGACAAAATTTATAAGCATAGCAAGGAGAAGCTAGAAGGGATGCTTAAAGCTACACTGGTATGCTCAAAGGATTCAGAGATGGCTAAAATTGTGGTGAGAAGAACTGTAAATCAAAGTCTGGGGCTAAATCCAAATTTGGGAAACTGAACCTGAAGTGTTGAAAGCATCTTGAAGAAAATCTGAAGAACTTGACTTCTTTCCTTAAAAGTCAAGTTAGGGGGAGATTGTTGGGAACTGAAGAAAAGCTCAAGTATGATTAATGCTGCTAGTTCAGATTTACTACTGCTAGAAGACTTCAAAGTTAATACTGCTGAGTATTACTACTGCTAGTAGAATTAATACTGCTAGTCAAAGTTAGTGCTGCTTGAACAAAGTTAGTACTGCTTAGCTAGTTAGTACTGCTAGTGGTTAGTGCTGCTTAGTTGTTTATGCTGCTTATGATTAGTACTGCTTATGAATTGAAGATCCGGATGGAAAGGATGACAGCTGTAAAGAATCAAGATATTCATGGAAGGATTGAAGATAATGATGGAAGATATATTGAAGATATTTTATTTATTATAATTATCTTTTATTCAGTATATGTATAGAATTGATAGAATAGTTTAGAATGAATCATTCATTCTAAGTTTTAGAGAAAATCAACCTCAAGGCATAGATCCTAATTCTAGAGAGTAGAATTCGTCTTGAAAGAGTTTGTTCTTCAAGATTGAGGTTGAGTGTGTAATCTTGTGATTTGATAATTGAATACAAGTTTACAAGTTGTTGATTATACACTGTTTTGTTTACTGTTACATTGAATATCAAAGTGTTATTCCGCAACTTCTTTGATATTAGTTTCTGAGAATTTATTCTTGTTGAGAATTCGATCCTGACAATATTCCATTCCTTGAAAGGCGGTGAATACTAGAGCCAGTGAAACGGTAGCTACTAAAGCGTAAATTGCTCGTTTTTCCTTCCCCGCGAGTATAGCATGATGAGCCCAAGTTACGGCAGCTCCGGATGAAAGGGGAATAAGAGTATTAAGAAAAGGGGTTTCCCGAGGATCTAAAACCGCAATCCCCTTTGGGGGCCAAATACCTCCGATCTCTACCGTAGGTGCTAAAGAAGAATGAGAAGAAGCCCGAAAAAGAGCAAAAAGGAACATAACCTCCGAAACGATAAACAGAATAAACCCATATCGAGGTCCTAATTGTACGACTTTGGTATGATGTCCTTCCAACGTGGAGTCACGTAGAACATCGCGCCACCATACGAACATGGTATATAGGATAAATATTAGGCCCAAATTGAGAAGTGTTGCACCCCCTTGAAATGAGTGCATGTACATCACACCTCCTACAGTGGTTGCCAAAGCTCCGAGTGAACCCGAAATAGGCCATGGACTTGGATCTACCAAATGATAAGAGTGCCTTTGAGATTCAATCATAAACAACTTTGCCTCGGTTGCATGTACACCCCCCCTTCACCCCCGCCCCCTAAAGTGGTGTGGTAAAGATCTTTGGGGTCTCTCTTTCTATCTGACAGGAAAAACAAATAGGAAGGGATGGTTCTTTCATTGCAAGAAGTATAACTAGAAAAGGATCTCCCTATTACTTTGAGAAGATAATCGTTGGTTTGACCGACGAACTACGTGGGAAAATGGACCTTCTTTCTTTTCAGAAAGCATTTTTGGAAAGTAACAATTCCATTCAGTTCGGTTTCGGAAAACTTTCCGCCGGGGCCTAACATCAAAGGCACAGGTTGATCTCTCTGGTTGAGGCTGCAATTCATTTTGACACGTGGGAAGGGCTTACTCTACTAGTGGCTCGGCTTGGTCTCGCTCCCTTCCCGTACTATTCCTCCCCACTAAAAAAAGAGCGATTGAGAATCTCGAGAACCTTTCTGAACGTCTGTCTTCGCGGGGCGATTTGAAAAGGAGTATATCTTTCTTGTAGTGCCTTCCATTCCACTATTCTGATCAAGAAAGAATCTCTTCTGAATGACCAAGTCATAATGAGATTAAAAACCGATGCTTCCTTGGCCGTGTGAAACATGGATTAGCATTATGTCATTCCTACAAGTGATACCCCATCCAGGATTGGAAGAAGTGCTATATGAGGACTTCGAGATCAAATAGAATATGTTCCTTTCCATTCCTCGTGAGCCACTGATTTCTCCGAAACAAGAGATCAAAGTGATCTTCCTCCTTTTTCCCAATAAGTCGACGGCCTTACACCATTGGGAGACTTCGAATAAACTGGAGTACATATAGGATAGACCGGTGCTAAAACCTTTTCTCAAGATATCTTCCAAACTGTTGGGGTCCTTGCTCCGGATGTTGTTCGTACGGTGTGAAAGCAGTTGGTTACGTAGTTTTAGAATTCTGCTGATCCCAAGTAGTCTATCTCCATCATTGCATATGGCTATATAGAAAGTAAAGAGGAAAAGGCATGACCAGAAGAATTGTGTGAAATAAGTGAATTTATCCAGTTGAGGCATCTTGATTGAGAATAAAGGATTCCCCCCGTACAGAAGGAGAGGCCTTCCTGTACGAGTAGCGAAGAACTAAACGATAACTTTTGTTGGTTGTTGACCAACGGAAATAAAGGGAGAAAGAAATGGGATTGTGTCAACAGGCCCCTATTCCGACGAAAAACAACCCCTTTTCTTTTTGTTTAGCCTGTTCCTATCAGAAAAATTACGATTTCAGAGAAGAGGAAAAAAGTCCTCCGTCATAGGCGGTCGAGGGTACCTTCCTAGAGGTTCTTTTTTAATCTGAATCAGGTCTTCTCACTTATGTTTATGCTTATGATAATATATGCCGATCCCTAATCTCACAAATAGATTTCGACCCAATCTCCCATTTGTGAAGTAGATCATGAGTGTATTCCGCCTACATTTGTTAGGTTCTTTGATTCTGTAAGTTTGTCTTGTTTAGATTGCACGAGAGCGCCTTTTTTACTTTATATAAAAAATACAGATTTACAATAATGGGTAACCTTCATCAATAAACCTTGCATAAGAGATTGATCCTCCTGACTTGAACTGAGCACGAATTTCATTTGTATTTGAGCGTAAAAGCAACATATTGCTTTGAAGGTTGGAAACCTACTGGTTCAGCCAAGAAATAGAAACCGAATGAAGGAAGCGAAGATCAGATTCAAAATATGCCATGGAGAAGAGCTTACTTATGAGCGGAAGACGAAGTCGCAGGGGAACCTGTGGCTGGATTGAATCCTTCTCAGGAAGAGCTGATGCTTGCTGGGTCTTTTTGTCTAGCAGCTATAGAAAAGCCTATAGTATAGTATAGTATAGTATAGGGCTGGAATCGTAAGAAAACCCAGTCTCCAACTGAAAATTCCCTCTCACTTCTATGTTGATCCTCATATTGCTTCATTCTAACTTGTGCCCTTGACTGTCCTTCGAAATCTGTATGACAGTTGACTGCTCCCTGAGATGACTCTCTACCGAGGCAACATTGGAACCTTCAGGCTGGGGCATAGGTATAAGTGTTGGAGCATAGCGATAGAGGGATTCAATTCAAATGGGGTCATTTTCATTGTGGTATGATAAGTAGTGTCGTACCACCACTCTGCTAAGGATAACCACTTATATACCACTTCTGTGGCGCGAGTGGCCTTCTGTGCTACTCATTAATCATTAATCTGGGGTTAAATAACAGAATTTGATGATGTTAGAGACCCCTTCAATAATAGGTCCAACTATTTTTCATTCCTCGGAAAAAATTATCAAGCTAGTGCTACTGCCTTCCTTCGTGCGCCTTCTTTGATTTCTGTGGCTTTACTGGTACGAGCCGCGATCTCAAGTCTTGTTCGCATGCTTCCGGAACTTGTTCGTCAACACCAGGTCAGCAGGTGGCTCCTTCATCAGACATGGCTATGCTCACCATATTGCAGTATAATGGGCGATATCTCCTACGCTGTCTTTGTGGATTCCCACCGAATTCCATGTAGTCTTCTCTTTCTGTGCGGCTTTCTTTATAGGGATCCTGCCGGCACGGTACTCCGTTTCCAGCAAGTTCGTGAAGGTCTAGAAATTTTCAAGGGGATGTTGTACGTACCGATGTTTTTGACGGTACTTAGGGTCCTCAGTACGACTTCGTTTGGCCTGTGTTCCAAATTCAATGCTCAGGCAACTCAAAAGCCTTATTCTTCAACAGGAGCTGGTCTAGTACTTCGGGGCAGTAACTCAAAGTGGTACCAGGTCAGTCCCTAACTATTTGCTTCCACTAAATACGCGATAACGCTAACTCATGTGCTGAACACAGGGTCAGTCACGGACCTCTTAGGTTTTTTCAGAAAGAACCAAAAAATTCTCGTTAAGGTCCCATAGATAGAACCTGATACGAAGTACTGAACATAAGACCTATGTAAGGGAGTCAGTCCTACTCATAAAGGTGAAGGACCAAGCACTAGATCGTTGAAAACAAAAAGAAAGACTGACTTTTAGATAACTTATTTAGGAAGGAGCCATCGTAACTGCTCGCCATCGGAATAGGCTTTCAAGGCAGCTGCCGAGTCAGCCAGTAAGTAAGCAGGTAATAGTCAGCCAGCAAGCTGGGCCGTTCTTGCCAGTTCGAGTACGAGACTTCGGTGTAGTACTACTATAACGGTTTTGACACATACTAAGGACTCCTTTTGTAAAGCAACTTATTGTGCTTTTATTCCAGCCAACGAAGCTCCATCTAATCTAGGCTCGGTTCGGTTCACCCATCATACCTACTAAGTAGAAGGCAGGCGAACTAGGACCAGTGCAACAAAGTTTAGACTCTCGCGATTGGACTCTATAACAGAAGAGGTTGTGCAAAAAGGAAAGAGAAAAGAAGCTTTGCAAATGCTAAGGCCAAAGCTCTTTGGGCGATATTATAGCATAGCGCATTTCCTCATGATTTGGGTGATGTGGTTGTTCCATCGGTTTTCTTTATGGAGGGATCTATTAATCAATATGTTCTTGAAAGGCGGATTGACAAGTGCGACGAGGAGATGGAGATTCCAGAAAAGTCTACAAATAAGTAAGTGAAGGCTTGGCTTACGTGCTCAGCTCAAGCAAGAAGAAGCTATAAAGTCAAGCCTATTGAATGGTGGTAGAGGGAGTGGAGGTCTAAAAGTCAGAAGAGAACACTGTGCAAAGGGTACGCGACCACAACGCACTGTTGTCCCTTTTTTTTCTTTTTTTTTCTTCGCACTAGGAGTAGCTGTAACTTAGCAATTCGATTGTACTCAGATCGAACATGGCAATGAATGTAAGTGTGCTCTCTAGGCCTTACTTATTGATGACTGATCTACATTCTCAGCTGATGACATTGAATGATTTAAGGACGCTGGGCGGCCAGCTTGCTTGCGCTTGGGCTGTTTCGCCGTGGCTTGGGGTATAACGGTTCGGAGAGATCGACGAGCACCTCACACTGCCATGCCAACTGCAGCTTTTGAATCAATTTTGGGGTGATCTTTGACCAACCGATGCAGCGGGAATGGGATATTGAATGAAAGTCAATCGAAGAGACAAGTGACTTCCTCTTTTTTCGCTAAGGAAATATGCTAACACTCTAAACGATTCTTGAGACGACTGTTCTATAGCCATAGAGAACAACCTACATCCGAACTCATACCTACAAGCCTATGTGTTGGGAACTAAAGAAAAGATCAAGTATGGTTAATGCTGCTGATTCAGATTACTACTGCTAGTGTTATTCAAGATTAATACTGCTAGTATTACTACTGCTAGTAATTAATACTGCTAGTCAAAGTTAGTGCTGCTTGAACAAAGTTAGTACTGCTTAGTTAGTTAGTACTGCTAGTAGTTAGTACTGCTTGGTAGTTAATGCTGCTAGAAGAAGTTAATGCTGCTGAGCATAGTTAGTGCTGCTTAAGAGATCCGAATGGAAAGAATAACAGCTGGATGGATTGAAGATATACATGGAAGCTTAGAGATATACATGGAAGATATACTGAAGATTTGTTTATTTATTGTAATTATCTTTTGATTAGTATATGTATAGAATGTACAGAATAGATAGAAATAATTTTGATAATTTTTGATAGAGAGAAAACAACCTCAAGGCATAGATCCTAATTCTAGAGAAGTAGAATTCGTATTGGTGAGCTTGTTCATCAATATTGAGGTTGAGTGTGTAATCTTGTAACTTCAAAGCATTCAATACAAGTTTACAGTTTGTTCTTCATATTTTATGTATTGATTTACTGTTTCATTGAATATTAAAGTGTTATTCCGCAAACTTCTTTGATATTGTTTCTGAGAATTAATTCTTGTTAAGAATTCGATCCTGACAAGTGGTATCAGAGCTAAACTCTCCCAGAAACATCTATTTATCATGGAAAATCTTACAGAATCAAGCAGTACTTTGGTCTCCAAGGTTCCAATGCTCAAACCCAGTGAGTTTGACATGTGGAAGATGAGAATCAGACAATATATTCTCCTCACTGACTACTCAATGTGGGATATCATTGAGAATGGTCCTTCTGAAGCTGGAAGGATAGGACCAGATGGGAAAAGACCTCCACCAAAGACAGATGGTGAGAGGAAGATCAGACAGGCAGAGATGAAGGCCTTGAGCACTTTGCTCTTGGCAATCCCCAATGAATATCAACATCAATTTTGCAACTGCACTGATGCTCAAATTCTCTGGAATGCTCTAGAGAAAAGATTTGTTGGAACTAAGAGCATCAAAAGAAATCAAAGAGATGTTCTAAAGCAACAATATGAGAACTTTACTTCCTCAAAGAATGAGTCTATGACTCAAACTTTTGATAGGTTCAACAAGCTCATTGGTGAACTGGCTACTGTAGGAGTGAAGATGGATCAAGATGACATCAACAGAAAGTTCCTCAGATCTCTTGGGGATGAGTGGACTATGTACACTGTCTCTTATAGGCAGAGTGACAATCTGGAAGAGAAAGAACTTGATGATCTATACAATGATCTAAGAGTTTTTGAAACTGAGGTAGAGATCAAGAAGAAGCCTACTGGTTATGTCCACAATTCTGCACTTCTTTCAGCAGCCACTGATACTACTGCTATCCATGAAGCAGTTAGTACTGCTAGTGGAGCAAGTTCAGAAAAAGGAACTGAAACAATCTTTGAAGCCTTCTTGTCCAGTCAAAGTAATAATTCATTGATCAATGATGATCTGGATCAACTTCACCCTGATGACCTGGAGGAGATGGATATCAAATGGCAGATGGCCATGCTATCCATGAGGGTGAAGAAGTTTATTAAAAGAACAGGAAGGAATAACTTTTCTCAAAGAAGAAAAGATGGAGCTGGTTTTGACAAGACCAAGGTGGAATGTTATAAGTGTCACATGAAAGGACACTTTGCTAGAGAATGCAGGAGTGCTGTTCCAA
The DNA here is from genome assembly GCA_023525745.1 of Arctium lappa. Lineage (NCBI taxonomy): Eukaryota > Viridiplantae > Streptophyta > Magnoliopsida > Asterales > Asteraceae > Arctium > Arctium lappa. The sequence goes on from CM042061.1 coordinate 60,625,719, forward strand.
ACAACAACCACCAACAAGCTCAGAATGGAGGCTACACTCAGAACAAGAATCCTGCTCAAGCCCTTGTTTCTCAACAAGGAATGGGATTTGACTGGAGCGATCAAGCTGAGGAAGCCATTCAGAATCAAGCTCTTATGGCAGAAGTGTCAGATCTCCCCTCTGAGGTAATTTCTAATCTTTGCACTAAATCTTGCAATGACACTGTCAAAAGATACAGGGATCACAATCAAAGTATGTGTGATGACCTCAAAAGATTAGAAAAAGATAGAAGAGATTATGTGTTAATAGTAGAAAGATTTGAAGAACAAATCAAAGGCTTTCAAGCTAATGAACTTCAACACTCCTATGACACTAACTATTGGAAGTGGGAAAAGAATGAGTTAGAAACCAAACTGTCTAAATCCTTAGAAGAGAGAGATAGGCTGAAGGAGGAACTGTCTAAAGTTAAACTTGACATAAAAAAGTTTTCATATGCTTCAAAAGCAATGGATTCTCTTCTAAAGGCTCAGATTCATGATAAGATGAAGCCGGGTATTGGATACAACAGTACACCACCTCCTTACAACAACAATTATATCTCTCCTACTTCAGACATGTTAGAAACCAAGGAGAAAAAGGACTTATCTGAGAAAGCCTTTAAGATAGATCCTTTGGATGAAGTAGTAATTAAGGATTTAACTGAGAAAGAAGCCAGTGAGGATAGAGATAATGATGTAAGTAAAGAGATCCCATTAGAAAACAACATTATCACTAATGAGGGATGTGGGAAAATCTGGATCAAGTCCAAGGAGATAGAGAAGACCAAAGGAAAAGATAACAAGGTTCATTACAAACAAACCACAGTTGTGAATCCTGGATCTTGTAAACAGTGTGATTGCAGTAAAGCCAAGAGCCTAAATTCAGGTTTAAAAAGAGGAAATCAAAGAAACTGGAATAATCAATGGGCTCAGAAGCAAGGAGTTGATCTGAGTAAAATCAATAGACCAAAACCTTGCTTCATATGTGGCAAGTTAAATCATTTGGCTAAATACTGCTTCTTTAACCCTATCAATCAACAGATGACTTTTCAAAAATTTGTGCAAAAACCTGTTGGAAATAGGAAGGCTGTAAAGAAACATGGTGAAAAGAAAGGCCCCATGAAGAAAAAGATTTTAAAAGAAAGTATTAAAATGTGGGTGCCCAAAAGCACTAAAACTGTTAGTGCTGCTGACAGGGTTAGTGCTGCTGGAAGCATTACTGCTGCTACCTGTGTTAGTACTGCTGAAAATATTAATGCTGCTAATACAGTTAGTACCTCTTCAAAGATTAATACTGCCAACACAGTTACTGCTGCTAACACAGTTACTGCTGCTAACACAGTTACTGCTGCTAACACAGTTACTACTGCTAACAAGGTTAGTACTGCTAAGCATGCAAGTGCTGCTAAAGCAGTTAGTAACTCTAAAACCAGTACTGTTTCTAGCACAAATGTTTCCAAGCCTATTATTGTGACAAAGTACTCCAAGAATGAGGAGCTAAAATTCAAAAATCTTGTCAAGAAAGAATGCAAGTATTTTGATGAGAAAGGGGTACCCAAGACCACTTTGGCTTGGGTTCCTATTTCATACTAACTGATCTATCTTATGTGCAGGGAAACCAACAGCTCAAGGGAAGGAGCATATGGCATGTGGATAATGGTTGCTCTAGGCACTTGACAGGTAACATGTCATGCCTTCAGGATTTCAAGCATATCAATGGAGGACATGTTGCATTTGGAGATAATCTTACTGGTGGTAAGATAAGTGGAAAAGGTAATGTCACCAAAGGTAAGATGACATTTGAGGATGTCTACTATGTTGATCAATTGAAGTACAACCTGTTAAGTGTATCACAGGTATGTGACAAACAACATAGTATATTATTTACAAATACTGAGTGTATGATCCTTGCTCCAGGGTTCAAGGTAGTTGATGAAAGCATGATACTACTTAGAACTCCAAGAAAGGACAATGTTTACTGTCTAGATATGGACAATGTTGATAGTGATTCATCTCTAAATTGTCTTGTTTCAAAAGCCTCTGTAGATGAATCCTCTCTTTGGCACAGAAGGATGTGTCACATGATTTTTAAGACTATGAACAAACTTGTTAAAAACAACCTTGTAAGAGGTTTACCATCTAAAGTCTTTTCATGTGATGATCATTGTGTTGCTTGTCTTAAAGGCAAACAACATAAAACTTCTCATAAGACCAAAGAGATAAATTCAATTTCTTCTTGTCTCCAGTTATTGCATATGGATCTGTTTGGTCCTACAAATGTTATGAGTATAGGCAAGAAATCTTATTGCTTGGTTATTGTTGATGATTACTCTAGATTTACCTGGGTTTATTTTCTAAGGACTAAGGATGAGACAAGTGGACTGATCAAATCCTTTATCCTAAGAATTGAAAACCAAACTAATCAAAAAGTAAAAGTCATTAGATCAGATAATGGGACTGAATTCAAAAATCTGGATCTAAACACCTTCTGTGAAGAAAAAGGCATTGAGAGACAGTATAGTGCTCCTAGGACTCCTCAACAGAATGGTGTTGCTGAAAGGAGAAATAGGACACTAATAGAGGCTGCTAGATCTCTGTTGGCTGATTCAAAACTGCCAATTACCTTCTGGGCTGAAGCAGTTAATACTGCCTGTTATGTCCAAAACAGAGTTCTAGTAGTTAAGCCAAAGAACAAGACACCATATGAGCTGTTAAATAAAAGAAAACCTTTCATTGGATTTTTCAAACCTTTTGGGTGTCCTTGTACAATTCTCAATACCAAATCTCACTTAGGTAAGTTTGATAGCAAAGCAGACGATGGATTTCTTGTTGGGTATTCATCTCAAAGTAAGGCCTACAGAGTTTTTAACACATCTTCTAGAATAATTGAAGAAAGTGACAATGTCAAATGCAATGAGAACACACCAAATCCTATTGGAACTGGTCCTCAGTGGCTATTTGACATTGATTCACTAACTAACTCCTTTGGTTTCAGTAGTGATGAATATGCAGGTTCAGGATGTGGAGGATCAGGGACTATACAGGTTCAAGAAAGTATATCTAAATCAGTGATCTTTCCCATACCCACAGTGAATTCCTTTGAAGACTGTGAAAAGGAACCATCTACTGGACCAAGTCAGAGTGAAGAAGAAAGTAGAGATGAAGAGACTCAAGAAGATAAAGAATCAGAAGTGGATGCTGAAAACACTTCAGTTGAGTTGAATGACTCTAATCTAGAGGCTGGACTTAATGAAGAACCTAGTCATAACACTAGAGTTCAAAAGAATCATCCTCCACAGCTGGTAATAGGAGATATATCCTCTCCTATGATGACTAGACATCAAACCAGACTTCAAGAAATGCATGATCAACAGCATACAGTGCTTTCTTGCTTTCTATCCCAGCTTGAGCCTAAAAAGGCACATGATGCAATGAAAGAATCCAGCTGGATAGAAGCAATGCAAGAAGAACTGTTACAGTTCAAGCTACAAGATGTATGGGATCTAGTAGACCTGCCTAAAGGTCACAGAGCAATTGGCACAAAGTGGATCTTTAGAAACAAGAGAGATGAAAGAGGGATTGTCATAAGGAACAAAGCAAGGCTGGTGGCTCATGGGTATACTCAAGAAGAGGGTATAGATTATGAAGAAGTTTTTGCACCTGTGGCTAGGATAGAAGCAATCAGATTATTCCTAGCCTATGCTTCTTACATGAATTTCAAAGTCTATCAAATGGATGTAAAAAGTGCTTTTCTCTATGGCTTAATTGAAGAAGAGGTATATGTCTGTCAACCACCTGGATTTGAAAACCCAAGTTATCCAGACAGGGTATACAAATTGAAGAAAGCTCTTTATGGACTGCATCAAGCTCCAAGAGCATGGTATGACACTCTGTCATCCTATCTCTTGGGAAATGGCTTTGAAAGAGGAGTCATTGATAAGACTCTATTTATCAAGAGAAAGAAGAAGGATATCTTGCTGGTCCAAATCTATGTTGATGACATTATCTTCGGATCTACAAGAGACAACATGTGCAAGGAGTTTGAGGATCTAATGCATCAAAGATTCAAAATGAGTTCCATGGGGGAACTCACTTTCTTTCTTGGACTCCAAGTTCAACAGAAGTCAGATGGCATCTTCATCTGTCAATCCAAGTATGTGCAGGACATTCTAACCAAGTTTGGTTTCTCAGATTCAAAACCTGCTAGCACACCTATGGAGACACACAAGCAGATAACAGCAGATCTTGAGGGGGAGGATATGGATGTGCATCATTATAGATCCATGATTGGCTCTCTCATGTATCTCACATCATCAAGGCCTGATATAATGTTTCCAGTCTGTGTTTGTGCAAGATTCCAAGTTAGGCCAAAGCAATCTCACTTTCAAGCTGTTAAAAGGATATTCAGATATCTCAAAGGGCAACCCAGATTGGGACTATGGTATCCTCATGACTCACCCTTTGACCTAATAGCATACTCAGACAGTGATCTAGGTGGGGCAAACTTGGACAAAAAATCTACTTCTGGAGGATGTCAGTTTTTGGGTGCTAGACTAGTTTCATGGCAGTGCAAGAAACAAACCACAGTGTCCACATCTACAACAGAAGCAGAGTACATAACAGCTGCAAGTTGCTGTGCTCAGGTCTTATGGATTCAGAATCAAATGTTGGACTATGGGGTAACCTTTCTACACACTCCCATCTTTATTGATAATAGCAGTGCTATCAGCATTGTAAATAATCCTGTTAAGCACTCTAAGACAAAGCACATTGAGATCAGGTATCACTTCATAAGAGACTGTAATGAAAAGAAACTTGTTCAAGTTATAAAAGTTCATACTGACAACCAGTTTGCTGATCTATTCACCAAAGCTTTTGATGTGGGTAGATTCACTTTCTTGGTAACAAGTGTGGGAATGATCAACTCTGAATAAGCATTCTCTCAAAAAAAAAAGTGGTTAAATATCTGAATATTATAGTTTCTTGGTGTTACTAATCCTCCTTTGCAGGGCATACATAGCAGTACTCAATTAAGCCTAAGCTTCAAAGAGTAAGTATGGTTAATACTGCTAGTGGTTAATACTGCTAGTCAGTTAATACTGCTAGTTGGTTAATACTGCTAGAGGTTAATACCGCTAGTCAGCTAATACTGCTAGTTGGTTAATACTGCTAGTCAGTTAATACTGCTAGTTGGTTAATACTGCTAGTCAGTTAATACTGCTAGTTGGTTAATACTGCTAGTGGTTAATACTGCTAGTAGTTAATACTGCTCGCAGTTAATACTGCTCGCAGTTAATACTGCTAGTTAGTCAATACTGCTCACAGTTAATACTGCTGGTCCGTTAATACTGCTCTAGGTTAATACTGCTTATGTCACGAATACTATAAATACCCTTTGCCCGCCCAAATGTTCATAACGACTCTTTGCATACTGTTCACTTGCGCTCTAAACCTTTTTCTCTCAAGTACCAAGTCTTTCAGGCAAGAACATCCCTGTTCAATGGCATCCATGGCATTCATCGACGAGCACAATGAGATCGCGATGCTACAAAAGCCAAAGCAAGCTGCAGGATTTCACCAGATCGTGGATTTCCTCAAGACAAGCCATATTGCTCATGCTCTTACTGTTGCTCCTACAATCTATATCGAGCATCAAAGGCAGTTATGGGCTAATGCCACCATTGTTGCTGAGAATGGTGTGCAGATGATCAAGACAAGGGTGTGTGACCAACACTTAACAGTTACTGAAGAAGTTATTCGCATCAGTCTACGTCTAGACGATGCCTCTGGTATAACTTCTATCCCTAATGATGATCTGTTCTCTTCCCTTGCAAGAATGGGGTATGGAGGCCCGTTGGGTGTGTTTAAGTTCTCAAAAGCTAAATTCTCACCCCAATGGCGTTTTTTTGTTCATACCTTGATGCATTGCATCTCTAAAAAGACTACTGGATGGAGTGAGTTCAGCAGTCCCATTGCTTATGCTTTGGTCTGTTTGGCCACTGCCAGAAGGTACAATTTTTCACAAATGATTTTCAGTGATCTTGTATCAAACATGGGAAACAAAAAGAGTTTCTTCATGTACCCCAGGTTTGTTCAAGAAGTTATTAATCATGAATTGACGGATATACCTCAACCTGTTGGGGTATATGTACCTAAACCCCCCAAAGGCAAGGTTTTCTCAAATATGAGAAGATCTGCTAGGGACTCGGAAGGAGTTGACACCCCATTGTTCTCTACAATGATGGTGGTGTCCCAAACCAATGAAGGTATGGCAGCAGGGTCAAGGCCCCCATTAGACCAACCCACTGCTAGCCAATCCCAACCTTCCCACTCTAAATCAATTCCCTAGTCCCTCATTGCAAAACCAACCTCTCCTATTACCCAAACTTACAAGAGGAAACAGGTAAAGAAGGCTCCTTCCCTTCTTGTACCAACATCCCCCAAGCCTTTAAGCCCTCTAAAGGAGAATTCTCCTTTAGAGAATATCCATAGGGAAACCAAATGGGTGTCTCCCAACCCCAAGGAGGTGCTCTCTGAGGAGGAGGAAGAGCATATGGGTGATGAGGCTGCCACTACTCCTGCTAGTACAGAGGAGGAAAGTGGTAACATCAATAAGACCTCCCCCATGGCAACTTTGAATGAGCAATCATTTGAAGGTCCCTGGTGCCAAGAAACCACGGGGGTGGATAGTGCTTCTGCTAGGCAGAATACTTCCACTACTAAAAGATCCAATGATCCTTCAAAGGAGGGTAACACTTCCAGAGAAGGTGAGGACAGATATAACTACCAGGAATTGATGGATACCATGGGAAACATTAACCAAGATGTCATCAAACAAGGAAAAGAAATAGAAGAAATGAAGCTGGTCATTCTGTCACAACAAATACAGATTGCTAAGCTGAAGAAGATGGTGATCAGTCTGGTACAGAAGAAGAAGAGAAAGCAATTCCAACTAAGGAGAAGGAAATCTGAGAAAGATGCTCCCAAAAAGGGGGAGATCAACATGGAAGAAGCCACAAGAGAGGGGGAGCTTGATGAGGAAAACGAAAAAGTTGAGGGGGAGCATGATGGGGAGAAGAACAGTACTGAAAGGGAGATAGAAGCAGAAACTGTTAGTGCTGCTGAAACTTCACAAGCAGTAGTAACAGAGTTAACTCCAACAGAATTTGAAGTAGCTAAAATGCTGATCAAAGCAAAGAATGACACTCCCAAAGTAAAGGGAGTGGTCATAAATGAAGGGGGAGAAAAGAAAAGAGAAAAGAAAGAAATGGCTGCAGAAGCAAAGAATAAGGGAAAAGCAAAAATGGTGGAATCTGATCAACCAGTCAAGAAGCAAAGGTTGGTTGAATCAGATGAAGCCTTAGCCAGGAAGATGCAGGAGGAGATTGAAAAAGAAGAAAGAGTTCAGGTAGAAAAGGATAGGGAGATGGCAAAGGCTCTAGCTGCTGAATTAAATGAAGCTTATCAGAAAGGGTTGGAAACAGAAAAGGCAAAACAAAGAGCATTGGTTTTAAGAAAGGCTATGATGACCAGAACAAGTGTTAAGAAGAGAAGACCTTCACAAACTTACCTTGCCACTCAGGAAAGAAACAAAATGATAACTTTCTTGAGGAGTGCAATTGGGGTAAAGAAAGAAATGTTTGTGAGGATGAATTTTGATCAAATCCAGGATCTTTATGAAAAAGAAATGGGTAAGCTGAAGGGGAATGAAAAGGATAGAGTGGAGTTTGAAAAGAAGGCCAAGGAGAGTAATGATGTGAATATCAATCAACCATTCCCTGAAAGTGAAGAGGGAACTCCTATCAAAGAAAAGGCAGAGGCTACTTTAGGGCAAGTGCAAAAGACTCTGAAAAGAACCAAAATGATGGCTAAAAGAAAGAAGAGTGTAAAGAAGCCTAGAGTAGAAGAAGAGCAAAAGGTAGCTGAAGAAGAAGAGGCACCTCAGAATGAAGCTACATCTCAGGAAGTACCACAGAGTTCAGATGCAAACATGTACATGGTAATATTGGATAAAATTCCAAAGCCTATCTCAACTGAACCTGTTGGATTTAAACCTCCTGAGGTCATTCACTGGGATACTATGGAGGTGGATGGCAAAGAGTTCATCAGACTGAAAAGAAAGGATGAAAAATATGAAGTCTACAACACCTGGAATAAGATTGTCAGAGAGTGTTCAAGATCTGATTTGGAAGAAATGTTTGAAGTGGGGATGAAAATTTATGCAGATCAGTTGACAGCTCCAGGGTTACCTATAGTGAAGCTAGTAATGGAATACTTGTGCATGTTATTCAATCCAGAAGCAGTGAAGCACTTAATCAGAGATGTGTTCAAGACTGTTAGAGGATGGACTCTATATGAAAGGAGTGGAGTCTATGAACTAGCATTGGATACTTTTCACATGGAGTACTACTTGGTGGATAGGGTCTACAATCATACAAATCTAAAGCTTCATGCCATGTTGAATAAGAAGTTGGGTTGTGCACCAAATTCAGAAATGGCCAAGTATCTTATTCAAAGGACTATAAATCAGAGTATAGGACTGGATCCTAATATTGGAGTAGATCAATGAAGTTTTGGAAGCATCTTGAAGAGCATCTTGAAGATTAATTCTGAAGAACTTGACTTCTTGTCCTAAAAGTCAAGTTAGGGGGAGATTGTTGGGAACTAAAGAAAAGATCAAGTATGGTTAATGCTGCTGATTCAGATTACTACTGCTAGTGTTATTCAAGATTAATACTGCTAGTATTACTACTGCTAGTAATTAATACTGCTAGTCAAAGTTAGTGCTGCTTGAATAAAGTTAGTACTGCTTAGCTAGTTAGTACTGCTAGTAGTTAGTACTGCTTGGTAGTTAATGCTGCTAGAAGAAGTTAATGCTGCTGAGCATAGTTAGTGCTGCTTAAGAGATCCGAATGGAAAGAATAACAGTTGGATGGATTGAAGATATACATGGAAGCTTAGAGATATACATGGAAGATATACTGAAGATTTGTTTATTTATTGTAATTATCTTTTGATTAGTATATGTATAGAATGTACAGAATAGATAGAAATAATTTTGATAATTTTTGATAGAGAGAAAACAACCTCAAGGCATAGATCCTAATTCTAGAGAAGTAGAATTCGTATTGGTGAGCTTGTTCATCAATATTGAGGTTGAGTGTGTAATCTTGTAACTTCAAAGCATTCAATACAAGTTTACAGTTTGTTCTTCATATTTTCTGTATTGATTTACTGTTTCATTGAATATTAAAGTGTTATTCCGCAAACTTCTTTGATATTGTTTCTGAGAATTAATTCTTGTTAAGAATTCGATCCTGACACTATGGATACTGGCACCTATTCTATTTCCATTGGACTTAAAAAGTCTTACTTATTTCGCGGGACCAGGGCAGAAAGACGAGTTACTATTTTCACGAGCTCATTTGGACTCATAAATCAAACTCCTATTGATTGGGAAATGCTCAAAGGTTCTTGTTCAAATGCCAAATCCCTTAGATGACTCACCATCCCCTGAAATACCCAATCCGGTACATTATGACAAGCTTAGCCTGCATGACATTGTGGAATACTGCCTTTTACCTGTACAAAGCCATAAGCAGTACTCCCCCTTAAAGGCAGCGATTTGGTTAGTTTGCTATTGATATGGATTAAAGACCGAACCTTTCTGCGAAAGCGTTACGGAAATGATCTACCTTTCGAATTTTGATCTTGACATGTCGGTGGTTTTTAACCGTAGCCTTCTTGACCTAACCTAAGTCCAGGAACAGATCCTTTTGTCTGGAATGACTGAGGTCAAATGACACATTAGGCGGTAGCCATTCAAAAGCCCAAGAGACGATGCCCTAGTTCGATACCTGATGACTTGCCCTACTTTTGGGGAAATTTCCCTTGGGGAGTTGTACAAACTTTTGTTGCACGTGTCTTGGTACAGAAACTTACTTTCACATTTATGGTATAATTTGATGTACGTTAGGACCATGGTAGTCCATTTGAAATTTTACTACACATATTTTATTTCTACCCATATTAACGTGTGTACTAATCAAATGAGTTTTGGAAATGGTTTTATATGTGTATTGTTGGCGATCAATTTTGAAACCTACCGAATAAACGGTAGTGTATTATTTTACCGCACGTTTAATTGTTATAAAACTTGTGTGTTTGAAGGTTTTATAAAAGTTATTTAGTATAGAAATTGAAAACCTTGAACTCATTAGGCCTATAGATTTAAACCCCTGTCGTGAAAGGAGTTGTAATTAGGAACTAAGGGAGTCCTTGGGATTCGAAGCGTCGGATGATCCGACTTGCAGTCAGTCTTGGACTTTTGGGACTTCAGTTTATTAATCTGTGCGCATGTATAATGGAAATAGTAGAATTAAGTCTTCCCAAATATTTAAGAGGTAATTTTTATACTTCGGTAATCATGCGGGATAAGGTCTTATGTGATTATCTGCGCTTAATTTGGGGTTCATTTTGGTGGGTTGCTTGTCGGTGTGACATCATGGTATATGTTGATGGTGTATCGTCTTAGTGGGGCCTGCGATCAAAGGAAGTTCTTGTGGTTCGTTTGTTAGAAATGTAAGATTTGGAATTTTAGCACTCTGTTAGGTGTCAACCTTAGAGCGACCATCCGTCTGGAACGAAATTTTGGGCGGGATACCCACGTTTTTGAGGTCACCGTTTAGTCCTAGGTGTCGACTTGTTTTCTTGAAGTCAAAAGATCTTGGAATGTTCGGAAGTATCCCGGTTGGATCATGGGAGTGTGGTGACAATCATTGACTTTGGGTTCAGAACTGTGTAAACCCGAAGTGAATTGGTCGGTGAGAAGTTGAGGTCACAAACTATCCTTGAAGTAGTACGTGTCACCCAAGGTTGGGAGGCAGTTGCAGTCTCGCGGATTAACGGCTACTTTAGTAAGTTAAGCGTTCATACGGATATAGGTGTAATGTGCCCAAAATGGACGATTATCGTGAGTATCAGTGTAAGGACATCGTGGTTGATCTGGAAAGTGGATTATAGAAAATCTAGTATGCGGGCGGCGTTAATTGGAAATTTAGATTTCGAGGACGAAATCTTCTTTAAGGTTGGGAGGATTGTAACACCCCGAATTTTGAAAAACACCATTTCAAGTTAATACAAAAATCAGTAGCCTTAAAGGGGAAAAATAAGATTGTTGATTTTGGAGTTGAATCCTAAATTTTATAGCCTTAATGGATAAAGGATTCAATTACGAGTCCAACGGTTCATTCCGGAGCGAAATCGGAGCTAAATCGAAGAAGTTATGGCCAAAACAGCGTTCGGTACCCTCTTGGCTATTGTGACAGCGATTGTGACAATGTCACTATAGCCGTCACTATAGCCAGAGCTGGCGATTGTGCCAGCGATTGTGCCACTGACACAATAGCCTGGCACTATAGCCAAAGCCAATAACCTCACGGTATAATCTCGGCGATTGTGCCAGCGATTGTGCCACTGGCACAATCGCCTGGCACTATAGCCTACGGGTACCAGAGTGTTAAAATCGCGATTTTCAGCCATTTCTCTCACTTTCTCATTTCTAATCTCTTTCTTTCTCTCCCAAACCGATCCCTCACCCTTTCCCACGAACCCTAACTTATTTTGGCTCAAATCCTTGGATTTTGTGGAGGTGAAACATCATCAAGTGGTAGGATTGAAAGCTATGGTCAAGAAGCTTCATCTTCATCTTCAACCTCATGTCATTTTTGGGTTTTCTAGGTTTTCTTCGAAAACTAAGTGGTAAGTGTATCCCTTCCTTTTCTAAACCTTAAAATAAGTTATAAATGTTCTCTTGATGATTATTCTAGTGTTTGGTTTATCAATTTCGGGTTTGTTGGTTTTGGAGAAAACTAGGTCAAATTTGGGTTTGGACCAAAATGGAGATTTTGATGTATAATGTTTGGGGAATGTTTCTATTTGTTTGGAAATGGTTATTTACGGTTGGAAATGTTTGGATCTAGGTTTTTGAGGTTTTGGCTCGAAGGATTCAAGTTTCTTCAAATGAGCTCAAAGCGGGGTAAAATCTAGATTTAGCCTAAATCTAGCGAGGTGAGTTCAAGTTGATTTGTGAAAATGGTGTACATGCCAAAATGGTTATTTTAAAGTGTTTTATACGAAATGGTTAACTGCTGATAAGTTTGGAGTATTTTGAAGTAAAAGATGTTTTACTTGGTTAATTGTCAAAGAGTGAGTATTTTGATAAGTTTTCATATTTGGTGAACTTGGGTTGTGTTAACCTCATAAAATGCTCATATTTGGGTTTTGAATGTTCTAACGAGTAAATAGCATGGTTTTCACATTCATGGTGATTTTGTACAAGTAAAAGCTATTCTCATGAATTATGCATCATTGATTGTACAAACAAAGTCTATTACATGTTATATGCACTTCGGGTACATTTGCATTCATAAACCCTTTGGTAAATCTTTGGTCCCAATACGTGTTGAGTTTTGGGTTAATTACGTCTTTGTAGTGTGTGTCTTTGTAAACGTTATTTTAAAGACATTTCATTATTTGGAGGACCAATAATTACGAGTCAAATGGATTTTGAGCATTTTATCTCGGTATTGGGTTAAAATGAGTCGTGTGGACATTTTTCCGGATTTATAACCAGCGGGGGTTTTGAATAAGATGACGATTAAATTCGTATCATTGGTGAGTTACATGTTTTGAGTGCGTTGGTCATTCAATTGGAGTCATGTAATGTTAGACAGTGTTGTATTGGATCCATAGGCACGTAAGTCTGTCGGTTTGGTAAGGCCTGAGGTTTTGGGTTACATTTAGTGACCGCTCGGGTTTGCTAGCGAGTAGGAATATGTGGCTCGGGCCACATAGTTGGAACTCGTCTAGGTTGGATAGGCATCCATGTCTGTAAGCCCTCGAAAGTGGAACTCTGATGGAGTAAGGCCAGAGGCATTAAATGGTCTGTGGGAGATGTCGTGAGAGGCATGCGGTCCAGGATGTCGGGATGTGTGGTGAAATCCAACAAACATCGCGGGTGGCCCCATTCACGTGTTCTCGCCACCCAAGATGGAAACGTTTAGATTATATGCAATGAAGTCGCGTGAACGGCCTACTTGCGTGTTTTCTATTCTCAGTGTATACGGATCTCTTCATCGTTGATTCGTGGTATTTTGTATGGTAATGTGGTATTTTACCAATTTGAGTTTTAGTGGTTGACGGTAAATGTTGGCTCTAATATTAGGTTCTTCCCACGTATATTAAAGTCGAATGGACCGCGTTGTTTCCACGTTTCGGTATTTGGATTTCATTATACTTTATGGTCGCGTGAGTATTATATCGAGTTACATAATTCCAATGGCGTACAATGTTATTATAAATCGTTTTCCTTTACTTAAAGGGTGAGTATTATGTCCCGCCCGTGTTTTGGGTGTTTTGGGATATAAGGTATTATTTGCATTTCCTTGAATTGGAATGTCGAACTATGACCCCATCTTGGGTGAGTTCCGAATTGCATCACTTTATATGAAACGTGTGTTTGGGAGCATAGTCTTTAAAAGTTCATATTGTGGGAAAATGTGTCGTTTCCGTTTTAAAGTATATTATTTCGAAGGAACTCGCTTTAAACTGGTTTCTTTGCTTTTAAAGATCTATTCATTCATGTTAAAACTCTTGAGCTCACTAGGCGTTAAGTCTAACCCTTTTTATTTGTCGGCATGTGCATCAGGTTCCAGTTGGGAGTTGGTTTCTAGCAGTTCTATGAAGCGTAGAGCCTTAGCTAGACACTAAAGTAAGTAATTGGTGAAGTCTTCCGCAAGTTGGAGATAGTGACTATTATTGGGTTCTAGTAGCACTCGTCCTTTTATAGTTTGTATGTAACAATTGAATGTTTATGTATTGAAGTTGAATCTAATTTGTGGTTGTAGATGATTCAATTATTGATGTATTTAGAAAATTTTAAATAAGTTGCTATTTCCAGAATTTAGGGTGTTACAAGATAAGACCAGTAGATGAATTAAGAAAGAGGGCCTATGCCCAGTTAAAGTGAAAGGCTGTAGTGATAGCGATGGGGCTTACTTTCTCTTTGGTTCAACTACTAAATAGATAAGTCATTTCTGCTCGACTATAGCCATCGGGGTGGGGATGAGGCAGAAACACTTGTCGCACGTGATAATGCCACATTAGATAGAACAGTTCCCTATCAATGCAAGCCTTCGATGAAGAAGGTAAGTAAATGCTACTTAAGAAGTACAAGCACCCTTTTTTATTCACTAAGGATGAGATGGTGCAGGAGCGGGTCGATGATGACACTGGGGAAGCCCAGTCAACCGATAGGGGGGAAAATTCCATTCACTTGTTTAACTTCTAAGAAGAATTTTATCTTTCGACTGGGAACTGCTTACCTTTGGTGCTTTATATTTTTTTATATAAGGTAGTAATCCCGTAAAGGCAAGGGCGAATCGAGTTAGCATCCCGCCATTCATGCCATGCCTTATCAGCTAGGCTAGTTAGCTAATCCCTTCCAAGAAAATAGATTTTGCGATGATGCGCGTAATCGATCTCTTATTAGGTTATTAAAAAGTCATTTCTAGAGGAATGGGTCATGGAAGACTAAGAGAAGAGAACCTGAAATGAAAGGTCAGATAGTGAAATATGAACAAGAAGCCACAACTCGAAGGCTAATTCATGCTTTGCCAGTGAGTGATGTTATTTTACTTAATATCCCAAGTTAGGAGTAAGATCACAACTTATCTCGTCACAAAGCGATTCAAATCTCTTTTCCATAGGCGCTAACTCTTACTTAAACAGCTTCGCTTCCTTCCCCAGATGCATGAGATGAAGGAAAGCGAGGGCGAAAGGAAGGCTTTGACTAACTCCTTCTAGGGTGTAATTCCAAGCTCTCGTATGGCTATGAGACTCACAATCAGGCGTCGCACCTTAGTAAGCTTTCCGGAAAGTAAGGACTATTTATTGCCGCATCAAGGAAAGATGAAATATTTTCTGTTAATACTCTTTATTCCCACATTTTTTGAATCCAAGAAGGAGTTCGATATCCGTCTAAAAAAATAGAAGAGAGAAAGTCTAATTCCACATCTCTTAGGGGCACTGAGTATATGGTGTAAGTCCTTGCTGTGTTAGCTAGGCCACCTGCCTAAAGCGTTGAAGATAGAAAATTATGGTTGCTTGTTGATTGATTCGGCGTAACGAGTGATAGAGATGCCTTACGAGGGTTTAAGGAAAGAAGTTAGTTCAGGATGTTAAACTTTTTTCAATCGGGCTGTGGACCCATAGACATTGAGATTGATGAGACTCGGGAACGAGGTCGTCCCCTGTTCGTTGTTTTTCCTGAGATAAAGATGGTCTCGAAGCACACTTTGGTTCGCGCCAATCCCTTCACTCCAGTAATCCATACCCGGACATCCGCGATGGCGTAAGCACGTCGCAAGTCTGCTCACCGGTTATTGCATTAAGCACCGGCAATTCACCAAAAGCAATAGGCTCCTAAAAATTTTAGAGTCAGATTCACGTGCAACCTTGATCTTATTATACGATATACCACCAAATGTTCTATTAGATGGACCAGGAACAATCGAAAGAAGCTCGACCAGTACGGTATCTCTTTGAATCCTGAATATGGTGATACCCCCGATTGCACCAATCTACATATGTCTCTCCCCGATACTAGTTATTGTCATTTGGATACCTTGACTTGATTTGTCCGATGAGAAATGCGAAACGAAAGAAGGATCCTCCTGCTGGGAAATTAGATCCTACTATTTGTCCCCCTCTTTCACATAAAATGGAGAGATGAATTGATCGATTTATCGGATCCTAGGTCGGGACTGACGGGGCTCGAACCCGCAACTTCCGCCTTGACAGGGCGGTGCTCTGACCGACTGAACTACAATCCCAGGTTGGAACCTTAACCTCTTACGGTTGTTGAGAGATCTCAATCTACTACATCTACTCTACAGGCAATGCAAAGAGTTCACGCCGGATCGAAGGCATGCTCTTAGTTAGCTTATGAGCGAAGGGTACGAGATTTGTTCGAAAGTATTGGAGCGAAGGTTTGAAGACGCTCGACCAACGGGAGAGGAAGGAAGAAAGGCGAGGTTCGACCGTAACGTAATAAGGGAGGGTGCCTCCTTTCAGAGTGTGATTCGTTGTTTCCAATGCGGTTAATTGCTATTAGGCTTTTTAGGAAAGTTCCCCTCTTCTTATGCAGTTAGCTCGACTCCAGGTATAGCTCTTAATGGGTATGTAGCCGTAGGCGGGAACTCTTCTTTTTATCTTATTCTTTGGTCAGGCAAGTCGGCTGGTAATCCCAACCGAATAAGCAATCGAAATCGCTATAAACAACCTATTTCATACCCTTTTCACAAGCAACCTATTTCATACCCTTTTCGTCGTACTTCCTCTTCTCCTTCTCTTCTTTCTCTCCCTGCCGAGCTTGTTGGAGTGCCATTGCCAAGATCTAGTGTAATTCCTTTTCCCCGGGATCCAGTCTCACTATCAATAGGAAGATCTTTATTGCTTAGGAGATTTCTTGTTTTATCCCCTTAAAAGTATTTGGCATAAAGAGCCCTCAATAACTTGCTTGTCCTGTACGCAATAACTGAGGATAGAGGGAGTTTCAACTCGGCCTTCTACTAAGAGTGTTGCACAAATTCCACTTCTTATCCCTTCTAGTTTAAGCCTTTCCTTCCTATGTAACCAAGTCCTCCTATGAACCTATCCCCGCCTAAAGGATAGGATAGATTACAACTATAAAGTAAAGGCTGTCTTCGAGCAAGCTCTTAGCTTTCATCGTGAGTGAGAGAGGAATTGAGGCTGATTCAACTCAAGAAGCTTGCACATGATTGTCTTGTGTAGTGTGTGATATCTTTCCTTTGTTAAGTGGAAGTGGGAGCTATATAAGATCTATTATCCATCCCTTTCTTGGGCACAGTCACAGACCTTGCAACTAAGGGCTTCAACCGATGCCTTCAAGCTCACCTAACTTGGTTCTAGTGTTGTGACTGGCACTCTACCAAATCCATCAATTCTTGGATTGGTTGCTTCTGAGAGAGCTGCTCTTCCGACTGCTCGTATTCATCCCTTCCCTATGAGGGCAATCAGCCCCTTGCTTTCATTTGAATATTGGCCCTCGCGCATCACGGCTAGATTTGAGTCACTCATAGCTAGGTCTTTCTAGTTCATCAGGACGGCTTCTCCTCTACTGAGCTCATCGCCCCTTTCTATCAGCTTCCGCTACCTGTCTGATGAGGTTTTACGGAGGCTCCTTTGACCGGTCTGAGGCTTTACCTCACCCTATCTCGCTTACTCGTTGTGGTTTACCATGGAATAAACCTGCTTTTCATCGTAAGATGATGAGGGGTCGCTCCTGGAGTTGCTAGTGAGTCCGAGTGAAAGAGTCAACTGCCTGCCCCTTGCTCTTTACCGGTTTGGAATGAGAGCCTTCATGTCAGCCTTCTCACCCATGGAATCCTTTTATCTTATAGTTCTCTATCTAGCTGCATTCTAACACCCTCTTTAGGCTCTTCGGTATTCCTTCGTGACTGAGACGGCAAGTCGCTTTCTTGCCCTATTCTGAATAGAATTGGAGCCGCCTTTGCTTAATAAGTTAAGCTACAATACAATCTCTCTTTCTGGCGCAAAGAATGCCTACTGACAGCAGCTTCCAATAGCAAAAGAAGTACTCTCCTTTGGTCCTCGGGCTAGTTCATCTATCTATCTATCAACTCAGCAAAGTGGCTGCGATCGTCCGGGGATTCGATGTGCCATCTGCGGTTCTTAACCGATTCACTCCAAAGCGGTTCACATGCCACCCGTCTTGGTAGATCCTACCCTTTTCCTTGCTAGTAAATACCGAACTTGACTGTGGTAGGCACAATCGCTTTCAATGAAAATTTTGCTTTCAAAATCCGCCCTCTTCAATCTGTCGAATATAGATAGGAGATCCACTTCAATTTCTCTCCTCTCCCACCTCTCCAGCTTGGGAATAGTTCTTTCTACTGGCTATATATCTGTACAATGCTAGTTCAAGCTACCTTCTGGATGGAGCAAGAAAAGGTATGCGTAGGCGCAGTAGTTCAAGGTGGACAGGTAAGGGTAGGTAGTAAAGTCTTAGCATAGGCAGGGGATAGGCATTCAAATCACTATCTTAAAATACCGTATATAAGAGAAAGAGTGGCTCGTGCATCTTTTCTTAGACAAGTCTAGTAGGCAAGGGAATTGTTATAGCAAGCATGAGCGGGATTGAGCAATGACTTGAGTTTCGTTCCGGAGTTCGAGCGTTGAAAGTGAGTTCGAGCGGGGGTAGCATTCCGGTCTTAGGCAAAGTCGTCCTTCCCGGCCATATGTCCTGTTCAGTCAGTCGTCAAGCTAGGCAGAAAAGTCTTTCATCGTAGAACAGGGCTATGCGTAGCTAGATTTAAGGTAGGGTCTTCGTTACTTTATCAAGAAAGTCCCCGACTGTCCCTGTTAAGCATTACTCCTCTTTTTTTGGTGCTCCCGCCTTCCTAGCCTTATGGACAGGAGTCCTCTCGCCTAGTTCTGAAACTCTTCCTGCAGCCTTGCCCCTATTGCCCTGCCTACCTCGGCAGGCATACCCCGGAACCAATTCATCTCATCAGCTCGCTTTGCTAATCCGTGGACCAAGGGATGTAGGCCTAGGAAAACTTGAAAGAAAAAAGCAATACCGACGGTACCAAAAGAGCTAAGAGCTCAAAGGACAACTCTTTACTCACCTATTCTACGTATACCATTCACCAACACTCACGGACACTCCCCCGGGGCTGGGAAACTTCCAACCTTCTATACTGAGACCTTTCTTGCATACCAATTCTGGGATTGCTTGAGAACCTGCTCCATGATCCGCATCATTCTTTTCGACCTGAATAAAGTAATGAACTAAAAGTCAAAGACAAGTTAACTCTAGGGGATTATGGGATAGGTTAGCTCACCTTATGAATAGGTCGACTTATCATCCGAGAAGAGTGAAGAGAGGAACCTTCGGAGCTCCTCTTCTATCGTATCGATTGAGCGGTTCATATCTTCTATCATCTCCGTAGAGGGTTCAGTCTCCACTATTTTAAGTCCGTATTTATTTCTACCCCTGAGCTCGAAAACCTGGTGTAGGACTCATATAAACCTATTCGTGGAGGTCTCCATGAAGAAAGGCCTTTTTGACATCGAGCTGATGCAGTGACCAAGATCTGTTAGCTGCAACTGACAGACTGACTCGTATGGAATCAGTTTCATTTGGCTCTAGACTACGATTCGATAGAGAACGATTTGGCACATCTTCGATTTCCTGGTATGAAAGTAAAGTCGTTAGGCTTGGTTTTCTTTGAGTTCAAGATATTCGGCATAAGCCGTCTTTGCTTTTTCTCTTATCGATGTGATCCTTGTCTTTAGCTTGGGACTTAGCTTGGCACCAGGGCGGCTTGCTTACCTACCTGATGACTTTCTTAGCCGCCTAACCGCTTCCTGTATCTCTTCCTTTCCTGCATCCTCTTACTTCACCGAATAGTAACCACCAGAAGATGGAGTCTTTAACTACCTCTATGAACAATAACTCCTACAGCTTGCCTTTTTAAAGCAACTGCTTGGCCGACTTCTCGTCTTCCGTCTTATTCTTCCTCATTCCCTTCCCCACTTCCCTTAGCCGAACTCCCAGCTCTTTTCCCGTTGTTCTAGCTCTTTCCGCTGACCTTCCAAGGTAGGTAGCAGCTTTGTAAGGTAGTTTTCCATATCCGTTAACAGCTCTAAGCCTAACCGCTTATTTCGGCTTGACTTTTGCCAGCTAGTCTACTCCTTTACCCGCTTGCCTTTTTTCTGTGTTTGCGTGGCATCTGTTCTCTTAGTAAGAGGCTGCGCTCCGGACCGTTACACTAAGCTCTTCACCTGCTCGTTCCCCAAAGGCAGTGATAGGAGAAGAAAGACTAGACTTTGAGACCAGACCTCCACTGGCATTTTTGCAATGTCCTCCCGACCCGTGCTCTGAAAAGATCATGCATGAGATGAAGCTCGTGTATCTGTTTCAGTAAAGACCGAAAAGAAAGACCCGCTGTTCTATTTTCGTGTTACCTTTTCTTCATCGTCAATGCGGCTCGTCCCTTCCTTGGTGAAAAGGGGGACCTCCTCCGCCGATGGTTTTCGAGCGTCTATCGATGCTGGCCCTTCCCTTTCCATTCTATCAGCGGGACACAGGGCTCTCCTCGGCTTTGAGCTCTTCCCCCGATGCCTGAATGCTCCTTTACCAAGCAGAGGACTCGCTTTCTTTTTGGTAGACTGATAAAAATCACTAATCAAGAAATTGGGTTTGTAAGATCAAGCTCAACTCATGGATCTTTTATTCTTTTAGACAAGTCGTTTGACGTAGTATGAATAGTAAATGGGTATAGTCCCGGTTGATGCTGCTGACATAGATGTAGATGGGGCGCTTTCAAAACCCCTTAAGAGGTTGAGGGGGCCTCCGATCCTCTTTCGTGTCTAACGGTTAAGAGTGGAAAACCGCTCCTCTAACTTGAGTGGATTGACGCTTCTATGAAAATCCTAGTTGGAACTCGTACCCCCTCGCTATCTATCGTCAGTTATTGTCCCAGGCGAGGAACTGCTTGTGTCAGACCTGATTCTCGCGCAGCAAGATCTTTTGTGAGTGCCCTTCCTTTGGGGCTTGAGGATCATCTCACGATGTTCATCTTGTCTGATTGTTTTTGTCTTGGTTGGTACGCTCCCCCTTGTGAAAGAAGTCCTCTATCTGCACACTAACTTGGGATACTTTCACCCAGTTTTTCCCTTGATGCTTCTAAGCCGCTTTGAATTGGCCTGTGCCCGTTGATGAATCATCAATCCATTCAGCCGTCACGTCAGCCGAGAAGACGGACTTGCTGGTATCGTCAAATAGAGTATAGAATCCTTCTTCTGCTCTAGTGGCGGGTTTCTCTTTTCATTAAGTATCCCCTCATTCACCTCGTACACTGAGTCAAGCAACTTCTCCTTTTCTGTCATGAAGAGGAAGTGAGATGATGACAATGCGGCTGGGAAAAATCCATATCAATCCATTTCTTCTATAAGAGAATTGGATCCCGACCCAGACCTAAGAAATGAAATTAGATGCCGATTTCATTCCAGTAGTACCCGTTGCTTCTTTTGTTGGGTGGAGTACTTTAATCAGACTTGACCGAGTAGATCATGTTGGCACACCATTGATCAATAAGACAGGAGAAATAGAATATACAGGGATAACCCCCATTCCTATCAGCGTGAAATGACATTCATTCAATCAGTCCTCTCCTCCGCTCTCTGTGTCCCTGGCTTCTACTTTCACATACCTTCTGGCCTCAGACATTGACTTTGCCCCTTCCGCTCCTCCATTTAACAAGCAATTTAGTGGTTGTTCGCTCCTGAACAAAGCTATTGGGACAGCGGCTTTTATAGCGCTTTCTCAATGAGAGAGATCATATCGTGGTAGAGCTCCTATCCGTGCTTTGACAAATCCCTCTCTGGCGTCATCTACTGGCTGACTGCACACTGCCTTCTGTCTGAATATGGCTTTTAGAAAGCAAGATCCCTCCGTTTATCACTCTATAGAAAGAACATCCCATACAGAGTCTTTCAACTAACAACTAAGCTATTCGAGCCTTCAACTCAGCTCTCATCGATAGAGCCCCTGTCTCTTTGATTCTTGTATACAAGTCTGGTAGTCAATTGTTCTAGCAAGGATGGGCTAGTTGTCTACTCTCGCCTAACCCACCCCTTTGACTGATGATCAATATG